>OY744617.1:25203688-25751188 GCA_963556255.1 Allolobophora icterica
GAACTGTAGACCTTCCCCGCTCCAAGAGCCGCCCGTCTCCAAGGCGATCGCCACAAAGCCATCGGTGTTAGTGATGGCTGAGTATTTCACTCTCTTGGACCGTACTGAACATTCCGCGGCTTCGCCAGCTCCGATGGATGTGTGGGAAAGATGGGAAGTGGCGTAAGTGTCGGGCACTGTCACATCCCAAGTCAGGCATTGTCCACGTGACCAAGGGATCAGTGTGACACCGTCTGGTCGCTTCCCATTTCCTCTTGAGAGGCCGAGAGGCTCTTTCTGAGCAGGGATTTTAGCTCTGCTCATCGCTCTCCAGATTACGTCATTCAGCATAGCGTGTCGCTGTTGTTTCCCGCCTCCTTTTCTACAAACCAGACCATGAAGACCTCTTGCGTCGACATTTTCTCGGCAGTGGTGGCACAAGTGCGGCTCACAGAGTGTCGTGCCTAGCCTCACCCCGACAGCGATCCGTATATCCTCGTCTGAAAGGCGATGGCCCAAAGCAGTCACCGGAGGAGCTAGCATCCAGTCACCAGAATGAGGTGTTCGTGAAGCTAGCAGGCGAGCACGATCGCGAGGACAGCTGGTGGACTCGAGCAGGCCTGTCCGTGCCTTGTCTGTGTATCGGATATCCCACTCCTTTTGGCGATGAGTTGCTGTTCCTGTTGGTGGTTCTGCATCTGTCAGGGTCTTCCACGCGGTGAGTGCTGAATTGACCAGTTCGTATGGTATCTCAGCCGCCTCTGTTGGTAAGATGCATGACTGCAGTTCGGTTGTGCTAGCAGCAGAAGCCAGAAAGGCGGAAAGTGCCAGCGTAGATGCACAACGAACTCCCAGACCACCGTCTCTCACCGGCAAAGAAGCCTGGAGCCACCGGTCATCGTCAAGGTTTACATTTCGGATGGTCGATAAACCTTCTCTCAACAATTTGTCGAACCGAGCCAAGCCCGGGCAATTAGCACAGACGGCTGTGCGCATGCTGTATAACAGCTTCGGTACACTTAGACTGTTTCTCAGCAGAACCAGAGCATCATGTGTATGAAGTAAGGATAGTCTTGCAATTGCTCTCTCAAGATCGTTAGCTTTCGTTTCTAAGACCTTATCCACAGCTGGACCTTGTATCAGAGGCGCACCCAACAAGGTCATCTGTTCGAAGGCCATGTTTGTAAAGTCTTGAAACGCCGGGTCATCGATCGGCGTTTGGATGTTCTGGCAGGCGATCTCACATTTGCTGCGGTTTAATAGTAAACCCAGCTTCTTTGATTCTTGCGCAATAAGGTGAACATCAGCGGCCACTGATTCCTTGCTACCCCCCAATGTCAGGTCATCCAAGTATACAATGCGCAGATCCGAACTCAGCTTTATCAGAACCGGTTGTAAGACAAGGCAGAACTCCAGAGGGCCCAGTGGATCGCCTTGCTGGGTCCCTTCTTCAGATCGTATGATATTCGAGCCATAACGTAACAGTGGACGGTTGGAGTAGGAGGCGTGAGCAAAACGATAGAGCTCTGGGATGTCTCTAGACACTGCCTCTAGAAGCGAATCTCTGCGCAGAGTGTTAAAAGCGTTAGTGAAGTCAAGCTTCACTAGGACGCTGTCTTCAGGCATCGTGGTAACCCAACGACGTGTTGCATGAACAGCTGCTTCAGCACCTCCTGGAATGCCTACCCCGAGCTGAATGGGGGCGAGCAGCTGAGACAGTCTTGTCACCGCGTATGAATTGGCGCACTTTGCCGCCAGGCGGCGCCAGGTATAGCCCACCGCGATTGGTCTGATGCCTCCGTCCTTCTTGCTTAGGGCTAAAAGGTTTGCTCCGTAAATGACCTCATTCGCCTCTTCGGGTAAACCTCCTTTTAAAAGCATATTGACAAGGTCGGATAGATGTTGGCAGATGTTGTCATCCACTCCAAAGGCCACGAGATCCTTAAGATGCTGTGGGGTGATGCCGTCGGGGCCGCCTGCAGAACCCGATGGGAAAGAGGAGATTGCCCTAGTGACTTCTTCTTTCGAAACTTGCAGCGCAATGAAGCGCTCTGAGCTGTCTGGATCACAAGGTGTTCTCCTGTCCACTGGTGCGGGCGGGTGTTTATGCTTAAGTGCGGTCAGAGTTTCCGGCGTTTCCAGCGCCGGCTTATCCTCACTGCAGACGAGACGTATGGCTGCTTTGAAGTTGCCTTCTTCAAGCTTGCTGGCAACTGCCGACGCCAAATACTTGGCGGAGTCGTATTTTGTTGCTTTGGGTTTTGCCGTCGAATTCAGTCCAGCGTTGGTTGAATAGTTTGGCCCCCTCGATCTCCAATCGGCAATGCGGGACAGAATCGTCTTCGTCACGTTGTGTTTTCGCCCTCCTCTTTTTGGTTTCGCCAGCACGGTTCCTCCAAAAGCCAGCAAATCAGACCATTTGCCAACGCAATCTGGTTCTTGCACGATAGCTTGTATTAGCTCCCCCAGGAGAGCAGCACAAGATGGTCTTGCGGCTCTTGGGATTCTCTTAATCAGAAGACCAGGTAAAATAGGGTGTGAGAGGCGCGAAGCGTTTGGCGGAAGGTCTTCATCCGCTGACAAACCCTGTGAAGAGGCGATCTGTTGGTTCATGGTGGAAAACGATTGCGTTGCGGTCAAAGGGTTTGCAGGGCCGTCCGCCGGTGGCTGATCAGAGCCCGGACACGGAGCAGATCGAGGTCCGTGCCGATGGATAGTTCCGTCCGAGGCATGTGTCTTAAATGACGACCAACACACCCCGCAAACGCCCTGCCCCTTGCTAGGTTTTTGACTCATTTTGGAGATAGTGTCGTTTATCGTGTTCTAAATCAGTTCAGATTGTTTACAGTTACGCCGCCATTTAAAATGACAATACGTTGCCATTGACGACTATGACGTCGTAGGCCTTTAAACATGGCAGAGCAAAATTTAGAAAGGTGGATTATCGTTGATGATATAAAGAAAGTTTATCGAACCAGACGTGTCGTGTTCTGGGCGGATCGTCCTCAACTAATAAGATCCTCTGAGTCACGAGTCGTAGGTCGATGAGATGGTGTGAAAATCTATTATTATTATTATTTTTTTTTATCGCCCGAGGTAGCAAGGATCCCTCAGGCTCTAAGAAACTATATCAAGTTAGAGGTTCTCGTCCCCCATGTGCTGATCAAAAGAGCCTCTAAATGCAACGGCATTGAACCGTTGAGTGCAAACAGACAGGCGCTGAAAAAGATGAGTCGTCTCGCGGGGGTCGCCCGTGGCCTGAGTGATGCGATGTAATAATATTGATGTAATAATAATAATAATATTATTATTATTATTATTATTAATTCTTGTTCGCACATCGGCATATTTCATTAATGAATAGAGATTCCTTGCCTGTATTGGCTACCTAACACGTGAAATATGGCCTAGTCAGCAGAATGTCAGATGATAGAAATAAATGTGATTTGTGAAGCAATTATGTTGCGCACGTAGGTTCGCATGCCTTCCGGTCTTCGAGTGGAAGTTGATGCAACAGTTCCGTGGTTCAGCGTGTATGTTTTTTTGCCGCCTGAGTATCATGGTAAAACTGATTCTGCTTCTATGTGTGGGAATAGCAACAACAACCCCAGTGACGACTCCACGACAAATGTCGAACAGTTCAGGTAAGACATTAAATAAGCATAAGAATAAGCGTGAATAAGCATCAGTTGAGTCATGTGCTTCCTGTTAAACTTAAAATCCACTTTTTCCTTCTAAACTTCCTACCTAAAGTTTCCTTCTTGAAAGTCTGTCGTTTAAAAATTATCAACTAATTTTACTTTGCCGAATTCTGTTAGCCATTTGCCCTTCATATCACGTTCAGTGTTCCTTCTTTGGGTTTTTGTTCTGTCTAATTCACTTCCTGCGTCGCATCTATATCTTCTTATGTATTCGTTCTCCGTGATTCTTTTCTATGATAGACTATATCAGAGTTTCCCAAACTGTGGGTCGCGAACCAAAAGTGGGTCGCCAAATTTTTTCAAGAAACATTTATTTTTTTGCAGCAATAACATTTGGCTATAATTGGGATAGGCCTATAACCATCTGGATTGCAATGAATTGGAAACTCTTTTTTTTACCTCAGTTTCCCTTTAATACTTTAAATTTCTATGCACTTTATGTAGTAGGCCTAAATCTGAATATTTCGATACCAATTTACGAAGCAAATCATAGTACACAATGCTTAATCTCACACAGTGGGTACCGAGACTGCCAAGATATTCACAAGTGGGTCGCGACCCCGAGAACTTTGGGAACCGCTGGGCTATATGAAGCTCTTGTTTAGCTGTTTCTTAATTACTCTGATATTCTTCTTTTTGCAATTCGTATCGATTCCAATGCGGTTTATAGTTTCTTTGTCATAGGTAATAGTTATGTAACCAATGCCAATGTTTTCATTTTCTTGTGCTACCTGGTAACTTAAGTTCATGTTGTTTTTCGAATTTCACAATTAAACTGCTATGAAAAAGGCTTCCTGAGCGCATTCTTAAATTTCACTGGACAACAAAGTTATTTTATTGCTTCCGAAGAAACTTCAGCTCTTTTCTATAGATTTTTGCACGCTGAAATCAATGGTTCTCTCGGAATTTTCGTTTCACGTAAGGTTTTTGAGGAAAAATGGCGTGGACGATTTAAAAGCACCCAAAAATTTAGTAGACCTGTGCATATATTTGCAATGTACTTGTAATTTAATTTGTGGACACTCTAAAACCGAACTTTAGCTGATTTGCGTTTATATTCAATGGCAAGTGCTTCTCTTATCAATATCCAACAGTAATCAGCCAGCATACAAGTGCTCCACACACCATCTTATGGTTTTTCCATTGTGGCAGTGTCGTGATGAAATCGTTCGTCATGTTCATATCTGACATCACCAAGATTTGCTGGAGAATACATCCAGCTGGGAAAGCAGGAAATGTATTTTAGTTATATTTTTTTACCTCCATTAGATGAAATGCTCAAAGCACTTTTTCTTCCAGGTGAACATGATTTGGTGATTTTTTTCCCCAGGATGTTGCTGACCAACGTCCTTCAAAGACTGCCTTGCAGTTAACTCAGCTATTTGCTGGTCCACTGACCAAGGAACTGATGAATGGCATTCACTGTTTCTATTTTTATTATTTGTTTTAGAATCCCGTACAACTTAAGTTACTTTACAGAGCCTCCTGATTGCTCTTCCATTTTCAATGGAGCTGCGACCAGATGCGGCTGCAACTACACCTATCCAATATGTTCTAACAAAGATCCAACGCTAGAGGATATATCAGCGGCAGATGACCCATTTTCTGGAAACTGGACTTCGGGAGTAGTTTGTAGTCAGACGCCAGTTGTCGCAATGGCATCGTCGCTGTACGATAAGGGTAATGCGGACAA
This sequence comes from Allolobophora icterica, assembly GCA_963556255.1. Taxonomy (NCBI): domain Eukaryota; kingdom Metazoa; phylum Annelida; class Clitellata; order Crassiclitellata; family Lumbricidae; genus Allolobophora; species Allolobophora icterica. The sequence goes on from OY744617.1 coordinate 25,209,062, forward strand.
TGACTTCATTCTGGATAACGATGTCTTGTTTCCTCCTTACACTTACGATCCGAATTTTGGTGTGAATGTTTCGTTTACTTGGCCAACGCCGAAAGGTAAAACTGAACAAGAAGTCGAACACTTCTGTGCCGATAGATTGCAAGAGTCCCCGGCTTATGTGGATTGCAGTGCAACCGTGGACATGACAACAATCATTGCTATGTGTAAAAGTGATGCACAAGTAAGCCAAGCTAAACTGATTTTATGTCTTTTCCAGGATATAGTACTAAAGCTGTGTGTGCTGTGTGTGTATGTGTGTGCTATTAAAAAGTTAACAAAGCAGATACTCAAATATTTCCAGCAACGTTCTGACGATCAATAGAAATGTGCGATACACGTTAAAGCATCAATCCAAACACCAGATATGTTTAACTGGTGCATTTACATACGCATTATAATAGAAGAAAATGTGGCCTACTTATTTTATTTGATATAATTCTCAGGTCAAATTCCATTAGGATGTATACATGTTTGTATCTATGTATGGATGGATGTATATATATATATGTAAGTAAGTATGTTAGCATGGGCAGTGTCAGCTTGGCCGCGCTCCTTTCTATCTACGTGAGCTTTGCTTTCCAGCGTCCGCACTTCTTGGTCACCGTTCACTCCGTTCCACCGAGGGCGGTGGAACGGAGTGAACGGAGTATATATTCCTTTCGCTCGCACTGCAACCATGCGACAGCGTGCATTTTCCGTTGCCGGTCCCACTCTCTGGAAGGGACTTCCTCTGGAATTGCGGTCTATCCATTGGAACTTGTCAACCTCTTTCTTCTCTGCTCATAAGGCTGTCCTCTTTCGCCGAGGCTGGGCTGGGAGCACCCTGAATAGTTACCTTGAAGAGGTCGCTATATAAATGTCTAGTTGATTGATTGATTGATTGATTATGTATGTATGCATGTACGAACTACTATTGCTAAATGTGTCCATGCATGCATGTATATATTTATTTTTTCTTCGGGTTCTCTGCCTCAGGCAGGTTCGAACGTACGACGTCGCCACTCCTCCCGATGCTGGGCCTCTTCCTTGAGTCTGTTGTATCCATCCTCCATCATTCAGTCAAACATCTTTTGTCTTGGCCATCCTCTTGTCCTCTTCCCCTAAATTCTTCCCGCTATACTTACTATAGGCTATTAATGCCCTTGCAAAATCTATCTGATTTCTGGTTTCACTAAGACCAATACAAGCTATTTTATTTTAAAACTATATCATATCATTTTATTAAATTTTCAAAGGTCACGGATGTCTGGATCTCTATAAGTCCTTACACCAAGCTTTTCGAGCAAAGCTGCCTCAACAACTTAGCGGCTAGCATAAACAGTTCCGATTCAACAAAGAACGTATTGAAATCGGTATCTGGGAAACTTTGTCCGAACCAATGCAGTGGCTATGGAACATGTTCAGAAGCAACTTGCATTTGCAACACAGGTTCAGTAAATGATTTGAAATTTATGAGTGAAAGGTGTTAACGATAGTCTAGTTGTTAGCATGTCGAAGTGTCACGCGAGAAGTCAGGGTCCCAATACCTTCCAGGGTAGGAACTGTTTTGAGATTTCGGCTCCACTTTCACCCCTTAGCCATTTAAGGTATAGGGATGTTATAATGAGTACACTCACCTGACACTGTTGGTGGGAAGATAAGACGACGACAGATGGGACTGGTCACCCGTTCACAATATGCCGAGGCTAAGAAAACGAAGTCACCAGCACTTTATAAGTTCATACCCATGCTTGCCTCTTGAGGCTGGCATAAGGAACTGCTGTTCTGAACTCGTCTTTGTCCGTGAAATGAGTCTTATCCGGACTATCGAACATGTCTGTCATGCAATAGAACCACTGAAAGCACATGCTTTTGCTAATTCACATTTGGAATTACTTATCCAGCCGTTAATTGTGATGTGTATTCTATATAGAGCATGTCTTACTTAGGATCTCACTTCTTGATTTCTCACCTACTTATATTAGATCCATTAATCTTGTTAATGGTAGGTTACATCGGAGCCGACTGTAGCATCGACCAGACTCAACCGCCATCTTTAACCGGCATAATTAGAGGAGGAGTGTGTGACGTGCGAAAGCGTCCCTGTGACGTCATCATCGTCTTTGGAAGTGGCGTCGCCTTTTCATCAGCATTAAAGTGTCGCTTCACGGTAATCTACCATTCAGCCTTTAACTAACAAATACGGAAAGCCTTCTCCAATGCTATATATATATATATATATATATATATATTTATTTATTATTCCGGATATTTCTATAGCGCCTCTCGAAGTTTAGTACTGCTCAGAGGCGCTCCCGACTACAGCAATTGATACTGTGCCGGAATTTTCACGCCGAAGCGCCACGAGCAATTGCGAGTGAAGGACTTGCCCAAGGTCAGTACGCAGCAGCTAGAGTGGGATTCGAACCTGCAACCCTCCGGTCACAAGGCGCCGAACTTACCACTGAGCCACCACGCCCCACAATATATATATATATATATATATATATATATATATATATATATATATATATATATATATATATATATATATATATATATATATATATTGCTGTAGGTCAGTGGCAAAACTATGGGCCTACAGAGTCCGCAACTGGTTTGAACCTGAAAAGATAAGATAAGATATTAATAAACTACAAAGAGATCCTACTTGAGCAATCATCGGGAGGTCTGAAATGTAAACTTCTATCATTGCAATAGATTGTAAACTTAGCTAGATAAATTATGATAATGGTTTAATCACAATTATAATTTAATTGCCATTCACAATATATATAAATTTACTATCTATCGCAGCTCTAATAGTAAAAGCTTGGCTAAGTCCTAGAGAAAATTAAGGACCAGCTCTGTCAGTTCTACCGAAGTACAATATAAACCTCTTCTTGCGGGGAATTGAGCAGATGGAACTGAAAATTTGACTTTTCTAGGGTGCTAAAGGATAATTACTGTGTTACAAGAAAATGTTTTATGTGGGCTTCGGGTTCTAGGCAGACATGGAATGAGAGAATGAAATGTCCGCAGTTGGCAAAATGAATTGCCTTAATGCCATAATTGATGGACGTCGATTGTTTAAAAGACTACTTTCATGAGACTTATGTTTAGGCCTGCTCAATATCAGCCACTTTGAGAGTATGCTGCCATAGTAGTCTTTTATATCGTCCTTTTGTCAGTGCACGCTTTTACTTCATTTAGGATATCGTATAGAAAACGCCTCTGCTTAGGTTCTCTTGAAGAGCCACTACATAAAGAGTTGATTACATTTTACAAATGCTGTAATTTCGCGTAGGCCTGAGATGAATAAATTTTTATTTGTTATACATGACGTCATTCTTTATCAAATTGAGGTTTAAAAATTCTTTAGTGATTAGTCCATAGTATGACTAACAAGAGGAGCCCATTTCCTTCATTAGGCCCTTGAGTTCACAATGGGCGAAAACCAAGGCACTAGGCCACTGCATCGCAGTCTTGCCGTTTAGCTGTCAGCCGGTATCGAACTCTGCTACTTGGTGACAGGGTCCTTGCGCCGAGTCCCTCAGCAGGCTCGTCCATACAGTTGCAGGGGCGCCCACAGGCGGACGCACTGGACGCACGTGCGTCCACCCACCAAATCAAATCCACATACGGAATAGGCATAGCATCGATGTTTTTGTTAAACGGCCATACGGCAGGTTAAAGCATTAGATGTTATCTAAGGGGACATCCATAAAGGACGTCCGCAGAATATGACCTACTTTTGACCCCTCCCTCCCATTGTCCGCATTTGACCTCCCCTCCCCTCCCCCTTGCGGACGTCCGCATGCCAAAGCCAATGAACGAAAAACCAGCATCGTGACTAACGTCATTAATAAGCTACACGTTCTATCTTATTTAAAATCACCTTACTTAGAATGTCAACCAGTACATGATATTTAGAATTGAAAAGTAAGCCTACAGTGTTTTGAAGTTCTAGTAAACGGCTTTTAAAAGAGGTTTTAGGCAATCACCTCACTGATCTTTTCGTCTCTCGGGGAAGGTTGAAACAAGGAGTTGTTTAATAAACTATCAAATTTTGAAACTTAGATGCGGACGTCCGCACTGGTCATAACCCTATCCCACTTGTCCGTATTTGTTCGTATTTAAATGGTCCCTCCCCTCATTGCGAACGTCCTTTATGGATGACTTCTAATTGAAATTTTTATGAGTCACTCTGTGTCATTTTCATGTATGACAACGAGCGGTGGACATGGGACGGATAGGGATGGCCCGAATGGGAGGGGACGGGAGGGGTGCCCGTCCAATTTTTTGGGTGTGCGTCCAATTTTTTAAGCCTGTGGGCGCCCCTGTACAGTTGTTCAGTAACAGACCAAGAGCGCCTCCTGAATAGACAACTGAAGAGAATAGAGTTTAGTAGACAACCATTTCGCATACAAACACGCTACACAGTTAACATTACAATGATTTTTTTAACTCGGAAGTTATTTTGCAATGAATCTTTGTTCAGGACCCAAAGACGGGTGCTCATATAGAAACAGATGGAACGTTTATAACTGCTGTCGAATACAGTTGTCCAGTACCAGAAACGACAACACATCGACGCAGAACATCTGCAACAACCAGAACAACAGCCTTGTCTGCGATAAAAGTGTCTATAACGGCTGATGGCGTTCTGTACAGCAACATGCTCGATTTTGTGATGTTTGACTCCGTCTGTATGGAATGCAGCAGCAGTGAAGCCTGCAGCCAAACGGTATCATTTGTCCTTTCGACAAGATTCACATTTGCTGTATATAACCAACTATAGTGATGTTTCTTGTGTTGCGAAAAAATGATAGTCAATCGCCAGGAGAAGAGTAGTTCATAATCAGTAATAGTTTAAACAAACTATTACATATATCCTCTGTATGGTTGGATGTAAGGAGATAGTAGCAGTTGAAGATATGCAAGAGTGCTCGTTGTCATGGTTATATAATAGGCCAGGACAGGCAAGTTTAAGTATTATTCTGAATTCTACAGGAAGCTAATGCAGTTGACCAGACAGATAAACACAGTACCACACGAGCCAAAGTACTTTGGATGTGTTGAAGCCTGTTGACTTCAAGATCTGATAGTATATCAGATCCTGCAAACACAAGAGTCTAGAGCACGGTAGTTGCTATCGTTTTCAGTTCCGTTTGCATCTGCGTTGAGGACTATATATATATATATATATATATATAATATATATATATATATATATATATAAAACTTGATTGTCCACACGCACTTAAATAACTTTGTGGCAGTTTCAAACTAAGCAGGCATTAACGTATAAGTTCAGCTTTCCGAAAATCTGCCACCAGTGGTTAATTAAACGCTGTAGCTTTAGATAACGACCTGACGTAGGCCTACATGATAACACAGTTATCGAAACACTGTAATTTTTCAGGAAAACAGCTGTTTGATCAGTGACGAATGCTTTGCTAACGGAGCTGTAAACACCGACGATACCTGCTTACAATGTGTTCCCATTGCAAGGAAAAATTCGTGGACAGACGTTACAGGTTGGTTATTCTGTTTCTGTAACATACTTTGTAAAATAAAATACAGCTGTAATTTTATAATGCCTTTCATACGAAATTCAGAAGTGCACATTAAAGCAGGGCAAGCATTAAGAGCCATAAGTAGACTGGAAAAGATGATTTCAGTTTAGAGCGATAGACAGTTTTGGTAGGAGAGTTGCGAACATGAGGAGGTAGAGAGTTTCAGATGGCACGCTAACTTAGCGCCAGTCAACTCCAATAGGCCTACGTTTGAAATTAATGGTCAAATTCTTCATTTAAAACATAAATCCGCTCAAATGACGCAGAAGTTGATTTATGACCGCAATGGCATACATACATGCATACACGCATGCATACACATACATACATACACAGGGTCGGATCCAGAAGGTTTATCAGAGGGGACCAAAAATGATAGGCCTACATACATACAAACAAACCAGTGTTTAAGCTAGTCCCCGTCTTCTGGGAGGGCCCCATATTCTGGGAGCTGGGAGGGAATCAGTTTGTGGGTGTAGTGACCAACGGACCAACGAAAAATTTCTCTGGAATTCATCTCCAAAAAAAGTTATGACGTTTGCTTAGTCATTAACCTCCATAAATTTTTCAGTCGTATTTCCATACTTCACCATTGTACTCCTCTACGTTTACGGGGGTCACATCCTGTGACGTCCTCTGTAAACATCAACTGGGGGCCATTATTTCGTCGTTTACTTCATCACATGGGGGCCACGTCCTGTGTAAATATCAAATGAACAAATGGGGGGCCACGTCCTCTTTAAATATCAAATGGGGGGGCATGGCTGGATTGCCCCCCTGGATCGGCCCCGGTACATACATGAATACATACATACACACCATCGTCTACAAGTTGTTTGGCTGAGCGTTGAATATTAATAAGAATATTTGCATCTTTCAGTTGTCGAAGGTTGGAGTCCATGTACGAGAGGCTGTGACACCGGAGTCGCAACCAGAAATACGGTGTGTGGCAACACAATCACAAATGAAGAAGTCGAGTTCTGCAAAGAACTGAATTGTCCAGGTTCCGTTTTAAAATTTAGCTCGCTGTTTATTGCACGGATTTTTCTATTAGGCCCATATTTGTTTGTCATCTCTAACAGCAGCGTCTTATGCACGTAGAACATATGAAGCCCACATGACAGTGTAACCGGTTGTACCGGTATCCATAGTTGCTTCATACATCCTACCACATGAGACCATATGTAGGACACAAATTATGAAGCCCATATTGAAATTTTAAAACGCATCAGTCTCAGCGAATAGTGGAACCAGCAAAATGGGCTTTACAAGTTAAGTATTCGACGTCTAGTTAGGAACCTTCACACACTAATAAATACAATAGTTTGCAAGACTTCTAATCTGCCATGATTTTTTTTAAATTCAGGTGCACCATGAATGTTGATGTTTCAAGTGCATTTGTTTCTTTTAGATAATGCTGAACAAAAAACGCAGGGCTTTGGAATCACACTTTCTTCAGAAGACTTAAAACTAGTAAATATTTATATTGTTTTCACCTACTGTAAGGCCGGTTAATTAGATGCCATATGAAAATATTTCATGAATGTTCCCATTCAATATAATGTTGTCTGCAGACCATTAGCCTACTTGCTAATTGTAGGGCTATACTCCCGCTGTGGAAATTTTGTTCCCTTTGATAAGTTCCTTAGGCTTGCCAAATACTTTGTCATTCCTAAATAAGGAAGCTAAGCTTAACCGTGCGTTAGGATCAAGTGTGGGCAATTGGCAAATTTATTTTCTATCAATGATTTTCTAAATATTTCTGAAAAATATCTTTACATGGTGTAAAGTTTGTGTAAAATTATAAACGTAGGCTATTGTTCTACACTGAACATCTTAAGGAAAGATTCAGACAGACTCAACAGTACAGCAGAGTTCATTTCAGCATTTGCTACTTTATGTTTACCTTGTTCTGTTGTTAGATACGTTTTGAATAAATAATTAGCGTACTGATTTTTGTAGATTTTGATAGATCCTGCTGGGTCTCTTGTACCTTTTTCCAATGCATTCAATCAGTATTGTTCGACAAATGCCGCAGCCTGTTGCAGCAGCATTGGAATGGATACCCAGTACGTTAGTAAATAATATCCACGAACTAATGTAGGATATGTACATCACCTAAAAATTAATTTTATTTCGCGTATATTTATATAAATAATGATGTATTAAGAGAAATGTAAAGACTATAATAAAGTAACGAAGTATTTTCTTCGTTAGTCCAGTCTATGTATACAGCTTATAGTCACGATTTGATCTTCTCACAAGGACAGCGGTTACTCAGTGTTAGGCAATGTTAGAACAATATTATTAACCTTTTACCATTGTGCTTATCGGATAAACTGTCACATTATCAAATCCTTTACAAGAAAATGCTGTTAGTTTATAGACTCTGTGCTATCGAAATATTTCTGTGCTACACATTATTTACTGAATTTAATTTTTTTACTGTTCCAACAAATATCCAATGTATCTTTATTGTTCGTAGTGCTTCTGCGGTTACGTATACATCACCAGATCTTCTGACCTATGCATCTGGTTATCCGGAAATCAACACTAATGACACAAGGTATAGGCTAGTATGTAATAAATCATAACTCAACAAAGAAATATAGTATTGCATTGTATTGTATAATGTTTTTGACAAACTTTAAATATGGGATCTATTAGAAATGTATCCGGCAAAGATTGACTAAATATACAAAATCATGATTAGACACTCTATGCTACACGTTGGTTAGCATCCATGGGCGTTACTTTGGTCTAAAAAGTGGAGGTACCAATTTCTAACATACACGAAGAAAGGCTGAGACTGCGGTCTCTGGAAAGGCACGATAATAAAATATTGATTGGCTTTGTTCCAAATGTGGGGGTACGGTACCCCATTCCAAAAAGTGGGAGTACGGGTACCCCTCGTGCCCCCCAAATTACGCCTATATTGGTAAGACATGTCGGCGAATTGTGTTAGAATTATGTAATGATCAATTCCTTAGCTAAACAGTGAACTCTTAGCCTATATGAGGTATATAATGAATTTTAAAATCATTTAATTAATCAATGTCGTACTTAATGAGAGAACTTGCATTATCTTATATCATCAAGATGTTCAAATAATAATGCATTAGGCCTACTACACAGTTTGTTTAAACGCAAAAACATTTCTAGTTTTTAAAGTAGGCTTAATCACTAATCAAGAATAAATTTACATCATCTTACACAAACTGAACTATTCAATCTTCCGCAATTTGTGTATTACAGCCTTAAGATAATTGTGAAAATCGACCGTGCAAAGCTAGCAGCAGAGTGTTCTCAAACTCCGACAGAAGGGTCGAACATCGTCTATGGTGCTCCGAATTTACTCTACGACGCCGTGACTAGTGAAAAAAGCGAAATAGAGAAGGTATGCTAAATATTAAAATGTGAACCCCTTCTCAGCGGCTTTTCAAACTGTTCCCAGCATATGAAATTTTTAACAGAATATAATATATAAGCTTATAGGCCTATAACTTATGCATCATGAAGTACCATCATTAATACTCAGGCAAATGTAGGTAAGTAAGCAGACAGAGAAATATGCAGTCTTTTATATAAGGATTATATACTGTGAATAATGGAGTGCCGCTATTAATAAGCAAGCAGACGTAGGTAAGTAAGCAGATGGACAAATATATAAACAGGCCAGCAGATGACGATAGGCTTAATAAGAGGCCTAGCGCTTAGTTAATTAATTTCAAACATCTGCGAAATCAGTTTTATAGAATTTATCGCAATCACAATGGTAACCTACCGCTAATTTCCTGTGAATCAAAACTATTGTTAAGCTGTCGGATGTTTTCCGTGGCTCGTACATAGCTTGGGAATTCACTGCTCAACCTGCGCCTTCTTTCACACCTGCAATGAAGTTCGTGTGTAAACTTCGCTATCATCTGTAATAACTTGCTTACCCACCGTAGCTGGATTTTGATTTCCATAACTTATCGGATTATGATTGGATTTTTCGGACGGATTATGACTTTTGACTAAGGTTTCATCTGAAACGACTATCGATTGATGAATCATACATTTTAATGGCGCTACAGAAGTCACTCGATTAAATTTGAATCACTTTGAGTCGTTTGAAGCACTGGCTTCTTTGTTTTTCACCGTGGCTTATTGTTTTAACTTTAACCTTAGGCCTATAAGGCGGAGTGTGCAGAGTCTAGCCTCCTCTGAGATGATGACGATGTAGGACCCTTAACGAACATGTGTTTAGCGCCATTCATAGGTTAATGGCTTATGTTGATTGTAAATATAGTAAATAAATAATCAATAAGTAGATGTAGAGCTTCAATATCAACGAATAACAGATTACGATGCATGCTTCTTTAGGCTCTATCGATAACGATAACGTCTGTATGGTCTTCCACGTCGTTGTTTTCGTCTACTCTATGAACAAGCACTCCAACTACGTAGCAAAAGCTACAATCTGGTTGGCTTCTGGGTGGTCATCATCCTAGTATGGAAAACCTCGCCTGAATGAATGATGCTATATCTATGTACAATGCAATTCGCATAAAGGTTTAGAAGTTTAAATGCAGATTGTTCAAATATTTTACGATTGATTTTGAGAACCACAATTTAAAATCCTTAGGCATTATTTATGGAGCTTTAAACAAATTACATTTCTGTTTTGGTTTCTACGGATGTATTGTCTATTTGCGTTTCATTTAACATTAATGACTTTGAATTTATACTACAGACTGCTAAATAAGAATTGACTCTATGATTTTTTGTTGTTGTAACAACAAATTTTGCTGTCAAGAAGTAAAAATAGTCACGTATTTCGCGTTGATTCAACACCTGATGTCAGTTTTTTTTACTGAAATCGTTATATCAAATAACTTCACATTCCTTCAAAATAGCTTATGTAGCTAATCATTAGGCTATTACAGCGACGGTGTCAATAACACTCACAACAACGACTTCAAGTTCAACTCAGTCTATAAGTTCAGAAGGGCCCCAAAAATGTTTGCGCCTAGACCCCGTTTTCGGTAAACGCGCCTATGGCCGTTACAAGGGCGCCTTTATATACAAAACAAAAGACACACATACAAAAACATTAAGTCAGAAGTTTGCCTTCGTGAATAGGCGAGTCTTTATACGCTGGATTTGAATGCCTCCTCCGTGGATGCGGACCGTATCGAAAGCGGGAGGCTGTTCCAGAATCTAGGACCAGCTACTGAGAAAGCGCGATCACCGAATGTGGTTTTTGTCCGGGGCACAAAATGATCACCTCTCTTCCCAGATCATAATGAAAGGCCAGTCTTCGACAACGACACGGGAGTGCAGAATGAGCCAAGCTGGCTTGGCGCCATAGCATGGAACGACTTGTAAACCAGCAGCGCTGGTTTATACTGGATATGGTACCGGAAGCCAGTGCAGCACGTCTTTGAGCAGCGGTGTTATGTGTTCATACTTCCGGCGGCCACAGAGAAGTCTCGCTGCTGCATTAGAAACCGACTGGGGCCTATCCAGTGGATATCCCTGCGCCCCAGCAAGCAAGCTGTTGCAGCGATCAACTTGGATTACCGCTGTTTTCGCTGCTCTGAATGTAAGCGACCTCAAACAGCTCCTGATCAATCTCAACTGTCGGAAGGCAGCATTATTACAGACATATCAGTAATTAGAAACTCAAGTATCGCTTTTGAACGCATAAACACAATTTATGACTACTGCTGTTTGGTCAAGTTGGATTTAAATAGCATAATACTGAAGCTAGCGGTGTGTCATTTTGAAGTGTCGCAACGTCACGTGATTTAATGCTAAGCTACCTGGTTAAGTGGCATGCATAAAGCAGCGCCATTTGCATAATACAACGCGGCCGAAAAATCACCATAGCGTAAAGTAGGATAATAAGTAGGCCTATACGTGTATTTTTAGCATTTAATGAGTCTATCAGTGTTAATGACAGCATTATGCATGATGATCCTTGAAGTATATACAGACCTATCTGGCTCTCATGGATACTCTATATTGCCATCCGCAACACTGTGAGACGTTTGTGAACACATCGATATTGTTCTATTAAACTATTATATTTAGTATGATGATTAGCATAGGCGCCGACTTCTTGGGAGCCTTGGGTGCGAATGCACCCAGAGAGAAAGTTCAGTGGGTGCCTGGCACCCAGAAGAAATTGGACCTGAAATTCAAATTTTTTATAACTAACTAATCTCAGAACTTGAGAAGTAGGCCTACAACTACAACACAAATACCCAATATTGCATCATCTTGCCGTCACAGTTATTTATTTATTTATTAAACTGCCTCCACCATTGCTACCTCTTTTGTTCATTAAAAGCTCAATTACAGCAATTGAGGGAATTGCAACTTATCAATCTTAAATCCACCCAAATCAAGCGTCTGCAACTTATCCAAAACACACTAGCCAGGATTGTCACTAGAACGCCCAAACATCATCATATCACTCCCATCCTCAAATCACTCCATTGGCTAAAAATCCCAAAGCGAATCCACTTCACAGTCCTATCACTAACCTACAACTCCCTACAGAATACCCAGCCCAAGTGCCTACGTGATCTCCTCACCACCCAGGCAACCCGCTCCACCCGATCATCCTCCTATCTCAGACTCTCTCGACCCCGGTTACTGCTCATCTCAAGTTCTCCGACCGAGCCATATGAACACAAGACCACGCCTCTGGAACGATCTCCCCTCTGACTTCCACAGATTCTCGGTTCCTTCATAATAATTGCAACCCGTCCCATAGGCGCCGACTTTTGCTTTTGTCTCTGGGTGCCAGCGGGTGTATGGGTCCTCCGTTCCACCTACCATCCCCCATTAGGTGGGTGAGTTTCAGCGGAGTTTCAGAAAGCAAATTGTTATTATTTATTTATTATTTTAAATAATGAATAAATTATCTGAGATGATGCAATGTTCGGTATTTGTGTTGTAGTTCTACTTCTCATGTTGTGAGATTACTGCTTAGGTGTAAAAAATTTGAATTTAAGATCCAAATTCTTCTGGGTGCCACGCACCCACTGAACTTTCTCTATGGGTGCATTGGCACCCAAGGTTCCCAAGAAGTCGGCGCCTATGACCATTCTCCTCCTCATGTTCCTCTATCTATCACCCCCGGGCTTTCCACTCAAAAGTGAAATCTCACTTTTTCACTGCTACTCTGACTCATCTATGATGACTCATCCAATTCTTCTTGCACTTAACTACACCGGCCTTAAGAGTTGCTCTGCCTCGTCTCTCGATCTGGCGCCCATGGTAACCGGGCTCGGACCTCCTTTGGACTACTCTATGGAAAACCCTTCTTATTTGACACAGCGCTCGTGAATAGGCTGGTGCCCTGTGCTTGGCCTTAGAGTGGCGCTTTAGAAGTTTGGACATTACGATTACGACTTACAGTAAACAGGCAACGCATTTGTTTACATTCACAAAGATTTTATGAGGCCCAGGGTTGACTCAACAGGACAGAAAATCGATCCTTTTACAAGCCATAGTGTACTTACTTGCATTATTACATTTGGATCACAAGTCGTAAAGATGTTGGAAAACAGGAAGCCTATATACACATAATGTCGAAGGCGGCAGTTATTAACACTTGAAATGCTTGCGACTTTGAGTGTTTAAGTTTGTCATTAAAATATCAAGCACACTCAGATAAGGTAATATCAAAGTCAAGGCATCCTGACTGAAAAACTCGCCTGAAAACAGTTTTATTGGTCATAAATAATTTATGCAAGGTTAAATCAAATCAAATCAAATCAGTCTTTATTGTTCCTTGAACAGTGCATGTATCATCACAATATGTGAAATATTAGCAATAATGTTAATACATTCATTCATTTGATATGTAAAGTTTAAGAATAACATTAGAACCTTCGCTGTTATACTTTCTAAATAGTGAGTTAATACTGTATATTAAGCACTATGACTGAATTAGCACATTTTGCACTGGACCGGGAACAAGGGCGACCCAAAAGGGGCGTAAGCCCCGCTATGTTAGGGTAACCCACATTCCATCTACATATTGATGGCAATTGCATTATTTTATCATTGGTTTACAGCACCGCTCATTAAGCAGCTGTTTGACAGTTAATTAGCAAGTTAACAAACATTTAGCAATCAGTTAGCAAAGCTGGATCAGGATTGATATCCCATGCAGACCAAGAATTCCCCAATCATGTTTTTAGACCTGGTAGGCTCCTTTGGCATTTAAATATTTTATCCATTGTTTTTTAAAGCTACTAATTGTGGCTAGATGTCGGATGCTCAGTGGTATAGTATTCCATATTCTAGGTCCAGTAGAACGAAGGGAAAATCGGTAATAATTAGTTCTTGTATATATTTTAGACACTGCCATGGTTGATCTTGTAAAATGACTATGTATTTCAGTTATTTTAGTAAAAAGCCTAGGAAAAGAAGTTGGTAGCAAATTATTGAAATATTTATACATGATTATACCAACTTGCATAGTATTTATATCTAGAAATTTTATAATGTTATATTCAGTGAATCTAATATTAGTATGAGAATATCGTTTGTCAAGTGCAATTACTCTTACAGCCCTTTTTTGCAGTGTTGTGAGTTTCTTCAACCTTGTGATATATGTAGATGCCCAGATAATATTACCATAATCTCAATCACACGTCGTATAGCAACGAACAACAGGGAAGTTCGTCAACGTTGGCAATTCCGTTGAAACTAGGTAATAAAGAATTTAATGTCAAGACATCCTGAATGAAACAAGGGCCTGAAAACAATGTTATTGACCATATAATAATTTATGTGCGGTTAAATCTAAAATCACGCGTCGTAAAGGAAATAATGAACTACAGAGAACTTGGTTAACGCTGAGAATTCCGTTTACTTTGGATGGATTCAGTGTTGTATAAACTACAGACCCAGGATCGAACGGCTATAGGCCTACCTGAAAGGGTAGGAGTAACATGCGTCCAATGCGCACATACTCCTTCCTTTGGGAAAGAACCGAGTTGTGATTGGTAAAACTACTCTTCACGTCGCTCCAAATTTGCTTTCTAATTACGATGAAACTCCTACGCAGTGGCACATCTAGGACTGGCTGTTGACCTAAGTGATAGTTGCTCACTTCCGTTGTTTTCTGCACAAAATTATCAACACCTCAAGCGATTCTGCTTTTATTGCAAATCCCTTCACCCAAAAAATAACTATCGACCCGGTTCATAGTGCAGTCACCGTGTCTCACGCATAGAAATATAGAGTAGGCCTACGGTACTAACTAAAATGACACATTAGTCACAAATACGAAAAAAATTAACACAAAACATGTTCAGAACCAAAGAAAGCAAATAGTAGCAGTGGTTTATAAGAAATATTGGTATATCCAAAGCCTAGTTATTGGCTTACCATTAGAGTGCCTTATTGTCTTCAAACGTGTTTACACAGGGCTACAATTAGACAATAGGGTAAAAAGAATATTGTACGGTTGCATGAATTACTTTGAAAAATACAAACAATGCATTGTTTGAATTGAGGTAAATCTGTAGACTGTATTCCAGCAACGTCTTAGGGTGCAAGTATACATGGCTGATCATTTGTCCAAATGCCAAGATCATCGATTTGTTCGAAGTAAGTTTAGAGCATAAACCTAATATAGGATGACACAAATTGGCTAAGATTATACATTACAACACTGGATGTGATACATGCAGATTAAAGTATGTAATGAAACATATAGGTAACCGGTTTGCTATTACACAATGAACTTAGATCATTACTCGACACAATAGTTATAGCAATTAAATATAATAATATTAAACTCATACGAATTTTTATTTTTTAAGTGTTCCTTTACTGAATTTGCAGTTTTTCCAAACACAGCAGCAATTTCTTCGCTAGCTGCTCAAATCGAATCTACTCTAGATTCTGATGTTTATGATGGTTTTACCGACAGGCTTTCCATCTCGGTTTACCCTGCATTGACGTATGGATAAACCATGTTTGATGCAGTTATTTTGGGTTTTCTCCTGTAATAAAATCGGAGAAAAAATTACAGTATAAACTATTGCAGTTAAAATTTTACTTACACACATTAGAAATGATAGATTCTTAATTAGGTTTTCTAGTTGTCTAATTAATTCCTTCATGTGTTTGTAATGTTTGCCATTTTATTTTCTGTTTCGTTCGTCCATGTGTTTAGGCCCTCAGTACCAGGGCTGTAGTGGTAAAATTAGAGGTGAGTACACGCTATTATTATTTTCCGAAATAGAAATTAGAGGTGAGAACACTCTACTGGTTAGTTTTCCGAAACAAATTAGAGGTGAGTACAAATGCTTATGTGAGGTGGGTATACGGTCTCCAGAGGTGTGAGTACGCGCTGGATACCCGCGTAGGCCTATACACTCGAATACAGCCCTGGCCCTGTCTTTTTTCTTATAAAAACTCGAATATGCATTGTTTGAATTACATTTTTACAACAGCACAATAATATAATATAAAGCTCCAAAATAAAACAACTACGCATATTTGTTCGGGTCTTTAGGGCTGTAAAGGTCTCAGAGCCCAGAAAGACTTAAGAGCTATTAAATAAGGCATAACAAGCGTTAGGCCCCTATCTGTTTGACAAATTACGTAGGCCCCTACCTATCCGCTGACTTCGATCTCGCCTTTGATATCTTCCTGTAAAAAAAAGATTTTAAGTGCGTTAGGATTTTAATAATAATAATAATAATATTTATTCTTTAATTAAGCGCCTGCAAACGCACTGCGCTGTACATGTACATGTTATGCGATAAACCTTAACTACTAACAGAACAGACAGCCTGCAATACACGGCGCAAATTGCAGCCTACAAAGCATGTCCGCCTATGGGACTCGATCTCTGTACCTCTCGCACTCTACGCCAGATGAAAACCAATGCGCTATCGGGCCCCCCCCAAATTAGCACCCAGCGCATGTTACGCGATCGTACTGATTAAGGCTAACGTCAGACTGGGATGCAACGGGAAGCTATTTTGTAGTAAAAATTCCACGACGTTAACATAAAGTTTGAACTGTTGTTACATTTCAATGAATAATATCATAAGACACACCTCTTTTTACCTGTTATATTGCAATATTACGCGCTTTTATGAGGTTGTTAAAGGGCGCTTTATAAATAGCCAGGTACATAATATTGTATACATAAACGCATGCATACAAATAAATATTTAATGACGTTTGAGTGTATGCAATGTCGCGTACTGCGCGGCGTACTTGATATGTGCCACTTGTAGCCAACTTACTAACCGAGGTTTCATAATAAAGCAATTTGTCATAAATTGAACACTGTTCTCAATTCTATTTGTAGTATGTAATAAAACTCTTGAGTCTCGAACTAGTGTAATTAAATCGGCTAAGAGCCTAGAATGATTAAAATTAAGCGCCTACGCTTAACTACTGAGGCTTCATAAGAAAGCAATTAGTCACAAATTAACACTTCAACAACGAGCTGCATTGGTTTCCCAGTCATTTTTAGTACACTGTCCTCGTTAAAGTGCTAAACACCGGAGTCACTTTTATTATTATTGTGTAATAAAACCTTTGTGGTCCAGAAATAGTGTAGGCCTACTATAATCCGTTAAGAGCACCATTCTTGAAAGTGCTACGTGAATAATATAATATTATACGCCTAAGCAGGTGAAACATAGTTGACGGCAAAAACATTATTTCTTCTCTAAAATATCATCACAGTCTTTGTAGTTGTATATACTGGTAATGTGTAAGTACTCACATCATGCGAAGAGTAATGCAACCGACGATTATAGCTATAGTAGGAAAAACGACGAAGCAGATGACAATGGGAACGATGCATGTGGCTGTTGGACAGGGACTGTCAGTTTGACTGTTATCAGGAACAGCTGCTGGATCCCAGTATTCCTTCACAGCTAAACCAGTCTCCTAAAAGTAAATAAATGACATTTAAAGTGAGTTGTAGAAATTTTTTTTCACAAGTTGAAAGTATACTTAAGCCATACACAATGACTGCCACACATTTAGTTGACAGCCTTGAAAACGTCAACATACATGCAAAAGTCACCAAAACAGATTCACAAAGCGCAAAGCACAGCGAATCAGACATTATAGAAGACTCTGACATCGGACAGTTATCTCAGATCTGTTTGTCTTCTCCGCCGGCGACATGAATCACCCCAAATAGGCTTGAAAATATGAGCACTCCTTCAACATGACCAGATTAGCACTTCTTTGATTCGTACTTCTTTTGCATCATACACGTCTTGAGAAATTAGAGGCTTGTGGTAGTTGTCATTCGAGACATTTTAGCGTTTAACACAAAAACCGATATTTTATATAATATATGAGTCGCTAATTATTCGCTCTGTCACTCAGTGAAGGACTCTGACTCTCATTTTCCGTGTACAAGAGTCCATTTTCCGTTTCAGATAGTCAGGTAAGGTACGTGGCTCATCAGATAAGGTCTTGAACTAATTTGGTACATTTAGCGACAAGCAACATCTTATGGTTGAAAGTGCATTGATGCCGACGTTAAGTTTTGCATAAAGATCTAGCTGCAACTTAATTGTCATGCTATAAGCTATACTTGCCTCTTGAATGTCAGAAGCGCTGTTTCTAGCCGCCATCTCCATCAATTCAAAGGAAACAAAGTTGGAATCGGTTGATCGAACCTGTCTCCCTCTGGCGGGTATCGCATCGCTGTTGCAGGTTGCTTCGTTGACAGTATCGTTGATAACGGCGATTATTTTGTAACTTAAAATGCAGTGGAAATGAAACAACTATCAACAAGTATGCGTCAAGACACTTAATAATAGCACATTTAAGTACCTCATAAAAGCGCTAACATCAAACGGTGGTTCGAGTGAACCGATGCCGAACCAATATCGTGATATTCAGAAAAAACCTACACGTGACTGAAGTTGGTTTGGAATTCAGTCCAAGATTGGGTGAGGTACTTAACTACTCATGTATATGGCATTAGAGAATAGACCACCATCATATGCAGGAGAATAACAATATCTTGTATCACTAGTTAGCTCAATAGCTTTGCAAATCATGAGGGCTATGTTTGCGTTTATGGAATTTTCTGAATAATCGTAAACAACAAATTTCTAAAGCGTCAATCTAAGGCTAAACGCAGGGCACCAGCAATTGTTTACGACCGCTGGGTCATCATAATAGTAATTGTCCAGATCGATATGTCAAGCTAAGATCCACATCCGGTTACCAGAGAAACCAGAATACACTCCAACGCAAACTATTTAATGTTCACATGTTGTGTACATAGCAACCGTAACCGACTGAATTTTTTTTTAAAATCTGGCATTGGAGAGAACTGATTTGAGAAACACAGTGAGGCGTACGATCGACACAACTGGCAGTGAACCCAAGGACTTAATAGCAGACAGATGATGATACATGTATAAGAAAAAACAAAAGAGGACGATACACGTAGTGTACTAACTAGACAATTTCATCCGATTTAAGTTTCGGAAAGCCTTTAGCCGCATAGATGTCACTAGACGTCACATATTCGATCGAAGCTGAAGGAATGCTGTAACATTACAAAAAACGGTAAATGTATTAATCATCTCATTTTTATCGATTCACAGACACAAAAATACCATTAATCATCTCTCTCTACATATCCTTAAAATATAAAATTATCTTTAGGCCTTTTGTATTTTTATAAAACTTTAATTTTTTATTTTTATTTTCGACATCATAGGCCCTAAAGCGTTCGAATATAGGCCTAATTTATGTAAACTTTAAACTGCTCAGCTATACTGTTATCAGTTAGCGTTTAATAACGATTGTAATTAGTAACTTCTATCGTGCCGGTGTCTAACACACAGCCAATGACCTAAAATAAGCCGTAGTCAGCCACTGCCCAGAAGATAATCATCCATGACATATTTAGTTAGTTGGTGTCTTAACGTGGGATTATGTCACATATGAATGTCTCACATTCTCCAATTTGCTTACCCTAATGGGGTTTGTCATTTGTTTTCTTTTTAATAAACGAATATATATATATATATATATATATATATATATATATATATATATTATAAGAAGTCGTAACTACTCACAACAATGTCAAATTACTACCAGGATGACTATACTTGTAGACGCAATCTCTTCACCAATAAGGTTATCTACGAAATACGAATTGGTTTTTCATCGCTCATAATCTGTTTGTAGCATAATTATACATACCTTTCAATTTTGAATCCGCAGCATAATGAGGCATTTTGTAAGCAGATGCTGTTGATATTGCTCCTTAATATTGTATCAATATTTTGCTGATTCTCCACAACCTGTATATAATATAAAAGATATGCAGACTTAAGGTTGTGGTCTGACCCCAAACTAATCGTTTAAAATCTTATCCAGTGTCTGTTGTACAGACTCGTAATTGAGATTTTCAGTCAAATATTGCAATATATTTAGTAATTGCGATCTACCTTGAGCATTGTATCCTGTGAGGCATCCGCAGAATGCAGACTTAGCACAATTCCTAAATCTTTTTCTGCCGGTAGTTCTGCACAAAAACATTCAACAACTTGAAGATTCATTAGTTTTCATGCATATTTATTGGGTAGGATCAGGGGCGTCTACTCCAAAGCAACCTTGGAGCAAATGCTCCATCACAAAATAGGAGGGGAAGATCTGTCAGTGTATGTGCCATCGTTATTGGGGGAGGAAGGAAGGGTAAGAGAAAAGATGGGAGGGGAAGTTGTTCCAATGACTTCGGGGGGTATAGACGCCCCTGGGTATGATAATTATCACAAAATCACAAAAGTCCGATTAAAGGAAATTATTGGTTGCAGAAATGAATGAGCTTAAACAAATATTTCTATTATTATGAAAACGACAAAACAGTGAAAATAATTTAACAGAACAAATAACAACTCTTAATATCCTCTCCGAAACGCTGTGTATAATACGTGAATATAAGTCAGATAGAAAGGGGCGAAAGGAAAACTGCCAGTCAAAGCCAGGGGCGTAACTTCGGGGGTACCAAATGGTTTATCATTCGCGACTGTTCTATGAAGGTAACGGTGTCGTTTATGGGCAATCCGTAATAAAGATAATAATAATAATAATAATAATAATAATAATAATAATAATAATAATAATAATAATAATTATTATTATTATTATTATTATTATTATTATTATTATTATTATTATTATTATTATTATTATTATTGCTACCAATAATATCTTGACCAGGACGGCCACTCCAGAATCAACATATTTAATTAGTATCTGACACCCGAGGGATCATATATACCTCGGGTACAAAAATAATAATAATAATGACGAAAATAAAGATGATGATGGTGTTGATGGTGTTCCCGATGACGATGATGCTCGGTATTTGTTTTGAGTCATAAAGGCTCAAATAAAGGTCTTCATCGGAGAAAATAATAAATAATAAACCTCATCGTTTCTTCTGGGTATGAAAAGTATGAAAAGTAGGGAGTACAAAGTACTATACCCTCCAGTCCAAAAAGCAGGGGTAGGCTACTGCTATCCCTCTGTCATGCTTAAGTCTTAATTTCGTCGTGGTTGGGTGAAAAGGAATATTTTACATTACACCGAGCAATATATTATGTCAAAGCAAACATCAGACATGGTTGAAATTTATCAATTACATTGTTCATAATTAAAGCTCATTAACTAAGTAGGCCTACTTAAAGCCTACTTAAAGCGGCGTAGATTAAATTAATATTATAATATAAGCTAATCTGGCTTTAGAAGTATAATCTCTGTACTTTCTGTAGGCGATGAAATTCACAATGACAAATTCAACTTCCCTCCATAATGTTCATCCCTCATCAACTTCATGTTTTGCCCCGATTATTTTCAGTCATTTCTTCTTCGACATGGAGTAGAAGATAGTTGAAGATAGCAGATTTGTACGCAGAATATCTGGTAGTGACGCTATTTGATTAAGCCGTTTAGACTACTAAGCGAACATCGTACGTAATCTAACAGTCGTTGGTGGATCTTCAAAGTTCGAGCTTATCATTGAAACCAGTGTAGTTGACCCACAGATTAGCAGTTAATGTGCATCGATCGGAACAGTTGATAGTCTCGCCTCTGCTACTATTACTAAGCATACTCATCAGATAATGAACGTCAACAAATTGACTTGCTTTACCAAGTTTAGCCACAATAGACGCTCATATAAAAGGATATTATCAGAAAAATCTTTATCTATGTCGTCCTTATTCCTCAATATTTACAAGCCGGCCGACTCATTTCGACCTCCCTTCGTTTCCTTTTTTAATTTACCTCCAAGTTCGTCTTGCAACAATTTCATTGGCTGGCGTCGCCGGCCACTAGGGTAATCAGTTCACATATTTTCGATTATGCGGTTAGCCAGTGACCCACTGTTTGCTCCAATATTCAGATTCCTTAAATATTATATTATAGCGTCGCTCTGTCATGAACCTATCGCTCCTTCTAATTGCTTAACTTATCTTAAATCCAGGGCTGTAGTGGTAAAATTAGAGGTGAGAACACGCAACCGGTGAGCAGCGGCGTCACTAGGGCTGGTTTAACCCTAAAAAAATGTAAAGACCTTTTTTTAGGAATTCGTCTAAGAAAAATTATGACCTTATAGCAATTCTCAGAAAATTTTTACGACTTTTTACGATTTCGTCTCTGAAAAAGTTGATGACCTTTTTTTAGTCATTCGCCCTAAAAACTTTTTAAAACCTCTCTTTTTTTCTCAAAATTCCATTGCTCAGTGGCTATACGGTCTCGAGAGAGGTAAGTACAAGCTGTGTACCCGCGTATACCCTCGTCTAGAGCCATGAGTATACGCTCTCAAATTTCTCTAGAGGTGAGCATACGCTGTATACCCGCGTATACCCTCGACTAGAGCCCTGCTTAAATCCCTATATTAAATTAACTAATTCAAACAAAGAATGTGATAACCCTAGCTCCGCTACACCATCACACCCACAAAATTATGCCTACGGTAAAAACTCTATATTGTCAGGTGAAAAAAGGAGCATAACATGAGAAAGGTAAAAACGGAGGCTTGAAAACTTAAAACACGATCAAAATCATCTGCATCAACAAGATATAAGTAAAACAACTGATATCGCGCAAGTTAAAAATAATAATAAAAGAAAACAGCTTAATTAGTAGGCCCTACCGCTGACTACAGATCAGTATGAGAAAAACAGAAGTGGAACGGGGTAATTTTTTAAATAAGATGGTCAGTACGGCGGTAACGAAACATAAGAATCAAGGCATACTTGCGTAGGATCTTAAATGATTGCGACATGTAAATTTTTGCGTGTTTTAGACTGGAATTAAGAACCAGCATTTATAGAAAAAGAAATTACTATGCATTAGGTAAAAGGTTATACCTCCTCTGTTTTCATGTGTACAATATACGTAGAGCATTGGAATAAAATTACCTTCACAGTTTGACGTGGCACATTCTCTACGTTCAGTTGCATCGCCTGGGCATGGCGGTTGATCGCACTTTCTGCGACGCATCTGTAGACCATGGTCACAGTGTTTGGAGCAGTCTGACCACGGTCCCCACGGTCCCCAGCCAGAACTTGGTTCTGTTGGAGATGTTGACGCTGTAGTCGGTGGGACGGGTGTCGACTTGATTTCTTCTGTAGCAGGTTCTGTTGGAGAAGTTGAAGATGTTGAAGTTGTAATCGGTGGGTCGGGTGTTGACTTGATTTCTTCTGTAGCAGGTTCTGTTGGAGAAGTTGAAGATGTCGAAGTTGTAATCGGTGGGTCGGGTGTTGACTTGATTTCTCCCGTAGCAGGTTCTGTTGGAGAAGTTGAAGATGTTGAAGTTGTAATAGGTGGGACGGGTGTTGACTTGATTTCTTCTGTAGCAGGTTCTGTTGGAGAAGTTGAAGATGTTGAAGTTGTAATCGGTGGGACGGGTGTTGACTTGATTTCTTCTGTAGCAGGTTCTGTTGGAGAAGTTGAAGATGTTGAAGTTGTAGTCGGTGGGACCGGTGTTGTCGTAATTTGTTCTGTAGCAGTAATTTGGTTCAACACAGTAGACAAATTAAATATATCGTAATTTAGTGTAAGGTGGTGCACTTTGAGACTGTCGCCTCAGTCTCATCGCTTCCGCTGCTCTGATATTCAACGTGGAAAAATGTGTAACGATAGGCCTAATAACCTTCTCAGGTCTCTTCTAGAATGGAAGCAGAGACGAGTTTAGTATCGCAGGTTGCTAAGCAACTTATTCCAGAAGGATGAACCGACTACAGCCGACTTCTATGCTAGACCGTGCATGTTCGGGTGGTTAAACAACCAAGTCACTGTTCAATTGGATCGTTGAGGCGAAATGTGTTCAGGAAGCTATGGTCTTCAATGTGAATATTCATTTCGCCAGTGGACACGAGTTGTAGGTCGCCAGCACCTCTAATTCCTGTGGAATGCCAGTGAAAAGGCTAAGAGGACGGGCGATACAAGGTGAGCAGAATCAGAGGACCACGGGCAACAGCGGGTAGTCCTTTAGCGTAGCGTCTCAGAGTTCTTGAGGCGCAATGCCTCGAGATTGAAAAAGGACCGTGACCCGAGGGTGGTCTTGTAGCATGCCATGTGGTTCTGACCTGGAGTCCCTTGATGAAGATCTGTCGCTCGAGGGAGATCGAATACCCAGATGGCTCTACTCCGCACACCAGCACACCAGCACATCTGAGAAGGACAAATTCCACGATTCAATAAAAAAAAGAATCGGCAGGGCAGTGGACGATGATGGTAGCCTACTTGCTGTGTCCATGAAATTGTTGTCCAGTGATTGGACGTGCGTGACCAGCCTGAGTCCACAGTCGTCTCCGTCGGTACACGTGTCTGCGCGGATTTTTGTGGAATGATGAAAGACATAATTAGCGGGGCGATATACAGAAAAGTGATAAAACTGCCCTCTCCGATTCCGTCCGCCTCAGGTACATGCTGAATCTCAGTCTGGCTAATCGGAACACACCCGACAGATAACTATACAAATATTATGGTACGTATTATTATTATTATTATTATTATTATTATCACTACTACTACCATTATTATTACTACATAGTGGTAGTAGATAGGGTTTGTGAATAAGGTTTTCCACGTTTGAAATATACAATGTGAATTAGGGAACCAGCAGTGAAAATGCAAACTCAACCGTCGTCTTAACATCGTCTGCTCGTATTTTCTAGAGTTGGCGCGTCTAGGACCTGACGCTGAGTCGATATAAAATAGTGTTTTGGGGCCACCAGAGCCCTTGGGTCCTATATAGACCATCGGGACTAAGGGCCCAAGGGCCCTGTAGTCCCCAAAACGATATTTTATATCTACTCGCTGCAATGAAATTTTAGTTGGCAAACTGCCAAACGTGTTGGTCACTTTGTTTGGACAGGGCAAATCGTTCGCTACTGATTGTTTCGCAGTTACCTAAAGACGAGTTGGATCAGTTAAATTGAAGATCGAAACGAAAAGCGAATAGATATAAGCTTAGTAAATATGCGGTTTTGGCCAACTACTACTCAAATTAAGTAGTTTGATCTTGCAATTGGCAGTAACGAAATAGAGTACAGAAACTTCTAACTTATCGCGTTACGATGACTGAAGTGGTATTTTTACCATTCGGCAATAGTCGAATGATTTCGTCGAGTTGTTTGAGAGAAGAGTCGTGAGATGAGTGCAGTTAGCTGATTATTGTGATCCGCAAGAACGAACGTTAAATTGTCTGTTGAACTATCGAATTGGTGAACTGTAGGGATAGTCCAGGCAATTTAGAGCTGGACCTGGGCAAAATTGCTTCAGAAGCTTTTTGAACGGTTTCTTGCTCAGAAAAAATTGCTGAATAACATATCCAAAATCGGAAAAAATCGGTCCAGGGGAACACCCCCAAAAATTAGTTTGAAAATGGTGGATTTGGGGTTTCCGAAGAATACCAATAATAATAGGGGCCTAACAATAATTTGCAGTTAGACATGGGCAAAAGTGCTTCAGAAGCTTTTTAGACGGTTTCCTGCTCAGACAAAATTGCTGAATAACATATCCAAAATCGGACAAAATCGGTCCAGGGGAACACCCCCAAAAATGAATTTCAAAATGGCGGACTGGCGGTTTCCTAAGAAATACCAATAATAATACCAATAATTTGCAGTTAGACCTGGGCATAATTGCTTATGAAGCTTTTAAACGGTTTCCTGCTCAGAAAAAATAGCTGAATAACATATCCAAAATCGGACAAAATCGGTCCACTGGAACACCCTGAAAATGGCCAAATCCAATATGGCCACCGTCGACCATATTGGAAAATTTACCTTTTTTGTTTTTAGAGTATATGCACGTGTAATACCTCTAATGTAACTGAATTTAGTATGTAGAAGTCATTTCTGATATTGTTTTCGCCATTCGAGTTCATCTTCACCTTGAAAGGTCATGGTCAAGGTCATTTTGTTACATCAAGCAAACTTTCGATCATTCGGTAAATGTAAATTTTTGTGTTGCTGTTCTTCGCTGTGACCACAATTATAGACACAAATTGAGTTTGTTATTATTAATGGGCTTTCTCTTGAGTTGCGGACTTTTCCTCCAGACTCGTCCACCGCTTTCTTCTCTGCTCTAAAGACCCTGACACCATTGGGTGAGGTCCAGTCTATGTTCAATTTCCCCAACAATGCCCATGTTCCTATGCGCCTCTGGCAGACCTCAGACTTGGCCTCGCATTCCTTAAATTCCCGGAAGTCCTGATGCAATTCCTCGACCTCTCCAATCAGGGACTGAAACTGTTCAGGGCAACATTGTTTTTCAGAGTGTAATTTGCAGTATATATCTCAATAGTGCAACTGGTTCTTTAGAGTTGGGAATCCGGCTATGACAAAAGCTCGCCAGATTGTCATTTAGGGGCTGCATGTCTGGCGATTCAACCAGGATCATAGCTGGATTCCATAATATAAAGAACCAGTTGGACTATTGAGATATGTACTGCAAATTATCAGGACTTCCGGGAATTTGAGGAGTGCAAGGCCAAGTCTGAGGTCTGCCAATTCCTTTAAGTTTCGCTGCAGTTGATCGCCGTCATCAAGAATGCTGTAGTATCCTAGAGAATAGAAACGGGAATGTACTTGTGGCTGCTGTCGAGGATTCTATGCCAATCTTTGCAGAATGTGATTGCATGAACTACCTATGTTATAATGGATCGTGGCATCGGGAAGAAATCAAAGTTTTGGAGTTCACAAATCCTGAGCTCGAGCGGCGCTTCTGTGTGAGCCAGTGGGTTGTTGAGGATCGCCCAGGATGGTTCTGCGCTCTCGGAGATTAAATGAAGGTCAAACAGACCATCCAGCCAGTGTCTAAGGGTCCTAGAGATCACAATGTGGTAGCATGCATTCTTCGAAGTCGATAGTGGCACGGTTCACCGACCAACCTCAGAAGACACCGCCAACAATGGAGAACGAGAAAAACGACTTCTTGTCCAAGGACATTGCAGAGGGGCATAGGAACATGGGCATTGCTGGGGAAATTGAACCTAGACTGGACCTCACCCAATGGCGTCAGGCGTCTTTAGTGCAGAGAGGAAAGTGGTGGACGAGTCTCGAGGAAAGTCCGTAATTCAAGAGGAAGCCCATTCCAAATTGTGGGTCCAACAACGGAAAAAGCGCGATGTCGATGCGTGTTGTTGAGTCAGTACGCCGCTTTCGCTCCCCTTCCTAGTATCCTTGTGATTCCAGAATATCTCCCACTGAAGAGACCGGATCATGTCCTCCACAACAAGAATAACAACAGATTCTCTTATAATAATAATGACAAACTCAATTTGTGTCTATAATTGTGGTCACAGCGAAGAACAGCAACACAAAAATTTACATTTACCGAATGATCGAAAGTTTGCTTGATGTAACAAAATGACCTTGACCATGACCTTTCAAGGTGAAGATGACCTCGAATGGCGAAAACAATATCAGAAATGACTTCTACATACTAAATTCAGTTACATTAGAGGTATTACACGTGCATATACTCTAAAAACAAAAAAGGTAAATTTTCCAATATGGTCGACGGTGGCCATATTGGATTTGGCCATTTTCAGGGTGTTCCAGTGGACCGATTTTGTCCGATTTTGGATATGTTATTCAGCTATTTTTTCTGAGCAGGAAACCGTTTAAAAAAGCTTCATAAGCAATTATGCCCAGGCCTAACTGCAAATTATTGGTATTATTATTGGTATTTCTTAGGAAACAGCCAGTCCGCCATTTTGAAATTCATTTTTGGGGGTGTTCCCCTGGACCGATTTTGTCCGATTTTGGATATGTTATTCAGCAATTTTGTCTGAGCAGGAAACCGTTTAAAAAGCTTCTGAAGCACTTTTGCCCATGTCTAACTGCAAATTATTGTTAGGCCCCTATTATTATTGGTATTCTACGGAAACCCCAAATCCACCATTTTCAAACTCATTTTTGGGGGTGTTCCCGTGGACCGATTTTGTCCGATTTTGGATATATTATTCAGCAATTTTTTCTGAACAGGAAACCGTTTAAAAAGCTTCTGAAGCACTTTTGCCCAGGTCTAACTGTAAATTATTGGTATTATTATTGGTATTTCTTAGGAAACCCCCAATCCGCCATTTTGAAATTCATTTTTGGGGGTGTTCCCCTGGACCGATTTTGTCCGATTTTGGATATGTTATTCAGCAATTTTTTCTGAGCAGGAAACCGTTTAAAAAGCTTCTGAAGCAATTTTGCCCAGGTTCATCAGGAATTTGAGCTAGATTGCCTGGACTAGGAAGATTGAAGATGTTCGTCGCACGGAGCCGAGAAGTGTAATCTTCATTATGCGTTTTGCCAAGACGGATGTGAACACCGAGAAATCTGCGCTACGGACGTAACAAGCCGGAGAAGAAGTCAAAGACAAAAGAATCTAGAAACGCATAGGTTAGAGTAGACCATAAAATAAGTATACTTAGCTAGTAAGATGCTTGTTTAAGTAAGAATAGACTTGATAAAGACATAATAATAACTGCTGTACTAAAGCATTTATGCTATGTTTGGTATGTCTATGAACAGACACTATTTGAATCTTAAAAATATATTAGATATGAAATAACTGAATGACATTCTTGTACCACATTTATCTTTAGCCTACCAGTTACAATGTTGAGAGTGGCAGCATAAATATAAAGTTATGGTCATAAGATAAGATCCATTGCCGGCTCGTGACAACCGGTAACAGTGATTGAAGTTAGAAAATATGTAGTAGCTAATAAAATTTATTGCGGTAAATGAATTCCGCAAGTTCATTTTACGCGAAAACTGGTGAAAACCGTAAAAACCAGAGAAATAGGCAGTCGCAAGTATAAACAAGCACATCTGCTTGAGCTCCAGCAGATGAATGTCGACCTCTAACGTCTAATGAATATTATGTAATTTAGTCTGATTAACATACCTCCACACTTGAATTCATCTTGAAGCCATATGAGAGGTGGTATGCATTGCTTACGGCTGGCGGCGTCGACACAGTAAGCCATTGGACAGCCAGGTGGCACAGTCAGTTGGTACACGAAATATTCACTTCCAGATTCATTACACAGTTGTATACGAACCGTCCATTTCCACTCACAGATGTCTATAGCACTGTATACAGCGCAAACTTCGGCTGTTACTTCCACTGTATCTAAAACAGAAACTCCTATATACAGCTACTCAAATAAACAACACTGACTTCAATTAACGTACAGTAGAAGCAATGATTATAAGGAACATAATATTGAATATTTGTAATACGCTGCATTATTATGCTGCCCATTTTTAAACCAGCTCATAACAGTGCAGGTATTATCAAGTACTACACTGTAGTGTAAAGTACTACAACGTTACTAATTCAAAAGAGTCTTGTCTTACACAATACTAGTATTATCCCATTGCTGCCACGTACTATAAAATGTCACCAAGTTACTAACTCATAACAGTACCGGTATACAACAAAGTAGTGTGGCGGAAATGGATTTTTGCCTTACTTGTGTGTATGTACGCCAAAGGCATTGGCGAACTTTTGTGTGTTCTACAGGATAATTGGGCGTTGTGGCGAACGTTACAATTTCGCCACGCCGTTTCCGGCGAACTTTTATACTGTTTTTGCCTGTGTTTAGATAGATAACTCTTAGATTTGTTCGCCTTTGGGGTTCGCCTGTTGGTGGCGAACTTTCACCTGTTCGCTTGGCTTGATCTATGTTCGCCAATAGGTAGTTGTTCGCCAAAGTACACTATATAAGGACCTTGTATAGAGAAAGCGTGTTCTGTTCTTCTTGTGTTCGCTCGCTCGGTCGGTCGTGGATGTTCGTTTGAATCGTTGAAGTAGCTCTTCGTGATTTTACAAGTTATCAAGCGCTAGTTTGATGTATTACTTAAAATACAGTGTTTGATAGAGAAGAATCTCGGTCGTTGTGAAATAAAGAAGTTTAATTTACGGCGAGTACGGTCTTTTCTTATTTTAAATCTTCGGCCAAAAAGCTGAAGTCGAACTCAACGGATATCACCGACGGTCGCGAGGCATCCTGAAGTCGCGACACGAGCCGTCGGTGGCCTTACCAGAAACACTTAGCAGAAATCAAGTTCCCGAAGAAGTAGTTTACGCGACAAATTGGTACCAGAAGTACGGGTCTTGGATTCTATTCTGTTCCGGTAAGAAAAGACTGTTTTTGCCTGGAGTTCTCTGGATTCGACGACTGGTGAGTGACTTTTGAAGATTCCTTCTCTCGAGCGAAAATGACCGACGAAGAGCAGACGATAATTTACTCGTTGCTGGACTTGGGAGGACCGATGCCCTTGCAACCAAGCACGTCGACCCCTGCGGCGAACAAGACGTCGAAGAGGGCCACCTTCGACCCGGACCAATTGCTGGAAAGCATTGACTTCGACGGGCTAGAATCGACGAAGCCGAAGCCGTCGCGTGTAAAGAGGGAGCTGCCGAGTACGCCAAAGCCGCTGGAGAACGCCGGTGTTGTTCTCGGTTATCGAAAAGCACCGATGAAGCCGGGGAAGTTCGACGGCACGGGGTCGTTGGACTCCTTCCTCGCACAATTTGAGGTGTGCTCGCGCCACAATGCATGGTCTTCGGCGGACAAGATCGACTACCTGCGATGCGCTTTGGACAAGGCGGCGACTCAGCTGCTATGGGACTTTGGATCGCAGCCTGATGTCACGTATGAAGAACTGGTGATGCGTCTACGACAACGGTACGGCACTGAGGGGCAAGCGGAGACCTTCAGAGCGCAGTTGTACTACCGCCGTCAACGCCAGGACGAGACGCTGAGCACCCTTCTCCACGACATACGAAGATTGGTGGTGCTGGCCTACCCAGTGCCATCGAACGAGACTACCGAGATAGTCGCCAAAGACGCGTTCTTGGAGGCCCTACGAGATCGAGAGCTGTCGCTGAAGGTTCGGGAACGCGAGCCGAAGACGTTAGACGAGGCATATCGCACAGCTCTACGACTGGAAGCCTACCAAAGAACGTCTGAGTCGGAGGATCGGCGGAGACCGCCCAATCGTGTGCGCGGGACCGCTGAGGCCGACGCTGCAAGTCAACTTCAATCTCAACTGGACCGGTTCCTTGCGACGCAGAGAGAAGAGCAGAAGAGATGGCAACGGGAGATCGAAGCACGGATCGACCGACAATTCGAGAACTGGACGAGCAACACGTCGAGGCCCCAGGAAACGAACCTCGATGTCAACCGTGGAGCCAGCAACTCATCGTCGAACCGGCCTACCCAGGGCCGGACAGCGGTCTGCTTCGGGTGTGGTCGACCTGGCCACATCGTTCGGGACTGTCGTCAGGGACGACGACGGTTCACCGATCGCACTCCTAACGCCGCCACCGCCGGATCAGAGGAGCAAGTCGCAGACGGGGACGCCGCGGTGAACCACACCACGCGTTCTCGGTCGTCCAACAGAGCCAGCAACAACGCAATCTACATCCGTGGATCCATCGACGGAAGGTCGCAACTGTGCCTCATCGACACCGGTTCGGAGGTGAGCCTTGTGCCTTTGTCTGCTGTTGAAGGGTTAGAGCTTAAACCTTGTACTCGCTACTTGATGGCTGCTAACGGGACTGAGATTAGGGTCCAAGGGGAGGTTACGGTACCACTTAAGATGTGGCGTGGGTTTTCCCTAACTACAACATTCTTAGTTTCTGATCAGATAGTTGAGGCAATGCTGGGCATGGACTGGCTTCGACAACACCGCTGTCGCTTGGGTTTTGGGACCGGTGCACTCTTTGTTGGGCGGAAAAGGGTTCCCCTAGTAAAAGGTAATGGATCTGCTTGGTGCAGACGGGTGATAGTCGCGGAAGAGGTAATTGTCCCGCCGAAATGCCAACAAGATATTAGCGCAAAAACCCTATATTTGGATTTGAACCAGACGGCACCAGCTTGGATGACTGAGGCAAGAGAGCTTCAGCCGGGAGTCCATGTTGCACGGGTACTTGTAGGGGAAGGCGCTGGCACACCGCAAATCCGCGTGATTAATTTGACAGAGGAGGTAGTCAAGTTAGAAAAAGATAAGCCATTAGGGGGATTGCACCCAGTACAAGTACAACCTCGTGAGTATAGGGCGGAAGATAAGGTGAGCAAGGAAGCCTCTAGTGTTAAAGATGTTTTGATGAGTGATCTCCCTGAGGAAGTGCCGGTAGATGCAAGAGAACGTTTGAGTAAGTTGTTGGATGAATACCAGGATGTATTTTCGCAGAATGAACGAGACATTGGAAGGACATCAGCTGCTATGCATCGGATAGACACAGGGAATGCTGCGCCTGTACGGCAACCGCTTAGACGACAACCTTTTTCATATAGGGAGGTGATTGATAACCAGCTGGAACAGATGCTGGCAGATGGGATCATAGAGCCTGCAGCTAGTGAATGGGCAGCTAATGTTGTCTTAGCGAGAAAGAAAGATGGATCGATGAGATTTTGCATCGATTATAGAGGCTTGAATGAGAAGACGAAGAAGGATTCGTATCCTCTGCCTCGTTGTGACGAGTGTTTGGATGCGCTGTCAGGGGCTAGCTGGTACAGTACGCTGGACCTCCGAAGCGGGTACCATCAGGTTGGTCTGGATCCGAAAGATTCGGATAAATCTGCTTTCGTCACCCGGAGAGGAACATTTAGGTGGACAGTGATGCCCTATGGATTGTGCAACGCTCCGGCGACATTTCAAAGGCTTATGGACCTTGTCCTTTCTGGGTTGAATTTTGAAACGTGCCTAGTGTACTTAGATGATGTTATCATCTTTGGAAAGGACATTGATCAGCATCTAGAGAGGTTAGAACAAATATTACAGAGGCTGAGAGAGGCTAATTTAAAGTTGAAGCCGAGTAAGTGCCGGCTATTGCGGAGAACGGTTGGTTTCCTGGGACATATTGTGTCGCCAGATGGAGTGGCGGTAGATCCGTCGAAAATCTCTGAAGTTACTGAGTGGCCGGTTCCTAGTAAATTAAGAGATGTTCGCGCATTTTTAGGCCTCTGCTCCTATTACAGGAAGTTTGTCAGGAATTTTTCATCGCTGGCTGCCCCTTTGTTCGCCTTGACCAAGAAGGGCCATGTGTTCATTTGGAGTGAGGAATGCCAGGAGGCATTCGACCGCCTTAAGGCGTTATTAACGACGGCGCCGGTCTTAACGTTGCCTAAGGAAGGGATGGCTTATGTGTTGGACTGTGATGCGTCCGACATCGGAATTGGGGCTGTGCTTTCGCAGAATGTGGATGGAGAGGAAAGAGTGATTGCATATGGCAGCCGGCTTCTTTCCGCAGCAGAACAGCGGTACTGTGTTACCAGGAGAGAATTATTAGCTATTGTCTATTTTACCAAATACTACAGGCAGTATCTATTAGGCCGACATTTTTTGTTGAGGACGGACCATGCGGCCCTCAGATGGTTGCAGAGAACGCCAGAGCCTATAGGACAGCAAGGTAGGTGGCTGGAGAGATTGGCGGAATTTGATTTCGAGATCCTGCACCGGCCGGGGCATCGTCATGGAAATGCTGACGCCCTTTCAAGAAAGCCGTGTAGGCAGTGTGGAGTCGAAGATGAAGCGTTGACAGTAGCTGCCACTAGAGAAGTTGCGACTGCGACACTAGAGTCGACGGTCGAGGATAACGATTCTATTCTGAATGCACAGAGAGAGGATCATGATCTAAGGATCGTACGGCAGTGGTTAGAGGAAGGAGGGCGAGTACCTGACCTTGTCGAAATACTACATGAGAGTGCGACTGTTAAGGTGTACTGGCATCAGAGGGAAAGCTTGTGCATAAAGGAAGGAGTAATGTACAGAAAGCGCATAGATGGAGTAGAGCAGTTGCTATTGCCGAAATCTCTACGTGAAGAGTTTTTGAAGCTAGCGCATACTGGGTTAACTGGTGGGCACCTAGGGATCCGCAGGACTAGGATGCAAATTAGGCGTAGGGCATACTGGGTTGGTTGGTCGCAGGAGGTGCAGCGGTTTTGTCGACGCTGTCCTCAGTGTTGCCAATATCGGAGAGGTAAGCCTCCGCAGCAAGGCCCTTTACAGCCATTGCCTAGCGGGGAAGCCTGGGAGCGGTTATCCATCGACATAACGGGGCCCCACCCACGCAGTCGTAAGGGACACCAGTACATCCTTACAATCATGGATAACTTCACAAAATTTGTAGAAGCAGTGCCACTTTACAACCAGGAGGCTACTTCAGTTGCCAAAGCCCTGGTGGAAACAGTAATTGTCCGGTATGGGGCACCCCTCCAAATTCTCACGGATCAGGGTACTAATTTCGAAAGCCACCTCTTTAAGGAGCTTTGTCGATTACTAGGAATAGATAAGGTGAGGACAAGCAGTTACCACCCGAGTTGTAACGGGCTCATAGAGCGTTTTCATCGAACGATGAACGCTATGATAGGTAAGGTTGTTAGCAGCCATCAGCGGGACTGGAACAAGTTTCTACCCTATGTGCTGGGCGCCTACCGGGCCTCCGTTCATGAGGTGACCGGGTACTCACCCAACCATCTACTCTTTGGACGCGAAACGCGTGCTCCCATCGACTTGGTGTACGGGAGACCCGCTTCAGCTTGGCCTGCTGGGACCACATACGTTAACTATGTGGAGGACATGGCAAGAAGAATGGAGACAGCCTACCGAGAAGTTCGGGAATCACTAAAAAAGGCTGCGGAACGCCGGAAGCACGATTATGACCTTCGTGTTCGTCCGGTCGCTTTCAAACCAGGAGATAAAGTGTGGTGGTTTTCGCCTCGCAAGTTTCAAGGGCGGAGTCCGAAGTGGACAAAAATGTACTCTGGTCCGTTTACCGTCCTGCGACAGTGTGGGCCAGTGAATTATTTGGTGCAACGTTCCAAGAAAACGCAGCCGTTCATAACTCATATCGACAAGATGAAGGCTTATGCTGAATCTCCAACGGGAGATGACTTGGAGAGCTCAGAGCCGACTCTGGACCAGCCGCCGGTGGAGACCGGTGAGATGTCAAGGCCACGACGGGTTATTAAGAAGCCCGCCCGCTTCCAATAAACTACGATTTTGGTCGGCGTACTTTGAAAAATGAAGAGTGAACCTTTTGTATTGACTGCGAAGAACTTTACGATATTGACTCTTTATGTTTGCTAGCAAGATAGTAGCAATTGCATTTTTGTTATACTTACCCGAAGAGGGCTTCGGCTTTCTTTTTGGTGGGAGGAGAGTGTGGCGGAAATGGATTTTTGCCTTACTTGTGTGTATGTACGCCAAAGGCATTGGCGAACTTTTGTGTGTTCTACAGGATAATTGGGCGTTGTGGCGAACGTTACAATTTCGCCACGCCGTTTCCGGCGAACTTTTATACTGTTTTTGCCTGTGTTTAGATAGATAACTCTTAGATTTGTTCGCCTTTGGGGTTCGCCTGTTGGTGGCGAACTTTCACCTGTTCGCTTGGCTTGATCTATGTTCGCCAATAGGTAGTTGTTCGCCAAAGTACACTATATAAGGACCTTGTATAGAGAAAGCGTGTTCTGTTCTTCTTGTGTTCGCTCGCTCGGTCGGTCGTGGATGTTCGTTTGAATCGTTGAAGTAGCTCTTCGTGATTTTACAAGTTATCAAGCGCTAGTTTGATGTATTACTTAAAATACAGTGTTTGATAGAGAAGAATCTCGGTCGTTGTGAAATAAAGAAGTTTAATTTACGGCGAGTACGGTCTTTTCTTATTTTAAATCTTCGGCCAAAAAGCTGAAGTCGAACTCAACGGATATCACCGACGGTCGCGAGGCATCCTGAAGTCGCGACACGAGCCGTCGGTGGCCTTACCAGAAACACTTAGCAGAAATCAAGTTCCCGAAGAAGTAGTTTACGCGACAGTAGGCCTACTACCAAAGTTAGTACTTTCATTAGTCACTAGCGTCCTATCTATTACTATTGCATAATCAATTGTAGCGTAATTGACAATAACTAAGCGTGGGAGCAAACGACCGTGTTGTTTCGATACGGCCTAAACCTAGTTCGAATACTACATGCCACACTACAATTATCCCTTTGAATTAGTTTTTTAACTTCTTGGGATCGCAAACAGTTTGGCCTTTCCGTAATTCGATGATTATAAACGGTAAAAATATTTTTAGACAGCAAAAAGCTGCATAATTTATCGTTAATGTATGTATATATGTATTAATATATTCATGTATTAATGCAAGCATGAATGTATGTATGTATGTGTATGATGTATGTGTCTGTATGTGTGTACTATGTATGCATAAATGTATGTACGCATGCACATAGGCCTACGTATGTATGTAAATACAGATTAAACATGCATTCATGTATGCATTATGTAGGCAACTAGGCATGTTTATATGCATATATTTGTATGTATGAATGTTAAACATAGACGAATGTATGTAGGCAAGTATGCATGTATGTAGTTTAGGTATGTTTACGAATGAATATATGACTGTATGTCTGTATGTATCTATGGCCGTATGTATATGCATTAATAATTATGTCTGCAAGTCTGCACGCATTTATGTATTTATGTATGTTTGTATGTATGTATGTATGGACGATTAGGGATAGTATTCATACCTACAGGAGAGAACGGGATACAAATTATATTATTAATAATAATGATAATAATAATAATAATAATAATAATAATAATAATAATAATAATAATAATAAATATAATA
The DNA here is from genome assembly GCA_963556255.1 of Allolobophora icterica. Lineage (NCBI taxonomy): Eukaryota > Metazoa > Annelida > Clitellata > Crassiclitellata > Lumbricidae > Allolobophora > Allolobophora icterica. The sequence goes on from OY744617.1 coordinate 25,245,848, forward strand.
ATAATAATAATAATAATAATAATAATAATAATAATAATAATAATAATAATAATACGTACCATAATATTTTCATAGTTACCTGTCGGATGTGTTCCGTTTAGCCAGATTGGCCCTTGAGTCCCGCAGTACCAAGGTTCAACGGGTTTTTCAATGAGTCTGTTACCTGCGTCGTGTTCAAATCGATACCATGTAGCTGGAAAATAGCACATGCAGCAACACTTTTATCCGTAAGTAATACTCTCTACACTTAATATTGCGTCTTAATGGCTGCCACATTCACTGCCGGTGGATTGCTGATTTGAAACGTACCACTGCCCAGGGGCGTCTATCCCCCTAAGTCAATGAAAGCAACGTTCCTTTTCCCCTCTTCTTCCCCCTCCTCGTTCCTTCCCCCTAAAATGGTGGCACACACACTGACAGATCTTCCCCCCTTACTTCTTGGATGGAGCATTTGCTCCAAGGTTTCTATGGTGTAGACGCCCCTGCCACTGCCGTATAGGCCTACGTCTGCGATGTTCCAGGTGGTTGTGCCATCGACATGGAACAGACTCCCTTTGTATCTGCGCGTTATCTTAGCTAGGAATTCTGCATGCACTTTCTATAAATACATGTGGTTGGAAACTGTTCTTTACGACGGGTTTGGGCTGACAGCGCCTCTGAGTAGTTAACTTGTACAGGTGCTATATAAATGCTCTGAATGAATGAGTATAGAAAAGAACAACAGAATAAAGAAAATAGATCCACATTAAAGTAAAAAATTAGAATTAAAAGACGTGTTAGTCTCTAATCTATACCACGCCACGACACCATATATATATACACACACATATATATATAACACATATATATAACACAAAATAGTTATGTTGTTATCATGAAGAATTGAACAATGTCAAGCTCACCGTCATTAAGAAGTGCATCACAAATCGATGTGGGTGTGCCCTTGGAATAGAAGTCACTGCTTCGTCGACCATATTCCATCCACATGAGGGTGTAATCTGTGCAGGGATCAGCGTTGATACACCCTGGAATCACATTCAGAAATGCTCTATAAATAGCAGAATTGCGGGGTTGTACTTGGTTGGACTTGAGTGAGGTAATAATCAATATCACCATAATCAATAACAAGTAATAATCATCGTCATCTAACAGATTGGCCTTCTGCATAATGACCTGATTATGGCTTGGTTTTGATGTACCATCGGTTGTTGCTTTGTGCATTAGATACCGGAGAGATAGAAGTTATTAATTACTTTATAATTAATATGATTGTCAACGCGATCATCATCATCATCATCAACACAATAAGCAGTATCGTCACCATCATCATTTTCAGCAGCAGCATCATCGTAAGAATCATTGTTGGCATCATCATTGTTTTCCTCTTCTTTCTCCTCCTCCTTCTCCTCCTCCTCTTCCTCCTGCTCCTCCTCCTCCTTCGTGATCATCATCTTCAGCATAGGCTATCTCCAGGTCAACTTGAAAAATCAAACTATCTACTTTTCTACGGGATGGGTATAACCGCTTTAGGCCTAATGTAACATAGTGTTGGATTGTATATAGGCCTACGCAAACCAGGCCCGTGTTAAGGAGTCCTGGGGCCCTGGAGCACTCTGTCATGTTGGGGCCCCTCCGTCCCTTAAGTTCCTTCTCGTTCCTTCTATTTCTCCTCCCTTCCCTACCACTCCTTCTCCTCCCTTTCCTTTCTCCTCCCATCCCCCTTCCCTGATTTAGTAATATTCAAATCTGCTCAGACTCCAATAAACAACAAATTCAACAATAATAGTAAGCACATTAATTTTACTCACGCATATTCGCATTACATTACAGAGCAACAGATTAGTGCAAAGTCAGTAAATGGATTGTCAAATTGTTTTACACTAGTCAGTAGTCACATTGGCTTTTCATGATCAAACTGTCAACAAACGCGCAAACGGGTTATGGATACAGGCAGTAGGCATAATTTTATACAGTGACTCTGTCATTGCATCTCTGTCATTACAAACTGTCGGCTTAAATTCAACTCACGTAAGACTCTCAACTAACTACTTCAAACTGTAGGCTCAAATTGTGTGAGCAAAATTGAATGAATCAGATAAATAGCAAAGCATCTCATTGTTATGTACGGCTTGTACGCTGTCCTTAGAACTCAAATTAATATGCGCATCGTCGTCAAGTTCGTGAACGATTGATCTGCCGACTGTTTCCGGCTCACTACCATCACTAGTATAGCCTTTCCACTCACAATCACAGGCATACTATCAGACACAGTACTACTACTCTGAAAGAACGTCGCCAGTTTTTCGGTGTTAGTTAACACTTTGAGATTTCGCTTCACTTGTTCGCGCTTTGCAGCACGATTAAAAACCCACTGGTATACTTGCGAGTACTCGACATTATCGAATGATTATTCAATACTTTAAGTTTAACTTATTATGACTTAAACTACAGAAAAGTTACCGTAGTTATTTAGTTACACACAGCTCGGCACAACAAGTTAGCAAAATGATGAGTTGATGATGTAATAACAGAAATAATTAAATATATAGAGTCTTGACTTGCTGTTACTCTAGGCTGAGTTCAAAGTAATGTGACTTGTCGGAGCATTTTAATCAAAATGAATTCCATTTTTTCACCAAAAGTGAATTCAATTTACATTTTGAGACGCAGAAAAAAGACTCATATTTGGGGGCCCCTTGGTCGTCGGGGGCCCCGGAGTACGTGCTCCGTGTGCTCCAATGGTTAACCCGGGCCTGACGCAAACCTATATATGCTGCGCAGTTAAGAATAAACCACACGCGTCAGAATTATCATGGTTTTCGTACAGCGAGGCAGAATAGTGCCTCACATTCCGTCAGATAAGGAGGAAAGTTTCAGGAATGCCATCCGCTATTGAGCTGTGAGAGGTTTCTCTATGCATTGCGGTTGAAGCTAGTTACAGTAAAGAAATATTGTGAACTTTTCCATCAGATGCATATCAATGTGCAGATGTACTGTCCTCTTACCTGAAACCAGTGCTAGAATTAGAAATGATTCAAACGCGCGCCTTGCCGCCATAGCTGTAGACAAACGAATAACACGAACGGGTGTCTCTCCTTGTCTTTGTATACAAACTTCCTAGCAACTGACGATTGTAAACCTCGGTAGGCCTATAAATCTTAATTTATTTAAGTGCGTGCTCTCAGCAGTGGTCGGATTATATACGCAATTAAGATCGAGTGTCCTATTTGCAGTTTCTCGATAGGCATCTTGGAGGTACGCTTCCAGACATCTATTATGAAATTATGGTCACTTCAGTACTACCGTGTTAGTGCCCCACAAGGCTATCAGGAATATACCAGTTTTAGATAATTTTCCATTAGAGTAACGCTCCGACTCTGAGTGGTTGCTAAGCCTTTGCGCTTTAATAGGTCAACTTCACTGAAGTATGCCATAGGCTCACAAAGTTTATATAATGTATCTTGTAGGCATACTTCCATTATTGAAAAGCTGCCGATACTACAGTAGACTTCAAATCACTGCGTTGGCGACTTTCAAACAACGAGGCGGTGTGCGACAGAGAATGGAACGTTCTCCTCAACTACTGCTATGGTCACTGATCGCATTTGGTTGGTCTAAATTATATTCAAGCTTGTAAAATTTTATACAACCCATAGGGCCTAGTATTTCTAACTCTGTAACTATTCTCAAGTATAGTAGTTATTCATTTGTAAATGACCGTATAAGATCCCAGATTTCACCGCTGAGTTCTTGCAGTTCTCCAGCCATTTGTCAGCTCTGCTGCATGTAAAATTGTTAATGGATGTTGAGATAATTAATATATGGTCCCATGGAGGCAAGTGTTTGCTACCAATTGTTTCCATAAAGCATTAAATTTTCGATTTAGGATGTAATTTGATTCATGCATATTTTCAAAGACGAGGATTAAAAGACGTTTATCTATTGCCCTTCTTTCATTATATTTCAACAGTTTATTTATATCTATGCATAACAATCTATATCTAGCTTTATTCCAAATGTAAGTTAGGCTTATATGTATTATTAAAAATACCCGCCTCAAGTTCTCCGACCGATCCATGTGACACACTGCATCTCGACTCTGGAACGATCTTCCCTCTGAGTGCCACCTTTTGTCAGTTCACCAACCAATACCACCGCTCATACACTGCCATCTTCCTCAGGCCTCTCTACATATCACCCTAGAGGCAGGAATTCCTACCCCAATCGATTAAATCTTCCGCCTTCAGACCTTTTTCGTCCTCAACGAAATCCGCCTTAGCAGCTCTTGTGCCTCCTCTCTCTCTGGTCTTTCAGGAAACTGAACTCGGACATCCAGAGACAACCCTGCGACACGAAACAGCGCTCGTGAGTAAGCTGGTGCCCTGTTCTTAGCTTTCGAATAGCTGATCGGAATGCTGACTGTTTACTACGCTTAAGTTAATCGAGATGAACCAAAACCGATGCATGCTGGCACAGTTTTCCACCCATCTCAAATGTGGCGCAACCTGGTGAATAGCGTGAGGAAAACACATTTTTACAGCACGCCATATAAATATTTTAAATTTTAAGTTTTGGAGTGTGTTAAGACGTTAAGATTGGTGCTGTTCATTATCAAGTATCGCTTCAAAATTTCAAAAATAACTATCGTATAAAACAATAACAACTACCATGTGCAACTACATACATACATGCATGCTTACGGAGGTCGGCGAACTGCCTCTCAGGCATGTTTAGCAGCGGCCGTGTGCCTGCATCAGGAGAGGCATCATCGGGTACATTCCATAGATTCCAGAGCGCTATTTATTTGCATTCGCTAGTTGTCAGCACATTTACATTCCATACATTCGAGAGCGTTATACCAGCCTGTGTATGGAATGTAACTGTACTGCCACTGTCTGTACCTCCTCTGACCACCACCATGCATCTCGTTCTGGTCGCTTCTGGCATCTTGTCACACCAAATATTTTCTTTGCAGTATTAATCATACTTGTTTTCAACTTTTCCCAGGTAACCTCCTCTATTTCACGAAGACGTGTCCTCAATTCCTGTCTAAAGGACACCAAGTTGTCTCCCTTGATTTTCCATGTTCGTATACGTTCTGGTTGTTTGGCTTCCCTTCCTATTTGCCAAGATCTCAACTTCGTGCACATAACCAAGATTCTATGCTGTTTGACTGCACATTAACTATTAAATTTTACAAGATTATCAAGTTCTACATCCCATTACAATAAATTGGATTTGTCAGCTACTCTATTAATTTATTTTTAATTCCAGCACTCGCATCAACTTCGGAAACGTCAACAGTTGAAACTACGACGTCTGCAATGCCAACAGGTCAGAATACTTCAAGCACGTATTAGCCTAGAAGATAATTAGCAATTACTGAATGTATTTCTACAATTTATACATCTGACCTCATTATTGAATTATTACTGATCATTATTATTATTATAAATGTATTAAATATTTTTATAAATGTCGGTTTTATTTTCACTAATATTATTTTATAATATATGCAATGTTGCTAAGCAGTAACGATTGATATTTTATTCAACTTATTTGAATGAAGCCATTGCTCAGAACTTCTACAGCCCAAATGCTTTAATATTTTGCTCCAAACTTTATCTCTTGAAAACGTCTGTAATATGATAGACGAACTAAAACCTGTAGCTGTCGTTTACATAGATTTGGCAAGGCTGTCAAAATATTGCAAGCCTCCGGGATCAGATGGCAGGTACTGACTTGGATTCAATGCTCGCTATCAGGCAGAAAACAAAACTTGGCACAGAAAACAAAATTAGATTTGCACGACAGTGTTTTAAGTTTAGTGCCGCAACGATCAGCGCTTGGGCCACTGTTGCTGAATAGTTTTATTAATGATACAGATAATGGGATTTTATCGTAAATTTCTTAAGTCTGTGGATGATACAAAACTCAATAGAGCAGTGGATGATAATGAAGCAGCGCAGATACTACGAGAAGATCTTAGAAGACTGTTCAGACGATCAAAGGTTTTGCAATGCCTTTAAATTTTGAACAGTGCTCAGTAATACAAATGAGTAAGAGATACATGTACAGTTAGTTTTCCTATGAAAACGGGGTAAGGTATTGAAAGTAAGTGAGGAAAAAAGAGATCTGGAAGTGATCATGCGAAAGGTGGTAAACCTTCAAGGCAATGTACTAAAGCATCACAGAAGGCCAGCTCAACCTTAGGTACGATAAGAAGGACAATCGTTAGTATAAAGGAAATACATGTAATAAAGAGGAGGTAAAACACGGGTTCGAGCACAGTTAGAATACTGTTAGAATCCAAGTGTGGAATCCATACAATCATGGCAGATAACATTGAACAACTAGAAAAAGGTGCAAAGAAGAGCTACAAACTTGATTTCATTACAAAGATTTGACCCATGAAGAATTTATGTGAAACGGTGTGGAAAACAACAGTAGATATAAGGAGGTGCAGTGGCGACGTAACTGAGGCTTTCAAGATTATCACTGGAAATGAGCTGTGCAGTTGGAGAAGTTATTTTAATTAGAACCAAACAAGTGGACTCGAGGACACGGATATAAATTAGTTAAGAAACCGACGGTAATAATATGGCAGTAATTCTTCATTGCAAGAGTTGTGGACTTGTGGAATAGTTGACGCAGTGGTTCTAACGCAGACTACACCTCCTCTGAATCATTTAAGACTTTTGTCATGTAATTTCATTTTATGTTGTGTTTTTTTAGTGAACTGCAGAACTTTTATGAGAATAGCACTCAAATTTTCAAGGCAATACTATGTAATGATAACGAACCACGAATACTTTTGAGGCGTTTCTTGAAAAAAAAATAGTTCGAGCACTGAATAAACATTGGTGGTCGGTTTCATTCTATGGGTCAGAAATATGAAATGCAAAAGAGGAGGAGGCAGGGCTACATCGTGACACAACCAAAAGATTCATTTTCCAAAGCCGCACACTACAAGAATGGATGTTTGAACAATAGTATTTTGAAAATACATTTGTATTTGCAGAAGAGAAAACAATATTTCATTTTGTCTTTTCAAAATACTTTTCAAAAGTATTTTGTAAAAAGTGTTTTCAATTTTCCAAAATACTTTTTCAAAATATTTTCAAAGTGTCTTTCAAAAATTAATTTACCCAGAATTTACTATTAGATTTTAAAAGATTATAAAGTTCTACATCCCATTACATTAAATTGGATTTGTCACCTCGTTGAACAGAGACAATTCCTTCAGCTACTCTATTAATTCATTTTTAATTCCAGCACCCACAGCATCTTCGGAAACGACAATAGAAAACACTTCGGCGGCTGCAATATCAGCAGGTGAGGGTACTGCAAGCACGTATTAGCCTAGATGATAATTATCAATTACTGAATGTACTTCTACAATTAATTTTATACATCTGACCTCATTATTGAATTATTACTGATTATCATTATTATTCTAAATGTATTAAATATTTTTTATAAATGTCGTTATTACTTTTACTAATATTATTTTATAGCAACTCTGTATTAGTAATGTTATTATTACGTGTATTTCTATCAGTATTATTTCATTTATTATGGCGTTCTTTTTACGGAGGCTTGTCAAGGTTATTTTAATGGTAGGGCTAATCAGAATAAATGAATTGTAGAGTACTGATACTGTTAGCTCGTATCAGAAAAGGTGTTTCTTGAAAAAAAAATGGTTCGAGCACTGAATAAACTTAAAATTAATTTACCCAAAATTAACTATTAGATTGTGGAAGATTATAAAGTTCTACATCCCATTACATTAAATTGGATTTGTCACCTCGTTGAACAGAGACAATTCCTTCAGCTACGCTATATTCATTGTTAATTCCAGCATCCGCATCATCTTCGGAAACGACAATAGAAAACACTTCGGCGGCTGCAATATCAGCAGGTGAGGGTACTGCAAGCACGTATTACCCTAGAAGATAATTAGAAATTACTGAATGTACTTCTACCAGCTTCTCCGTTCATCGCTGCAAATTTACTTCTTACTCTTCAGGCTGGGATTAATCCCTCGCTGGGGAGGGGTCAGTCACTCGGATCCTATGTCTCCATCCCTCTCGATCTCCAGTATCTTCTTTTTTTCAAGCATAGAAGCCTGGGTCTTGCTTAACCATGTCCGTTCATTTCTTCTTCTGGCGTACCCGGCTGCGATCTCCATGCACCTCCGCCTTCCTGATTCTCTTAATGTTACTATCCTCCTCCGCCCGCTCCTCAGTCTGGGCTCACGCAACTTGTCGGATATACAGGCCACTCGGAGTGTTTTCCCGATAATCTCATTTTTCGTCCTGTCTTTCAATGACACCTCAAGTATCCTTCGTAGCATTCTCATCTCAGTTCTCTCCGGAAGTTTCTCCTGCCTTCTTCTCAGCGTTCATGCTTCTGCTTTATAAATCAATACCGGTCTTATCATTGTCTCGTATATCTTTCCTTGCATTTTCTTCCTTGAGTAGCTCATCGAAATATATCTTCCATCTGCTTTGATTGTATCCAGTGGAGAAAGTGGTTTGGGTGAGCAGTGGGAACGTGAAAGAAGAGCTTCATTGGAACGCATGCGTGAGCAGTGGGAACGCAGGCAAAGAATTTCGAGCGCAGTGGGAACGCCGTTCCCACGCGTTCCCACCCACTTTAACCCCTGATTGTATCTTCATCAGTTACAATCTTGTCTTCATTACCTTTAATCAAAATTGCCTGCTTCTTTATCCTGTCTACTCCTTTGTCTTGCCATCTTATATATGTTTCGCTTCTCCATCTTTGGTGTTGGGCCCTTCATATAAGTGCTGTTCTAATATGCTTTTCGCCTTTGCCACAGTTCTCTTTCTTTCACTGCATGTTATCTTGTATGCCGCTCTCAGGCCCATATCCAATCGATTTCCCTGCCACCTTAGAAAGCGGCCTTTTAGGTCCTTACTGCTGTCTGGACCTCCTCTGACCACCACCATGCATCTCGTTCTGGTCGCTTCTGGCATCTTGTCACGCCACTTTTTTTGCAGTATCAATCATACTTGTTTTCAACTTTTCCCAGGTAACCTCCTCTGTTTCACGAAGACGTGTCCGCATTTCCTGTCTAAAGACCACCAGGTTGTCTCCCTTTAATTTCCATGTTCGTATACGTTCTGGTTGTTTGGCTTACCTTTCTTCTTGCCAAGATCTTTACATCGTGCACATAACCAAGATTCTATGCTGTTTGACTGCACATTAACTATTAAATTTTACAAGATTATAAAGTTCTACATCCCATTACAATAAATTGAATTTGTCATCTCGTTGAAAAGAGCCAATTCCTTCAGCTACTCTATTAATTTATTTTAATTCCAGAACCCACATCATCTCCGGAAACATCACAAGTTGAAACTACGGCGCCTGCAATGGCAACAGGTCAGAATACTTCAAGCACGTATTAGCCTAGAATATAATTAGCAATTATTGAATGTACATCTACCATTTATATATCTGACCTCATTATTGAATTATTACTGATTATAATTATTATACATGTATTAAATATTTTTATAAATGTCGTTTTTATTTTTACTAATATTAATTGAAAGCAACTCCTTATTGATGATCATATTATTACGTTTATTTCAAACAGTATTATTTTATTTTTAATATTGTTATTAATGTTAAAGAATATGTAAAGCGCACAAATCGAATAGCGATTCCGAGGCTGGTAATCACTCGCTCAGTGTTACTGCTGTATTTCCTAAATATTCAATGTTTGAAATTGAGTTAGATAAGCATGATCTATAATACATGCAATGCTGCTGAGCAGTAACGATTGATATTTAATTCAACTTATTTGAATGAAGCCATTGCTGCGAACTTCTACATCCCAAATATTTTAATAAAATGCTTTTATATTTTACTCCACACTTTATCTCTCGAGATGTTGAACTTGTGGTTTTCCGAATGATCCTTGACACTATCCAGTTGGTAATCTGAAACCACGGAAAATGAAGGAGTCCGTGGTCATGCGTTAGACATAGATACAATATTTACTTCTGGTAGAGAACACAATATAACCGTCGTTCACTTCCGCCATATCAGGTATGACATCGGAGAATTAATCTTGGTTACCTGCTGTGTGATCGGCTATAAAGGAACTCTCAAATAAATTGTTGACTCTTTTGTGGCGACACATGTTCGAGTACAATTCTGCACGATATGTCTTGGACAACTTTCAGTAAACACCTCTTGCAGTTGTAGGGATGGAAATTTACAAAATTGCTAGTTACGCAGTTAAATTTCTTAGGTAGTTCCTCCGTTCATCGCTGCAAATTTACTTCTTACTCTTCAGGCTGGTATTAATCCCTCGCTGGGGAGGGGTCAGCCACTCGGATCCTATGTCTCCATCCATCTCGATCTCCAGTATCTGCTTTTGCCAAGCTTCGAAGGTTGGGTCTTGCTTAACCATGTCCATCCATCTCTTTCACTGGCGTCCCCGGCTGCGATGTCCGTGCACCTCCGCCTTCATGATTCTCTTAACGTTAATATCCTCTGTTAATATCCTCCTCCACATATCCATACCAATTCAGTCTGGTCTCATGCACTTTCTCGGATACACAGGCCACTCGGAGTGTTTTCCGGGAATTCTCATTTTTCTTCCTGTTTTTCAATGACACCTCAAGTATCCTTCGTAGCATTCTCATCTCAGTTCTATTCGGAAGTTTCTCCTGCCTCTCCTCAGCGTCCATGCATCTGATGTATAAATGAATACCGGTCTTATCATTGTCCTGTATATCTTTCATTTAAGACGAACCGAGATCTTGCGGTCACACAAAACACCAGACAAATCCCTTCACTTCTGCCAGGCTACTTTTATTCAAATTTTGACGTCTTGCTCAAATCCTCCTTTAGCCAGGGCTGCAGTCGAGGGTATACGCAGGTATACAGCGCATACTCACCTCTAGAGGCCGTATACTCACCTCACACAATATTTGTAGTCACCTCTGTTTCGGGAAACTAACAATTAGCATATATTCACCTCTAATTTGTCTCGGAAAACTAACCGGTAGCGTATACTCAGTAGTATTACTCACGTCTAATTTTACCACTACAGCCCTGCCTTTAGCATTCATTTTCGACCCCATGTATGTAAAGGTCCCGGTACCTTGTTGATTTTCATCTGTTCTATTGCCAATTCAACCTCTAAACGGGTGAGTTCATATTCAGGGCCTTCCACAGGGTCTTCATCCTCCAGCGGCTCCCTTGCATTTTCTTCTTTGAGTAGCTCGTCGAAATATATCTTCCATCTGGCTTTCATTGTATCTTTATCAGTTAGAATCTTGCCTTCATTACCTTAATCATACTGACTGCTTCTTTATACTGTCTACTCCTTTGTCTTGCCTACAATGTATATGCAATCTTATATGTGTTTGGCTTCTCCCAATCTCCCTCTTTGGTGTTGAGCTCTTCATATAAGTGCTGTTCTTATATGCTTTTCGCCTTTGCCACAGTTCTCTTTCTTTCCCTGCATGTTATCTTGTATGCCGCTCTCAGGCCCATATCCATTCGATTTCCCTGCCACCTTTGAAAGCGGCCTTATTACTCCTTACTGCTGTCTGGACCTCTTCTGACCACCACCATGCATCTCGTTCTGGTCGCTTCTGGCATCTTGTCACACCAAATATTTTCTTTGCAGTATCAATCATACTTGTTTTCAACTTTTCCCAGGTAACCTCCTCTGTTTCAGGAATATGTGTCCGCATTTCCTGTTTAAAGGCCACCAGGTTGTCTCCCTTCAATTTCCATGTTCGTATACGTTCTGGTTGTTTGGCTTACCTTTCTTTTTGCCAAGATCTTAACTTCGTGCACATAACCAAGATTCTATGCTGTTTGACTGCGCAATAACTATTAAATTTTAAAAGATTATAAAGTTCTACATCCCATTACAATAAATTGGATTTGTCACTTCGTTGAACAGAGCCAATTCCTTCAGCCACTCTATTAATTTATTTTTAATTCCAGCACTCGCATCAACTTCGGATACGTCAACAGTTGAAACTACGACGTCTGCAATGCCAACAGGTCAGAATACTTCAAGCACGTATTAGCCTAGAAGATAATTAGCAATTATTGAATGTAGTCCCTACTTCTACCATCTATACATCTGACCTCATTATTGAATTATTACTGACTATTATTATTATAAATAGTAGTCAATATTATTATCGCTGTCGTTATTACTTTTACTCATATTATTTTATAGCAACTCTTATTGGTAATGTTATTACTACGTCTATTTCTATCAGTATTATTTAAGTTATTATGTTAACATCCTTCTTTCACGGAGGGTTGCCAACGTAATTTCAATGGTAGGACTAATCTATATAAGTGAATTGTAGAGAAGCCACTGCTAGCTCGTATCAGAAAACCAGTTCTTCATTTCTGTTGGTTTTTTGTAGCAGTTCTGGTGGTAATATAATAATACAAATAAAAAATAAATAAAATTAACAATAACAATAGCAATAAAAGCAACAGCCTTCAGCTACTCTAATAATTTATTTTTATTTCCAGCACCCGAAACAACTTCGGAAACGTCAACAGTTGAAACTACGACGTCTCCAATGCCAGCAGGTCAGAATACTTCAAGCACGTATTAGCCTAGAAGATAATTAGCAATTATTGAATGTAGTCCTACTTCTACCATCTAAGGTAACTCTGGCAAATAAGGCCCACCTAACGAATTTTAAAAAATAACGGCTACTGGTATGCCACTGTAACTATGCAAAATAGCCAAACGAAGAGTATGTGGACTTAGTTACATAGTGGATTAATTATTTCGCTCAAATTAAATGTCACATAGTAGGAAATAATTGATTTTTAAGGTCATGATTTGGGCCTTATTACCCAACACGTAAGGTATTAAGGCCCAGCTTTAAAAACTTTCTTTTCTTGTCATTTAAATGTTCGATTTAAAATTTCTGTGAGCACATGAACTCATTTATTGACAATCTATACCTTAGGAATTAAATATACAGTAAATATTAATTATAGCTTTCTGGAATAAAGGAAACATGATGAAAACATGTAGCGTCATTAATTCAAGCTGTTCCTGAAATCATTATCCGTCACAATGCTTCATCTTCTTCCATTTCCTATTACCCACAGTAAGGTAGGCCTTATTATCCTCACTTCAACACCATAAATAATTAAATCAATTTCCGGTTAATTCTTAAGTGCATATTAGGTTTTTCAGCCTATGTAGTCTTGCCAATATTCACTGTTTACGAATATCACTATAGCAACTTGCATGCTCTACGCAGAGTTAGGATTAATTAAGGTATTAATACACACGAAAATAGGCTAATTACGAAATAAATGCTCACAAAAATCTTACTGTCTGCATAATTCAAAGATGTCGCCGAAAATTAAAACGCATGCGCAACTAAACTAGTCCACAGGTCAAGGCCTATCAACAAAATACAACTCTAGCGACATCTAAAGACTAGATTCGCAGATAATTCAAGTGGGCCTTATTACCTCCCGGGCCTTAATACCCCAAGTGACCTTATACATCTGACCTCATTATTGAATTATTACTGACTATAATTATTATAAATGTAGTCAATATTATTATAACTGTCGTTATTACTTTTACTCATATTATTTTATAGCAACTCTTATTGGTAATGTTATTACTACGTCTATTTCTATCAGTATTATTTAATTTATTATCCTTCTTTCACGGAGGATTGCCAACGTAATTTCAATGGTAGGACTAATCTATATAAATGAATTGTAGAGAAGCCACTGCTAGCTCGTATCAGAAAACCAGTTCTTCATTTCTGTTCGTTTTTTGTAGCAGTTCTGGTGGTAATATAATAATGCAAATAAAAAATAAATAAAATTAACAATGACAATAGCAATAAAAGCAACAGCCTTCAGCTACTCTATTAATTCATTTTTAATTCCAGCACCTGAATCAACTTCGGAAACGTCAACAGTTGAAACTACGACGTCTCCAATGCCAGCAGGTCAGAATACTTCAAGCACGTATTAGCCTAGAAGATAATTAGCAATTATTGAATGTAGTCCCTACTTCTACCATCTATACATCTGACCTCATTATTGAATTATTACTGACTATTATTATTATTATAAATGTAGTCAATATTATTATAACTGTCGTTATTACTGGGGAAGGGTCAGACACTCGGATCCTATGTCTCCATCCCTCTCGATCTCCGGTATCTTTTTGAAGCTTAGAAGCCTGGGTTTGCTTATCCATGTCCATCCATCTTTTCTTCTGGCGTTAACGGCTGCGATGTCCATGCACCTCCGCCTTCATGATTCTCTTAATGTTACTATCCTCCTCCGCCCGCTCCACATATCCATACCACCTAAGTCTAGTCTCACGTACCTTGTCGGATATACAGGCCACTCGGAGTGTTCTCGGATATTCTTGGTTTTCTTCCTGTCTTTCAATGACACCTCAAGTATCCTTCGTAGCATTGTCATCTCAGTTCTTTCCGGAAGTTTCTCCTGCCTTCTCCTCAGCGTCAATGCTTCTTTTGTATAAATCAATACCGGTCTTATCATTGTCCTGTATATCTCTCCCTTAAGACGAACCGAGATCTTGCGATCACACAAAACACCAGACAAATCCCTCCACTTCTGCCAGGCTACTTTAATTCTAATTTTGACATCTTGCTCGAATCCTCCTTTATCATTCACTAGCTGATGAACCCGGCGTTGCCCGGGTTCCGGAGGTTTTGGGCCGGGACACCATGGTAGGGGTCAAAACGGGAGACGCGAAGCTGCTTAACCCGGCGTTTTGGGTGTTTCAATCCCCCTAGCGAATAGCAACAAAACACTGCTTAACCCGGCGTTGCCCGGGTTTAGTTCAGTGAAAGTTTCAGTCCCTCTAGCGGATCCGCACTGTAGCTGCTTAACCCGGCGGCGCCATCTGGGGAGTGAAAATAGGTTGAGTGTAAGTTTTTTAACCAGCTAAAAATGCATTGCCCGGGTAGGTTTTGGCCCGGGACACCATGGTAGCGGTGAAAACGGGGGACGCGAAGCCGACCACTGGGTGTGTAATGCCCAGCCCGAGACAGTAGTGAAGGTTTTGAGTGAAAAGCTCGAAAGCTCTAGAAATTCATCCCGGTCAAGGATCGCTGTGACAGTCAGACAGATTCTTCTCTTTATTTATATAGATTATCCACCCCATGTTTTTAAAGGTCCCGGTGCCTTGTTGGGTTTCAGCTGTTCTATTGCCAATTCAATCTCTAAACGGGTGAGTTCATGTTCAGGTCCTTCCACAGAGTCTTCATCCTCCAGCCGCTCCTATGCATTTTCTTCCTTGACTAGCTCGTCGAAATAATTATATCTTCCGTCAGGCTTTGATTGTATCTTCATCAGTTAGAATCTTGCCTTCATTACCTTAATCATACTGACTGCTTCTTTATCCTGTCTACTCCTTTGTCTTGCCTATGCAATCTTATATATGTTTGGCTTCTCCCTCTTTGGTGTTGAGATCTTCATATGAGTGCTGTTCTGGTATGCTTTTCGCCTTCGTCAAAGTTCTCTTTCTTTCCTTATCTTGTATGCCGGTCTCAGGCCCATATCAATTCGAATTACCTGCCACCTTATGAAAGCGGCCTTTTTACTCCATACTGATGTCTGGACCTACACTGACCACCACCATGCATCTCGTTCTGGTCGCTTCTGGCATTTTGTCACACCAAATATTTTCTTTGCAGTATCAATCATACTTGTTTTCAACTTTTCCCAGGTAACCTCCTCTGTTTAAGGAATATGTGTCAGCATTTCCTGTTTAAAGGCCACAAGGCTGTCTCCCTTCAGTGTCCATGTTCGGATACGTTCTGGTTATTTGGCTTACCTTTCTTTTTGCCAAGATCTTAACTTCGTGCACATAACCAAGATTCTATGCTGTTTGACTGCATATTAACTACTAAATTTTAAAAGATTATAAAGTTCTACATCCCATTACAATAAATTGAATTTGACACTACGTTGACAAGAGCGAATTCCTTCAGCTACTCTATAAATTTATTCTTAATTCCAGCACCCGCATTATCTTCGGAAACGCCACAAGTTGAAACTACGACGTCTGCAATGCCAGCAGGTCAGAATACTTCAAGCACGTATTAGCCTAGAAGATAATTAGCAATTACTGAATGTACTTCTACCATTTATACATGTGACCTCATTAACGAATTATTACTGACTATTATTATTATTATAAATGTAGTCAATATTATTACTGTCGTTATTACTTTAACACATATTATTTAATGGCAAATCTTTATTGGTAATGTTATTACTACGTGTATTTCTATCAGTATTATTTAATTTATTATGTTGTCATCCTTCCTTCACGGAGGCTTGTCAACGTAATTTCAATGGTAGGGCTAATCAAAATAAATGAATTGTAGAGAAGCCACTGCTAGCTCATATCAGAAAACCAGTTCTTCATATCTATTCGGTTTTTGTAGCAGTTCTGGTGGTAATATAATAAAAAATAAAAATAAAAATAATAATAACAATAGCAATAACAACAACAAAAACAATAGTAGTAGTAGTAGTAGTAGTAGTAGTAGTAGTAGTAGTAGTAGTAGTAGTAGTAGTAGTAGTAGTAGTAGTAGTAGTAGTAGTAGTAGTAGTAGTAGTAGTAGTAGTAGTAATAGTAGTAGTAGTAGTAGTAGTAGTAGTAGTAGTGGTAGTGGTAGTAGTAGTAGTAGTAGTAGTAGTAGTAGTAGTAGTAGTAGTAGTAGTAGTAGTAGTAGTAGTAGTAGTAGTAGTAGTAGTAGTAATAAAAATAACATTAATAATAATAATGTCAAATTCAGCAAACTTGCCGCTGACCAACAATTCATCCTCCTGACCTTAAACCATGGGTCTGGTGAACGCTGAGAGCCTGTCCTTCATCTGGATCTTGGCACAAGGCCTCAGCACGATATCTCTGGACGCACGCGTGACATCCTATCTGTTTCAGCGCCTGTCTCTGGCAGTAAAATGGTTCAGTGTTGAATGCTGTGGTATTTCACGGTACATTTTCGGCAATGGACTTGACGAATAGCTGCCGTTCCAGGTGCTATTTCGCTATTAAATTGAAAATAAATTGAAGTTAAAGTCCTCGATACATAACTCTGCTGCCAGTCTCATATATGTTTCTGAACACCATTCGATGATATCACCGATCTGCTTAACGACAACTTACACTGATTACGGCCTTTTTCCTCGTTATTGCTGTCTGGACCTCCTCTGACCACCGCCATGCATCTCGTTCTGGTCGCTTCTGGCATCTTGTCACACCAAATATTTTCTCTGCAGTATCAATCATACTTGTTTTCAACTTTTCCCAGGTAACCTTCTCTGTTTCAGGAAGATTCGTACGCATTTCTTAGTCTAAAGGCCACCAAGCAGTTGTCTCCCTACAGTTTCCATGTTCGTATACGTTCTGGTTGTTTGGCTTCCCTTTCTTTTTGCCAAGATCTTAACTTCGTGCACATAACCAAGATTCTATGCTGTTTGACTGCACATTAACTATTACATATTAAAAGATTATAAAGTTCTACATCCCATTACAATAAATTGGATTTGTCATTTCGTTGGAGAGCGAATTCCTTCAGCTACTCTATTAATTTATTTTTAATTCCAGGACCCACAGCATCTTCGGTAACGCCACAAGTTGAAACTACGACGGCTGCAATGCCAGCAGGTCAGCATACTTCAAGCACGCATTAGCGTAGAAGATAATTAGCATATACTGAATGTATTTCTACCATTTATACATCTGACCTCATTATTGAATTATTACTGATTATTATTATCATAAATGTATTAAATGTTTTTATAAATGTCGGTTTTATTTTTACTAATATTATTTTTTATCGCAGCTCCTTATTGATATTCCTATTATTAGGCTCCGTCTACTTCAATCAGTATTATTTTATTTTTAATATTGTTATTAATGTGAAAGAATATGTAAAGCGTACAAATCGAATAGCGATCCCGAGGCTGGTAATCACTCGCCCAGTGTTAGTGCTGTATTTCCTGTAACCTCCTCTGTTTCACTATGATGTGTCCGCATTTCCTGTCTAAAGGCCACTAGGTTGTCTCCCTTCAATTTCCATGTTCGTATACGTTTTGGCTGTTTGGCTCACCTTTCCTTTTGCCAAGATCTTAGCCCTGAACATAACCAAGATTCTATGCTGTTTGACTGCACATTAACTATTAAGTTTAAAAAGATTAGAAACTTCTACATCCCATTACAAGAAATTGGATTTGTCACTTCGTTGAACAGAGCCAATTCCTTCAGCCACTCAATTAATTTATTTTTAATTCCAGCACTCACATCATCTTCGGTAACGCTACAAGTTGGAACTTCGACGACTGCGATGCCAGCAGGTCAGAATACTTCAAGCACATATTAGCCTAGAAGATAATTAGCAATAAATGAATGTACTTCTACCATTTATACATCTGACCTCATTATTGAATTATTACTGATTGTTATTTTAAATGTATTAAATGTTTTTATAAATATCGGTTTTATTTTTACTAATATTATTTTGTAGCAACTCCTTATTGGTATTCCTATTATTAGGCTCCGTCTACTTCAATCAGTATTATATTATTTTTATATTGTTAATAACTGCAAAGAATATGTAAAGCGTACAAATCGAATAGCTATCCCGAGGCTGGTAATCACTCGCTCAGTGTTAGTGCTGTATTTCCTGTAACCTCCTCTGTTTCACGAAGATTTGTTCATATTTCCTGTCTAAAGGCCACCAGGTTGTCTCCCTTCAATTTCCGTGTTCGTATACGTTCTGGTTGTTTGGCTTTGCTTTCTTTTTGCTGAGATCTCAAATTCGTGCACATAACCAAGATTCTATGCTGTTTGGCTGCACATTTACTATTAAGTTTTAAAAGATTAGAAATTTTACATCCCATTACAATAAATTGGATTTGTCAATTCGTTGAACAGAGCCAATTCCTTCAGCCACTCTATTAATTTATTTTTAATTCCAGGACCCACATCATCTTCGGTGGCGCCACAAGTTGAAACTTCGACGACTGCAATGCCAGCAGGTCAGCATTAGCGTAGAAGCATCAGCAATCACTGAATGTACTTCTGCCATTTATACATCTGACCTCATTATTGAATTATTACTGACTATTATTATTATAAATGTATTAGATATTTTTAGGAAATGTCAGTTTTATTTTTACTAATATTATTTTATAGTAACTTTTATTGGTAATGTTACTATTACGTGTATTTCTATCAGTATTATTTTATTAATTATGGTGTTATCTTTCTTTCACGGTGGCTTGTCAAGGTTATTTCAATGGTAGGGCTAATCAGAATAAACGAATTGTAGAGAAGCCACTGCTAGCTCGTATCACTAAAATTAGTTCTTCATATCTATTCGGTTTTTATAGCAGTTCTGATGGTAATATAATAATAACAATATCAATAACAATAAAATTAAAAATAACAACAACAACAATAATAATTATAAAAACAATAATAACAGTAGTAGTAGTAGTATGAGTAGTAGTAGTAGTAGTGTAACGATGGTATAACCCTCGTTACTGGTAATTATTTAGCGCCCGTGTGTATTGCCTTGGTCCATTGATATTACGGTTTAATTATATAGCGCCTAAGCCGTATAGCCGTTTCAATGAGCTTCGCGTCTCAGATTCGCGCGCCTTTGCCTACGTTACATAATAGGTTGCTAAGGGGAAAGGCGGGCTGGACGAACGAATCGACTTCAAAGTGCCGACGTGAAACGGACCTAGAAATACAGAGAGGACGACTCGACGGGTAAAACGCGCATAGAAGTAGGTTCTAAGGAATTTCGATATACCGCCTTACTGAGAGCTAGACGGACAACTGGGCGACGGCGTAGGCCAGGCAGACGGTTGAGGCGGATCAAAGGATTATGACCTCCCGCATTCGGGCCCAGACGCACAGAAATTGGAGGGGGTTTGACTTGAAAGGGAAGCGTAGTTCATGTGAGTGCAATTTCTCGAGCGGCGTCCTTTCAAGTCGAGTTGGAGAAGCTAAAAATAAATCGGTGACATTTGACAGCTGTGCGTGGGGGTTGAGGCCCTTAGCAACGGGTTTAGTATATAAGATTTCGCTCTGGATTTATCAGAAACACTCGTATTTCGACTGCTAGGAAGAAGGTCGTTAGGTTGCTGGTGTGTTGGGCACACAGAATTTCTTGATATTCGGCGTTTGTACGCCTTGGAGAAGCGTGTATGGCACGCTAGTTTTCGCCGATGTGGTCGGCTGGTGTTTGAAATATCAATGGGAATATATGTATCAAATTGAGTGAATTTGATGTGCGCCTTTTCTGGAGTCGGATATATGGTGGTTTCAATTTATTTCTGAGCGGAAATTCTGGAATATATTTCGCCTTCTCTGTGGATATAAATTCGATAATTCGGCGATTTGTGGAAACCGGGATTTATACGTATTGGCAAAGGAGATAAGTTCTCACATATTGGAGATATCTGGAGTATAAATATCTTATCGATTTACGGAGATAAGTTCTCACATGTTGGAAATCTTTGGAGTATAAATAATCTTGTCGATCAACGGTAGGCAGAGAAATTGTATCGTTCTTCGGGCCTTGTAAAATCCGTTGGCAGGCGATAGGTATTTCAGCCGGGGAAAACCTTAGTATAAAACTCCTTTACTCCAAGTCAATAGAAGGTTATAATATTAACTTGTTTCTGATAAGTAAGATAACCATTATAACTTGTGTAGAATAGTTGTATTGCTAGCATATAAGTAAGATAACAATTGAAACTTGTATAGATTAGCTTGTATCTCTAACTTGACTATAAGTGATAAAAACTATAAGTAAGATAGTAGGCTAAATGTGTTAAACTTAGAAATAGATTATAAATAATACAGTTGTAACCTTTTTAGTTGAACAGTACGATTGTACTTATTATTTTCGAGTAATAAACTTATAAAACTTGTGACAAATTAATCAATATGGAAGTTACAGATATTGAAAGATCTGTGTCGCGCCAGTCGGTTTCCAGCTCAATAGTAGAACAGGCCTTAGACCGACAAAGTGTCGTGTTAGAAAGTTTGCGAGAAAGTCAAGAGCAAGCTCTGGAAAGAATGAGTGTTGCTCAAGTGCAGGCATCTGAAAGACAGAGTGTTGCAATGGAAAGACAGAGTGTAATCTTAGAGTTACTGGTATCGCGCTTAGAGCGCCTCGAACCAATAGCTAATAGTAAATTCGCTGTGGAGTCACAAGCGAACCCTGGTTCCAGCAAGGATGCTGGGGCTGCTGCCCATTCGGCGGCAGTGCCTATCCACTCGACCATCAGCCTGGTAAATAATAATGATAGGGTACAGTTAAGACACGCCTCTGATCTCAGCCTAGTAAATGACATGGATAGTTCTGACTGGCCTACATTTCGGGCTCCACAGCGATGCGCTGGGGTGACAATCGACACCGGAAAGGGTGCGACGAGTGACGAACCCCCACGCGCGACAGTAGTAGTAGTAGGAGTAGTAGTAGTAGTAGTAGTAGTAGTAGTAGTAGTAGTAGTAGTAGTAGTAGTAGTAGTAGTAGTAGTAGTAGTAGTAGTAATAGTAGTAGTTGTAGTAGTAGTAGTAGTAGTAGTAGTAGTAGTAATAGTAGTAGTAGTAGACTAGTAGTAGTAGTAGTAGTAGTAGTAGTAGTAGTAGTAGAGGTAGTAGTAGTAGTAGCAGTAGTAGTAGTAGTAGTAGTAGTAGGTGTAGTAGTAATGATAATACCATTAATAATAATAATGTCAAATTCAGCAAACTTCCGCTGACCAACAGTTCATCCTCCTGGCCTTAAAACCATGGGTCTGGTGAACACTGAGAGCCTGTCCTCCATCTGGATCTTGGCACGATATCAGCATGCGTGACATCCTATCTATTTCAGCGCCTGTCTCTGGCAGTAAATGGTTCAGTGTTGAATGCTGTTGTATTTCACGGTACATTTTCGGCAATGGACTTGACGAATAGCTGCCGTTCCAGGTGCTATTTCGCTATTAAATTGAAATTAAATTGAAGTTAAAGTCCTCGATACTTAACTCTGCTGCCAGTCTCATATATGTTTCTGAACACCATTCGACGATATCACTGATCTGCTTAACGACAACTTACACTGATTGCGGCCTTTTTCCTCCTAATTGCTGTCTGGACCTCCTCTGGCCACCACCATGCATCTCGTTCTGGGCGCTTGTGGCATCTTGTCACAAAAAATATTTTCTTTGCAGTATCAATCATACTTGTTTTCAACTTTCCCAGGTAACCTCCTCTGTTTCAGGAAGATTCTTCCGCATTTCTTGTCTGGTTGTTTGGCTTCCCTTTCCTTTTGCCATGATCTTAACCGTGCACATAACCAAGATTCAATGCTGTTTGACTGCACATTAACTATTACATATTAAAAGATTAGGAAGTTTTACATCCCATTACAATAAATTGATTTGTCAATTCGTTGACAGAGCCAATTCCTTCAGCCACTCTATTAATTTATTTTTAATTCCAGGACCCACAACATCTTCGGTAACGCTACAAGTTGGAACTTTGACGTCTGCAATGCCAGCAGGTCAGAATACTTCAAGCACGTATTAGCCTAGAAGATAATTAGCAATCACTGAATGAACTTCTACCATTTATACATCTGACCTCATTATTGAATTAGTACTGAATCTTATTATTATAAATGTATTAAATGGTTTTATAAATGTCGGTTTTATTTTTACTAATATTAGTTTATAGCAACTCCTTATTGGTATTCCTATTATTAGGCTACGTCTACTTCAATAAGTATGATTTAATTTTTAATTTTGTTATTAATGTGAAAGAATATGTAAAGCGCACAAATCGAATAGCGATCCCGAGGCTGGTAATCACTCGCTCAGTGTTGGTTCTGTGTTTTACGAAGACGTGTCCGCATTTCCTGTCTAAACGCCACCAGGTTGTCTCCCTTCAATTTCCATGTTCGTATACGTTCTGGTTGTTTGGCTTTCCTTTCCTTTTGCCGAGATCTTAGCTTCGTGCACATAACTAAGATTCTATGCTGTTTGACTGCACATTGACTATTAAATCTTACAAGATTATAAAGTTCTACATCCCATTACAATAAATCGGATTTGTCACTTCGTTGAACAGAGCCAATTCCTTCAGCTACTCTATAATTTATTTTTAATTCCAGCACTCACATCATCTTCGGTAACGCCACAAGTTGGATCTTCGACGGCTGCGATGTCAGCAGGCCAGAATTATACTTTAAGTAAGTATTAGCCTAGAAGATAATTAGCAATCACTGAATGTACTTCTACCATTTATACATCTGACCTCATTATTGAATTATTACTGATTATTATTATTATAAATGTATTAAATATTTTTATAAATGTCGGTTTTATTTTAACTAATATTATTTTATAGCAACTCCCTCTTGGAAATCTTATTCTTAGACCTATGTCTACTTGAATCAGTATTATTTTATTTTTAATGTTGTTATTAATGTTAAAATATATGTCAAGCGAACATAAGTAGTAGTAAAGGAAGGCTTCTCAGCCAATTAGGCCAATTAATTAATTAATAGGCCATTAATTAATATTGTATTGTATTTATGCATTTATAAAGCGCCTCTCACAGTCCAACCTAATCAGAGGCGCTCCCAGTGCGCAGAGCTCCGTGAGAAAAGAAAAGTCTTAAGACATCGAGAAGTAGCAGAAATTCCCCCAGTTAGAATCTGCGAACGAGTCACAGGAGGAAGATCATTCCAAAGGGACGGGCCAGCAGATGCGTAGGCACGGTGGTGAGCCATAGAAATCCGGTCCGAGGGACCAAGAGGTCATGTGGGTCTAAAGAACGGAGAGGACGACCAGAGCAACCGACAGAGGTCGACAGATAAGATCACAGAGGTAACGAGGAGCTTTGCCCTGGAACGCTCGAGAGGTAAGAAGAAGAATTTTAAACTGGATACGCGCGGTGAGCGGAAGCCAATGCAATTGCTCAGACATAAAAGTCGAGATATGAGAGTAGCGTGGAAGGCGGGCAATCAGGCGAGCAGCTGCGTTCAACACCGACTGAAGTGGAGACAGACGAGATTTTAGGAGACCAATGAGTAATGAATTATGGTAGTCAATGCGTGAGCAGATAAAGGCATGAACCATGCAGGAGAAAGTGGAGGAAGGAACAGAACGCCGGACAGCACGAAGACGCCTTAGATGATTATAGGTCATTAAGTAATTAATTTTTTAATGACCTATTAATTAATGGCCTATTAATTAATTAATTTGCCTAATTAACTGAGAAGTCTCCCTTTCATTGATTAATTAATTAATTAATTAATTAATTAATTAATGACCTATTAATTAATGGCCTATTAATTAATTAATTGGCCTAATTGCATGAGACGCCTACCTTTACTCCTACTCACAAATCGAATAGTAAAATCGAATGGTAATCACTCCCTTAGTGTAAGAGCTGTATTTCCTAAAAATTCAATGTTTGATATTGAGTTAGAAGATGCATGATCTATAATACATGCAATGTTGCTTAGCAGTAACGATTGATATTTAATTCAACTTATTGAAGCCAATGCTCAGAACTTTTACGGCCCAAATGCTTTAATATTTTGCTCCAAAGTTTATCTCTCGAGATGTTGAACTTGCGTCTAAAATCCAATTTTGAGGTCTAGTTCTTTCTACTGATAACATTTGAATACAGTTTCGAAAAAGTTCCGTACACGTAAGAATTATATTAAATAGAAAGACAAATTTTAGTTTCCTCACTTTACTGACTTCGGCCTACTTGAATTTAAAGCAATCTTTGGATTCGTTTTAATCCAATTCGGGTTATAATTTTTTTTCATCCGACATTTCACCAAAATATTTTCAGCAAGATATTTTCAGCAAACTATTTCGGGCGTGTTGATCTTCGATGAACTCAATGCTAGTTTTCTTTATGTTAATTCCAATTTTACACTTATTCTTACTAGCCTTCTTATACTGTTTAGCACTGCCTCGCCTGTTCTTCTTGTTTCACGGAGGCTTGTCAAGGTTCCTTCAATGGTAGGGCTAATCAGCATAAATAAATTGTAGAGAAGCTCGTATCAGAAAGCCAGTACTTCATATCCATTCGTTGTTGTAGCAGTGCTGGTGGTAATATAATAATAATAATAATAATAATAATAATAATAATAATAATAATAATAATAATAATAATAATAATAATATCTTTATCTCTCGAGATGTTGAACTTGCGTCTAAAATCCAATTTTGAGGTCAGTACTTCCGGACGACGAGGTTTGATTTTCCGGATGTTACATTAATTAATATTGAAGTCCCTGAGGGATCCTGTATACCTCGGGGCAAAAAAAAAATAATAATAATAAAAATAATAATAATAATAATAATAAAAATGATGATGATGATGATGATGATGACGATGATAATAATAATAATAATAATAATAATAATAATAATAATAATAATAATAATTAAAAATAATAAAAATAATAATTATAATAATAACAATAATAATAATAATAATAATAATAATAATAATAATAATAATAATAATAATAATAATAGTAATGACGAGACCTGATGTTTCAGACATTCAACAACAGCTCCAGGCATAATTTTTTAGACATCTGAGGTATTATATGTACCTCTTGAAAAGAAATAATAGTAATAGTAATAATAATGTTAAAGACATCCAACATGCCGCTGATCACCACCTCGTCCCCCTGCCTTCGGAACCATGGGTCTGGTGAACGGTGAGAGCCTGTTCTTCATCTCGATCTTGGCACAAGGACTGAGCACGATTTCTGCGGACCCACGCGTAACATCCTATCAGTTTAAGCGCCTTTCTCTGGCAATCCAACGGTTCAATCGGTGGTATTTCACGGTACATTTTCCGCACTATACTTCCACAAATAGCTGCCATTCCAGATGCTATTTCATTATTTTAAATTAAGGTTTAAGTCCTCATTACTTAACTCTGCTGCATGTCTTATAATTATACATAATGGCCCATATCCGAAAACCATCCGATCATGTCAGGGATCTGCTTTGCGACAACTTACACTGATAAACAATCGTACTGATAAACTTAAAGGTTCAGTTGTATTAATTATAATCTTATTTCTAGTCTTAACACATCTAGCTTACTATCTTACTTATAGTCAGGTTAGAGGTACAAACTTATCTCTACACGTTTCAACTGATATCCTATCAGAAAGAAGCTAATATTATAGTCTTCTATGGACTTGAAGTAAACGGGGCTGATACTAAGATTTTCCTCGGCTGAAATAAAGATTGCCTGCCAACTGATTCTATACGGCCA
The DNA here is from genome assembly GCA_963556255.1 of Allolobophora icterica. Lineage (NCBI taxonomy): Eukaryota > Metazoa > Annelida > Clitellata > Crassiclitellata > Lumbricidae > Allolobophora > Allolobophora icterica. Next base: position 25,272,219 of record OY744617.1, read on the forward strand.
CAAGAACTATGCAATTTCTCTGCCTATCGTCAATCGACAAGATTATCGATAATCCGGAGATCTCCAATATGAGAACTCTCGCCTTCTTGCCAATATTTATTGATCGCAATTTTCATATTATCGGCCGTTTTCACAGATCGCCAATTTGTGGAATTTATATATCCACAGAGAACAAAAATTATATTCCAGAATTTCCAACTCAGAAACGACTCGAAATCGCAATAATATGTGACCTCGGCCGAGAGAAGGGACCACTTGTCGCAAATTGACTTATTAGCAGTTTCCACAAGCTTACACCTTAGGTAAAATTAGGAAAAAATTTCAGAGCGTTTGGCCCATAATTTATGCAGTTTTTTCACAAAAATATAAAATATCATATGGCGGGAAGTCGCATAAAAAAACTTTAATGTGTCCCTACCAAATGCACTAAAGCGGAAATTTAGCCTTAACGCATCACGTAGCATAAGATTCGTTCTTGTACAGTGAGTCCGAGCTACAGATTGATTAATTAGATGCAAATATCAATATAATGGTTTAGCGTAAAAACGCGTTTTCCGGCTAATCTAGAAAGCGACAAGTGGTCCCTTCTCTCGGCCGAGGTCACAGCCTTTGAATTCTCGCTGTTACACTGCGTATTTCTACTAAAACAAGGTGCCCGTCAAATCCGACCAATTTCACGACGATATTCCAGTTAACATTCGAACTCAACTCAACAACACAAAAGAAAAAACTGAAAACCATAATTATTGTGTTCGAGACCCCACCAGCCCATTAAAACATGTTCTTACATGTAGGCTTACTAACCTCGTTATTATGATATCCACGTGCACAAAACTGAGTCTAGTAACTATTGGCATTATGATTATATTGAATTACATTGATGATTGAAGGGTCGTCGCTTGGGAGGTAAACCGACCCATGTTGATAGTTTTATAAAGTCCAGAAGTTGATTTCTAACATATGGGTCGAACTTTCAAACTCTGTCCGATCCAATCTTGAGCGGACGTAGATAGTTCATGTTAGACTTGTTGTACTCAGGTTCGTTCAGCTCTGTAACAACTGTTGCGAATCAAATCTGTAACGATGGAAACTACGCGTTAATAAACAATCCACGGAGAAGTGTCCAAGCTACGCATGTCAATGGGGTTGATGTGGCGTTATGCGACAACGGGATAAACGAAGGTAAGCCTTCTAGTAAACTAACTCATTACGTCTAAAATTGTGTACTATTCGTCACAATTATTTACAGTAATTACTTCATTTCATATTTTGATTGTTCAGGTTATATGCTAACATTATGTATATAATTCACCACAATATTGTGTGCATGTATCAAGACACTTTTAAATAACTCACAAATTGTTGCATTTTAAATGTTAATGTTTGTTATTACTGTTTAATATTTACGCTATATAGGCCTATCAGTTGATAATTGGAATGTGGGTTCGGTAAAAGTCACTTATTAGCAGGTCTGAAATATTAAACAAAAAACTACATTAATCCTCTCATCGGAGAAAACATAATATATATATATATATATATATATATATATATATCAATGAATCAATCAATAAATCTTTATTGGTACTCATGACAAACTTTAACCAAGCTATTAACATCAGCTAAATGTATTATGTCTAGTGTAGCATTGTTTCACTGTCCGACAAATCAAGAGTAAGAACATTTGTTAAATTTAAGAGTGTGTAGCTTGTGGTATCTAATGCACATCCTGTTGTCTTCAATACCAAAGGGTAACCCTACAGGGATGGAAGTCCCGCTAAACCAGGGATGCCCTATTAGTTAATTTACTTTTTGGAATGATGGCAGCTAAGATGATCCATTGACCGATTCAACATCTGTTAAGAACTGCATTTGATTAAGTAATCACTTAGGTCTTAACTAAACTTAATTATGAATTATGGAAGAACAACAAGAAATGGAAACAAAATTAACCCAAAACGAAAGAACTAAGTAAAAGAAGCCTACCAAAGCAGGCTTACTGGGAATCTTAATCAATCGCTTAAAGTAACAGCAAATAAATTGAATCAATGAGTATAAGATGAGCGATACGAGACTCTTATACTTGACCCCATTGTGACCTAGACCAAGTTTAATCAAGTTGATTCAGGGAGTATATGCTTCAGGATAATTATTCATTGATGAAATATTTTTTAGGCTCTTTTTAAAAATAAACTTACTCCATGTTGTCGTGACTACCACTACTGTCTCGCGATTGTTGTATGCCGTCTCTGTGTTGTGGCGTTTAACCTCGGCTGATGGTCGCACTAGACGAGCCATTCTTGTCAGCGGTCTTTGTCTCTTGGAGCAGAGAGGGACTGCAGTTCAAATAGGCCTAGGACTTGGGAAGCCGGATAACGGACGTAACACATGATTCGCTGGAGATCTCATACTTGTTCCAGCGGATTCGGTGGCTCTTCAACGACATCTAACTCTCCGGGACATTACCACTGCACTCAGAACGTCGTTGAGATGACGTCTTAGACAATAATAACAATGATAAAGTTCTTAGTGATACTATAATATGATAATAGCAATATTAATAACAGTAATAATAATAAAGATAAATAAATAATGAGCATAGGTTTCACAACCGGATGTGTCGAGGCCTGATTTAACAACAGTACTGTTACTGGTAATAATTTCAATATTACTAATCTATTTATAGTTTACGACGTTTTGTACCTCGTGCAAAACATATGCCTAATGATAATAACTACCTAACGTTTTAATGAATTGTTTGCATATCAGGGACCTGGTTTAGGTTTTCTTCCTATTCTGGAGAAACTGTCGTTGAGAGAGCCGCCAATAATCCTGTTCCAGAACTGCATTGCGGAACTGTGGCCCCAATCTACATCAGCGGACTCGGTTCTCACCCAGTAACTGGTGAGATTGTCTCATATTTAAACAAACAACCTACGAAACTTTATGAAAAATGAGTTAACACTTTAACGACGAGAGTGTAGTAAAAGTGACTGGGTAACTTCGTTAAAGAGTTAAACAATGTTCATCATAAACTAGAATTGAAAATGTAGCCTGGGGTTTCCAGGTAGCTTGCTTGCGTGCATACAATGATTGGCGTAACTTTGTATTGTGACGGGTGTCAGGTGACCATCATTTTTAAACTGAATGGCACAGCCACCATCACTCTTTAGCCAGCGTTATTGTGGTTTGAAGCAAATTTCGTTGGATGCCAATGAATCACATCAATTTACAAATGCCCGACACTATTCAACATGTCTTAGTGTCGTCGACATGTTGAATGTTGATAAACAGATTGTGAACATGTTTTCTGCGAATTACTTAAAGGAGGCGAATAAAGCATCATTAATCCTTTTATAGGGGAAAGGGATGTAGGGAGATGGAGTGGGGATGAAGAAGGAAAGGAGTGAGAAAAGGGGAGGAAAGAGGGGACTGATCACCACAATTTTGCGTGGCAAAGTTAGGCCTACTTCTTTGCGTAGAACTCCCACTAGTAGTACTTGATGCTGTTCTAGTCTAATATTTTACGGTGCACTCTTTTGCTTTCTGCTGTTTTTCTAGTTTTCAATTACATTTGACATCATGTAGGCTTGCTCCTCTGAAATGTTTTGTTCTTCGAGGTGGGCTATGAATGTGTTTCATTACATTTACTGTTACAGTGTAAATAATATTTCATTACTCGATCATGTAAAAGCCATTAGTTACATGTCGGTTCAACGATCTTCATCCTCGGGTCTTCCAGCGTTCTAAACAAACCGTCGTAATTATAATACTGTTACAGACTATTCAACGACAACCGCTACAGTTTGCGCTAACTACGTTGGTGATCCTTGCTATTGGAATGACACGATACAAATTTACAGATGCCCGGCTGGAGGAGGATTAAGCTACTACTTGTACAAATTAAAATCTCCTCCAGGATGCAGTCAATCGTACTGTGTTGGAGAGGGACCAGTGTGCAACCAGGGAGACTATTGGAATGGATCTTCATGCCTCAGTAAGTCTTAGTACCTGCAGTCAGTCGCTAAGTAGTTGCCGACTGACTTGAGTTAGTGACTGCCATAGCGACTCAATCGACTAAATCGCATGCTTGTCCACTGAATAAGTCGCTTTTGACGTATCGACTGACTTAGCGACTTGTAATCGACCTCTCAAGTAATCCGATATGTCTGTTAGAGGGTTTAGGGTTGAAATGGCGAGGGAGGTAAAAGGAAGACATGGAATTGGGATAGAATTTGTGAAAGAGCAGGGTTTTCAGTTGTGAGTAAAAGACCTTTGGAGAGGTAGCTTATAATACGCCTATAACTATAACATAACTATAACGCCTATAACATACGGGTCCGATTGGGTTGGGTATTCGATCATACCGTATTTGTGTGAAGCGGCATTTTCAGCACTTACTAATATGAAGACGAAGTACAGATCCAGACTTGTCATTAAGGGTTTGCATGAGTGTCCGAGAGGGTGGTCAGAGGCATTTGCCCCACTGGATTTTGCGCATAATTAAAAAATATAATCTTTTGATTATTATGATTATTACAACAGTCCCGACACGATTTTCAATGCGAAAAAAAACACTTAATTATTTAGGTAAAGTCCTTGACCGTTTTTGTTCTTAAAGTAGTCGCGTGTTCTGTGTTCATGAATAGCTATGCAAAAACATCATTTAGCCCCCCCCCACTCCATACAAAAATTTGGCACTCCCTACACAAATTTCTGCGGACGCCTGTAAGACTTATGGTGACTTGCTTGTGTGCTTATCCAAAATATCACCAAGAATTGACAGTTTGTGCAAAGCAAAGCAAGCACATCCTCCCACTGACATTACTGGTTTTTGGCGAAACCGATGTTACTGATTTCTTTTTAAAAAATGACTGTGTTCCCTAATAATCGACTTCATTGATCAACGAACGCTGGCTGGAATAGTCTGTAGATTAAATTAGATTAGAGTAAGTGGGTTTTTGTGTAGTAAACTATGTTTTCCTATTGCCAAGTCTCTTGAGTGGACTGTGATGTTCGATCGTGGACAAGTTGTTCGCACACATTATTCTCGAGCCTCAAATTCAGATTTTAGGACCACGCCCACCTAATAAGTGCACTACAGAATGATTAAACTGAGAACTCATAATCTTACAAATTGTACTGTCAAGAACACTTAGAACTGTGCAATGGGCAACGAGCAGGACGATGATGTTTATTTGTTCATTGATGTTGTTAACGCTTGTCATTTTACCTGCAGACTTTCATTAGTTTGTAGGGACTCTGAATAGACAAATAGGGCCTAAATGTTTTAACAAAATACGAGCCTGTCACAAAAAAGATGAAGCTGAAGATACGCATACAAACATACAGGCAGAGAGCAAGGAAAACACAAAAACTATAGAAATACAGAGACACTAACAGACGGTCGCAGGACAGTTTTCTTTCACTGATTATATGGCAGAGTCATGTTAGTCATCTCATACCGCGGTGAAGAGCAATAACCTTTTCTGTATGTTACAACTTAGAAATAAGTCGTGCATTAATGGGTCAGTAGCTGCAGTACAGTGGAATAAGTTTTGTCACGTCAAACAGCGTAGCAGTTTACTTTGCGGTATTCTTTATTTGACAGACGATGTTCCAGCAATGAAGGGCTTTCCAATATTTTCGGGACCTCACATTAGCGGCACTGGACCGAGCGCAGAAGTTTACTTCACCTGCGAAGTCCAATATGACCGGCAACCGAATGACTCTAACGCGAGATTCCGAGTAACGTTCCTGTTTGATGGGCTACCATTACAGTCAATTGGTTTATTTGCCAAGCATCCTCCGATAAGCCTTGAACCGATCATCCTAAACCCTAGCATTAGCTTGATCGCCGAACTGCATGAAACTCAACTGAGAGGACGACTTGGAAGAGAAGTATAAACATTTCCTTAAATTTAAATTTACTTTCGACCGTTTTTAGGCAAACTTTAAATGTTTTGATGAGATTGTTTTAATTAAAAATTAAGTTTAATGAGTCCTTTTGTCATGTCAGCAGTCGTGATTGTCGTGATCATGCGATTTAATGACGATCAAGAAATGCCTCAAAACTCATTAATGCTGGTTGTTGTTCTTAAATTTGCTATAGTTCTTTCGGTTATTCTTCGTTTTACATAGAGCTCTTAGATTAAGTTTTCCTCTATCTGATTTTCGTTTCTGCATTTACACATTTACAAATCTTTATTCTCAATGCAATTTTTCGCCAGCCTTTACAGACTCTCTTGCACTTTAACATTACCCTACATTCGACGTGGCCAGTGCCTCATTTCTCTACTGTAGGCCCTAGTAAACTTTATTTGAAACCGTTCAAAAACGAAGTCGCGGTTAGTCAGTCGCCAGATGAAGAGCAATTTTATTAGATATCTAGATTTTTGAAAGCCAGTGAGAAGTAATGAGTTTTGAGGCATTTCTTGATAGTCTATTCCATTCCTTGGGGCTGCAACACGAAATGCACGAGAGTCCATGGCAGTGCTACATGTAGGCCCTATCTAGGCTCAACCAAAATACCCTAACAGAAGACCGCAGACTGCGTGGCTAGATGTAAGCAGAGACTACTGGTTGAAGGTAGGTAGGAGTGCTCGTTGTGAGAGTTTTACAGGTCAGACAGGCCAGTTTAAATTTTATTCTGAATTCTATATTAAACCAATGCAGCTGATGGAGCAGAGTTAATGAGTTTGAACGAGAAGATGCACGCAGTACTACGCGAAACAGAGAATTTTGGACGCGTTGAAGCCTGTTGACTTGAAGATCTGATATGCCTGCAAACACAGAGTTGGCATAATCAAGCGCAGATAAGAGAACATGCTATATCTGTGATATGTCTTTGTTGAGAGCAGACCTTTTGTGACGTATTGCCCTGATATGGTAGAAACAAGATTTGCAAAGGTTTGTTATGTGGAACTGGAATGTGAGATTACTGTCCAGAGTAACCCAAAGTATGTTAAGAGTCTTGATATTGGGACAACAGTGCCAGCACGGTCAATGCCAGAATCGGAAGGAAGCAGAACCATGCATGCACTGAAGAGAGTCACTCTTCTCGTATTACTTTACCGGACTGATCCATTTGTGACAGAGCAATGAAAGCTGACTATCATCAGCATACTGTTGTAAGCCCTAACTGGACACTAAGGTGATTGGCTATGCGACCAATTGGTGAAGTGAAGATGGTAAATAATAGGGGACCGAGAACAGATCCCTTATGAACACGAGCAGTGCAGACAGAGAAGAATCCGATCGAGGAGTACCAATACCCACTTGCCGAGACCGATTGCACAGGAAATAAGCTAATCGGTTTAAGGCAATCTCACAGACACCGAAGCTTTTGCTGAGTCTAGAAAGTAGAAGCTGTTGGTCGACAGTGTCGGGAGAAGCGCTAAAGTCCAGGCAAACTGGACTTTTATAGAGCGCATTTTAGGAACCCCTAAAAACGCTACTGTGTTTCTGGCCACTCTCGTTCGCTTGCTCAGAAGCAACCATCGATTGAAGCAGTTTGCATTATGTTAGTGGTCCAATTAAAGTTTCCAGATTTATTACTAACAGTTTTAACGCGCACAAAGTCACACAAAAATGCGAATCTGAGATGCGGTTATGCAGTCGCCAGTCATTATGGCTCCTTTATATTCTGCTCGTTGTAGCATATAATAGCGAATCGTTCCTTTTGACTGTTGCTTTACTCTTCACTTGTAAACTAATAACTTCATTTCAAATTTTGAGCATTTTGAAATGCAATATTTGTGTTTTTTAACTACAGATTTCCTGCAAAGCAGAGTCCTACTGGGAAGGTTCAAGCAATACTACTTCGAGCATGATCATGACGAGTGTCGGAAAATATTACGCCGCTTTCGAGGTTGATTAAGATATTATATCTAAAAATAAATATATGAATACATGTATATGTATAAATTTAAACTGCCGTGTTTAGATTGTCTCTTTTGCATTGTATTGCAAATACACTGTATGTGTACCCTACGTGTATCTGGAGTTCATTGTTTAACCTCTCAGAGGCTACATAAGGTTCCATGCAGTAATCAGAAGGTACGCTCTTCTGTGTCCTAGCAACGGACTGTCATATTTCGATGAATGCATTAAGAAATTACAATTGCAGCTCGCCGACAGCTCATTAGAAAAACTAGGCTATTGACAAACGTCTGATAACAGTGTCAGCAATTCAAAGGCGTGGATTCCAAGTGTATTTTATCTGTTTACAGCGCTAAATAGTGTGCATGAATTCAGGTTGCGAATTTCACACATAGTTAGACAAATGCCAAATATCAACGACTTCAGTATATGTTGCTGAAAACTTTATAACTAAATATCTTGAATCTGATTGTTGTGTATCTTAGAGCTCCGTCGACAGTTACAGTATCAGGCTGACCAATGGATCCACTTTCAACGTTACATTTAGCTCCACTCTTCCGTACACCTGTAAGCACTGCTTCGGTAAAGTCGATGTTGCCACGTGTTGCACATACAGGTTCCGCATGGTTAATTATACTGCATCCTCGGCGCAGTGCTTTCTATATTGGACAGGTGGCGACAGAGCAGAAGTGAAGGTTTTCTTTGTGCCGGGAGCCACGCAATCGCAAGAGCACTTCGCTCTAGTCTTCGAGCCATACATTGATGATGAATTGTCGGCGAAGGGGCAATCGCTGTGGCGTGACTATTTAATCCCACCTGTTACAGTAAGTGTCCTTTTCGCTAACTCAGGCGCACGGGCACATCGTCAATTCATAATAGCTCTGATAGCATATGTTATAAGGGTTTCGTTTTGGGAAGGCTGCTTGTTGTTGTAATAGTAATTGTAGTCGGATATTTCTTTAGCGCCACTTCTGGATATACCAGTCACTTCGTAGCCTCTCTCTATATATTACACATGTTATGTATAAACGTTAAAGCAAAGTTCATCAAAAAGTAAACAGCGCTCAGAAAACTAGAAAATAACCAGTCTTGTTGTCCTCGAGACCAAGGTCTTGGTCTTGGTCTTGAGACCAAAAGTCTTGGTCTTGGTTTCGGTCTTGAGGTTCAAAGTCTTGGTCTTGGTTTTGGTCTTGGTCTTGAGGTTCAAAGTTTTGGTCTTTTTCTTTCTAACCAAGACCAAGACTTTTGTCAATATGAACAGTCATTTAACAAAACACAAGGATTTTAGAAATTTATCCAATAATTACTAATACCCTTGCTTTAGTATTTACACGGTGGGAATGAGGCTTTACTGTTGTTTTGGACAATTATTTTGACTTCCGGTTATTTACCATAGGATGATTTTTAAAAAACACTCATGATTTGTACATTTACATCCAGCGCTTGCCAGCGATTTCAGCACCTGTAGAACGTTTTCATTCACTTGGCGGAATTGTTCTGAGGCCCACAGCGCACATCTTGGTCAGAAAATTCTGTGCAAATTGGCTTTTAAAAAATGGAACAGGCATTTAGAATAACATTTCGCATGAAGGACTTTTGTAAACACGAATTCGGAATTCTCTGCAATCTCCATTTAGAGTTGTTTTGCTTGAATAAAAGAAAAAAACTCATGTTTTCATTAGCGAGTAGTCCGAATTGAGAATTTTTTAGTAAGGAATAGAAGTCTGGATATGGTTGTGATTTTTTTGCGTCTTGATCTCGGTCTTGGTCTTGAGGTTCAAGGTCTTGGTCTTGGTCTTGAGGTTCAAAGTCTTGGTCTAGGTCTCGGTCTTGAGGGTCAAAATCCTGGTCTTGGTCTTAGTCTTGAGGTTCAAAGTCTCGGTCTTGGTCTTGGTCTTGAGGTTTAAGGTCTTGACAACAAGACTAAATATAACCACAGGCATAAACCCGAACAGCGGATTCTATCTAGAACAGCTTAATAGTGGATAACATTGGTTAGTGCGCAGTGAAAGCACACAAATTCAAGTCCAGATATTAGGCCTACTTGGATGAACACCAGACAATTAACCTGACTCCACTCAACCGTCCATTCTTTATCGAGTGCTCAATGGTGCTACGTCTTGGACTGATGCAGTAATATTTACGCGTCAGCTTCCAAAACAGGACCACGATTTTGGGGAGTTCTTTTAGACGCATGTACATAGGCGTGTTATCTTTACCTTTCTTGTCACTTTCATGTGGTGTTCATTTCCGTAGACGGTCCCAGAAAGGTTATTTAATAAGTTATATGTTATAAGATTCAAAGTTTCAAAGAGTTAGAGTTTCATCTAAGCCTATTATACGCAAAGGGTGATCATGAGTACCTCAAGAACACCCTGGGTTTGGATTGACTTTGGCGTCCGCCAGGGTTCTGTTCTTGGTCCTATTCTTTACATTCTTTATACCTCTGGCATTCACTCTCTTTTCTCTAAGCATCTTGCATCTGGCCATCTCCATGATGATGATGTGCAAACTTATGTCCATGGTCCCGCAGCTGACCAACTTATTCTTGTTCGATCCATTGACTCCCTTTCACAAGATCTTCGCTCTTGGATGTTCTGTAATCGGTTGAACCTAAACTCCTCAAAAACCCAACTCATTTGGTTTGGTACAAAGCAGCAATTATCTAAACTTGGTTTTTCACTTCTCTCAGCTCACTTTCCGACCTTCTCATACTCTACGAATGTCCGCGACCTGGGGTCACCTTGGACAGTTCACTAACCTTTGCTACTCACCTCTCCTTATTTACTGGCACTTGCTACTACCACTTGAGGAGACTGCGAGCTATCTGTCGATCCGTCTCTCCTGCAGTCTTCACAACCATTATCCATGCATTCATCTGTTGCCGCATTGATTATTGTAATTCTTTTTTCTGGTAGGCCTTCCGAAAGTCTGTCTATCTGCTCTTCAATCGGTACTTAACGCGGCTACTCGCCTCATTACACATCGTTCTCGATTCTCGTCCATCTCTACTTACATGACTGATGTCTTGCATTGGCTTCCTATCTCCGCTCGTATCCACTTCCAGATCATAAGACTTGTCTCTAAGTCGCAACAGGGCTTAGCTCCAGCCTACCTTTGTGACCTGATACGCAAACCTCTCTCTGCTTCTTCTCATAGACCCCTACATTCCCTGAATCGGCTTGATCTGTTTGTTCCCCGGGTGAGGTCTGCTATGGCTCAGTCTCGCTCTTTCGCTGTCGTGGGCCCATCCTTATGGAACTCCCTTCCCTTGGTACTGCGTGGGACCCTACTTACTAGGTTATCTCTTTCTGTTGTTCATCGTTTAAAGTCTTTTCTGTTTCCGCAAGGCTCACACGCTGAGAGCGCCTCTGAATAGTTCGCACTGTGAGAGGCGCTTTATAAGTTCCCAGATACCATACCATACCATATGTACGCTGCATGTATTCTATCATCATAGGCCTAGCTCCATGAAGGTTACTTCCAAACAGCTGGAAACTAATAAACAAAATAAGCTTGCAAATTTGTAATGTCAGTTGATGTTTTTGTTAACAGATGGCTGTTGTTCCACAGTCCACACAATATAAAAGTTGCTATTCAAGTGGCGATCCGCATCTTTATACCTTTGATGGCTAGTAAGAATAAATTCATGTTCTAGTCGCCTTAGTTTTCACCTTAATTTACAAATGACACCCTATTTTCTTGGCATTTTAGCAGTTATATTCTCGTAGTATTTGTTCCGACGTTCAGTGTGCATCTGGACTTTTAAAAAGCGGACTTTAAGAATATCTCAAAAGTGTTATGTAAAGAATCACTATACCCAATTAAACCGTTAGTTCGTACTTAAAAGACCATTATTCACTTACGCGAAACTTGATTGTTTTGCGTATACAAAAAGTATAGGCCTACCTGTGACATAGCATTTTCAGACAAATAACTTCAATGCAACACAATTGTAATTTGATAGTACTCTTCTTACAAAGCTCAGAAGTCTGAAGTCCAACTTCAAAGCGGGCAAAATTAGAACATGCTGTAATACGGTCCGTCTCTCATGACGTGGCGGTGATCCTTGTTCACGCTTTTATCTCCAGTAGAGTTGACTATTGCTGCTCAGTTCTCACTGGACATCCATTGGCTCTAGTTGGGCGCCTTGACCGGGTCCTTCGCTCTGCCGCGCGGCTCATTGCCCATATCCCAAAATGTGCACCAGTTTCACCTTATAAATATGATGTCCTGCATTTGCTTCCTGCTTCGAAGCGCATCTCCTATAGGATTGCTTCTCTTGTCTGGCGGTCTCTCTCTTTAGTGAAGCTCCATCTTACCTATCTGATCTCTGCTGTCCGCTCTCTGGCCTAATGTCCAGTCGAGTTCTGCGTTCTGCAACTGGGGTTGAGCTGTTGGTCTCGGTCACGCTCCTCAGACAAACAGCGTCGCGCCTTCTTAGGGGCTGGCTTCTCTACGTGGTATGGGCTCCCACCTTCTTTTCGCTTATTTCCAAGAGTCAGTTCACTTGCTTTCCACCCCCTCTTCTCTGTTTAATCGTGGCTGAACTGGGAGCACCTCTGAGTAGACTTCTTGGAGAGACGCTATATAAATTATCAAAATTAATGACTGAATGAATACAGACTGGAGGAAGTAAGTTTTCAGTTTTAAGCGAAAGACAGTATTGGTTGGACAGTGTTTAATGTAGTCCCCCTCTTCTGGGAGAGGAAACAAGGTTTCTGGGGGGACCAACCAATTTTTCAACTTTCATCCAAAACTTTTTCAACTTTCATCTTCAAAAAAAGTTGATGACTTTTTTTAGTCATTCGTCAAATTCTTCCACTTTTTCTATAGAAATTACTCAATTGCTCTCTCAAAAACTTTGATGACTTTTTTAGGGATTCGTCTCTCAAAAAGTATATTACTCACCTCTCAGGGGGGAACCATGTATCCTGGGGGGAATTCCCTCCCCAGACGGTCTCTACGTTATAATATTGCTGGCCTCTGGGGAGAAACATAAATCCTGGGGGGACGTTCCCCCAAAGACGTATAGATTAAACACTGTTGGTTGGAGAAGAGGTAGAGTTCCAGTCGAAGGCCCAACAAATGAATGAACGCTGGCCAAGAACAAAAGTACCAAGAACAACATACCTTCCAGCTGGTGCTGATAAACCGGTTATTAATATTTGTTATTGATTTCAGCTGGTTCAACAACTATATGGTGGGAGATTTCTATCTCGTGAAAGCAATAAACGCCAATCAGCTCATGGAGGTACAATTGATTCAGCTTACCGTATCCACATATTCTCTACCTTAAGTCGCACCTCTTTCGGTCAGATAGATAGCCACGTATGAAGCTTTCGAAGGTCTTGAAGATGCGCGATTTAAGTGTCTACATACATACAAACATGCATACATCGATATGGTTATGTATGACCAACCATGCAGACGGTGATGATTCTGCTCTGCACAATAGTTGCTTTCTCAGCTGATTATTTCCGAGTTTCAAGCATTCAAAAACTTTACGTTGATTTTTCATCGCCCTTGAGTTATTTACTCCTGTGATAAAACTGAAGATAGTAGGGCCTAATAGTGTGATGTAAAGCAATTTTATTTATTTATAACTTTTACTGCAACGGTGTCCAATGAAAAAGGCATCGACCGAATTCAAACAATAATCTGGAGCAATAATCCGTTGCACATAGAGGCAGTCTAGGGTGGTTAAGCAATTTGAAAAAGATAAGTCTTAAGGTGAGAACGAAATAATATAAGCAACTGAGCAGAATGGTGAGATATAGAAGAGAGTATTAAGACCTACGTCTAGTAACTGAGAAGCTCATAGACCAATAACAGTTCTAGTTTGTGTATAACCAGAGATGTACATGACCATCAGCTGACCTCTTTGAATAATGATAACTCTGGGGGATAAGGACTAATTTAAGTATTGTGGCTGACCGTAGTTCAAAGTTTTATGAACTATGAGCCCCAATTTAAAACAGATCCTTTCCTGAGCTGCAAGCCAATGCGTAGAATTTAAGCACAGAGGTAATATGTCCATATTTTGACATATTAGTCAATTCCCTCGCCAGAGAGTTCTGAACTCTCTGCAGTTTCAGGATATTTTACCTATTTAAGAATGACTTACAAAAATACCATTTATGTGATGAGTGAGGATGCAGTAGAATTGAAAGCAAAATTAAAGTTACCTGCGGCGTGCGTCAACTCAAAAGTTGAGTCACCCAGTTTCAGAGACATGAACATTCTCATTTCCTTAGTTGTTGTAGAGTATTCAGTAGTAGAAAATCAGCTTTCAGTCGATCAACGAGGAGTTTATTGACCACCATACAAGACTGTCAAACGAAATATATAGATGAAAAACGTATAAATGATATCTCAGTGAATGATTGTCGAGAAGTGTTCTTAATGGCGTTGTGTATACTTTAAGCAAGAGAGGCCGAAGTGCAAAGCTCCGCGGAACACCACAAGCCAACAAAGCACCAGATGAATAATAATCATTTATATGTTATTATTATTATTATTATTATTATTATTATTATTATTATTATTATTATTATTATTATTATTATTATTATTATTTATTAATTAGTTGAATTTGTAAAGCGCGCACGGTCACACCGAAATGTGAATCTGAGGCGTGGATAGTCAGCCGCCAGAAAATGGTTAAATATCCAAGTGCTTGAAAACCAAGAAGAAATAGTGAGTGTTGAGCCGCTTTTGAAGGAATAAATGATATTTCAGTGAATGAAGCTATGAAGATAGAGTTGCAGTACTGTTAGAATGCGTGGACTAAGAAAAGTAAGTTAACCAATTCAGCGCAAGATCGTAGTCCCAAACCAATGCTTGAGACAATGAAGAAAAAGAGAACTAACCACACTATTAAAGCACCAGACAAGTTAAAAAGAACAAGTGCTGTCACCTTACCCTCTTCCATTGCCTACATGATATCATAAGAACAGCAAGAAGTGCGGATTATGTTGAATTAAACTAAAGGTATGCTAAGTGAATTGGGGTGGGGATTATGGAGTTGGATGATTGATGAGTTTGCATGCGATTCAAGACATCCGTTCGAAGATTTTATATTTAAAATGTAAAGTTGAGAAGTTTAGATGGATATGCATGTTGATTGTCAGGGTCAAGAGAAGGTTTTTAAGTAGCGAATTAACTATGGCATAAGCAAATGCAGATGGGAAGAGTCTTTCATGCGATATGAAATTGATATAATTAACATAATGGTTTTACCTATAGGACATCAAAGCACTCATTCATAAGAAATGTAGGAATAATATCAAGGATTCCGGTTTTGCTGGATGAGGAAAACATAACTTTTCAAACTTCTTCAAGAGTTGTTGGCTGACAGAAGGTTCAGAATTTGAATGAAGGAATTTATTTGTTCAACACATAGGATCCGATCAAATTAAGGCTAAAATCAGAGATCGGTCTGCAAGAAAGTCGAGAATTTACTTTTAAGATCATGGGTAGCCAAGAACACAGCAAGAAATCAATATTAATGCCGATGTTATAGTTTATTTAAGGCCAACCACGAGGTTTATGGTGATGCAGAACTTTCATTGATTAAATTGATAAGATATACATAATTATAAAAGAAGTTTTCGACCAAGTTTGCACTTAAAGTTAATGTGATCAGAAGGCAGACGAGAGTGGCGTCATCAACGCTCCAACTAACTTCTGCGACACCTAGCCCCAGAAATAGCAGAGTTGAACCAAGGCAATGGTGTGCGCTCTACTGCTCTCTTAGTTCTAAGGAGAATTGCTTGTCCAGGAGCTCACTTCAAGTAGATTGGAACTGCACCTCATCAGATGTTTGTGCAGGGATAGCCATAACAAAGATGCCAAGAGACCGTTCTTAGGTTTATTTAACCGTCTTTATGCCAATAGAAGAGAAACTATCGGCTGCTGCGCATGTAGGTGGATTTCTAAGATCTTGTTCATCTTCACTTTATGCACTCAGAACGCTTCGGGATCATGGGATGCAGAAAAGAGCCCTATATACGGTCACGCGTGCCACCACTCTAGCCAAACCTCTTTGTGGCTATAATATCTAACATGTAGCATGTTTTACGACCGCTATGCACTGAAAGGGAGGACACGCAACACAATCTAAGACCTAGACTGCATCCGTTTGCCCTTCTATCAAAGATAAAAGGAACTTTCTGGCCCGAATGACGTTTAAAAACAGTTACTAGACAGGAACTTCCTGGTTTTCATGATGTTTTAAAAACGGTTAATGGCTAGGCCTATATATAATCAGTACCCAAGTGAATTCTACCTCATTGCGTTCTGTCAGTGGGATTTTGTATGAATAAACGAAGATATAATAATAATGCCAGGAGCGAAATGTAGTGATTTTTATAATGTGTCGGGGTATGTTGTTTAAATTCGCACCTTTCGCGTAAATTGTCGGTGTAGCATTTTCAACATAGGTTCATTTTCCAAAGTAAGGGTATGGTGACAAGTCGGTGGATCTTTTGTAGACAAGTCGATGCATGCAGTTCACTTAGCTGGCCACTAGCAAGCTTATTCGTGGTATTTAAGGCTAAGATTAACATGTGCCTTTTATTTTCATTGCATATATAGGCCTAGCCATTTTCTAGAGTTGAGATTTAATTGAGACTTGGTGTTTCTAAACAGATCCAGGTCCGACAGGAAACATGTAATGGCTGGGTTGCCTGTAACTGCGGCATCGTTGTTCGTGAAGGCAACAGCGCATTCAAAATAAGCATTTGTGAAGCAGGATCATGGAGTTGGTATCAGAGGAGTCCAACAGTTGTTCGTCTTCTCTCCCAAGATCCAGCAGATTCGTCTGCTATTTATATCGATGGCACTGGCCTGGTCTTTAGCGTAAGTGAAACACCTGGGCCAGACGTTTTTTCTAAAAAAAATTACACTGTATAAACTAAGCGCTCCTTTCTATATCCTGAGCCATTTCTTTGTAACCTACCCATGGTCTCCACTCTTTAGGCACGGACATTCTGGCATAGTCACCGTATTGAACTGTAATTGGTTCTCTTGCATTCTAAGATGATTAAGGAAGGAACCGATTATTATCTTTGATCCTTATGACACTGTTTGTCACTGGATTTAAAACCATTAGATAAACATTTTGTACAGCTCTCTGATGATCAGGGAGACTAGATTAAACACTGATCAGAGTCTGATCAGTGTTTAATCTAGTCTCCCTCTTCGGGGGGGGGACAAGGTTTTTTGGGAGGGGACCAACGAGCGTCTGAAGGGCGGTCGGAAAAAATTTCTGGAATTCGAATTTCATTTTACAAAAGACTTCATGACTTTTTTAAGGAATTCGTCAGAGAAAAATTTGACGACCTTTTTTTCGGAATTTATCTCAGACAAATTTGATGACCTTTCTTTGCGAATTTCATCTTACATATAATAGTCAATAATAATTATGTTATAACCGTAGTTCAACACTTCATATAGCAACTCAAAACTATTATTTTATTTCTATATTTCTCTGGTCTCTGGGGAAACATAAATCCCGGGGGGGATTTCCCCCAACAGGTGTCTAGATTAAACACTGCTCTCTGAGGGCTGACTAGCCTGCACTTCATAATCACATCGACAATTTTCATATAGGTCATAGGAATAGAGATTTCTTGTTCGTAATGGTACCTAACACACGAATATACAGTCAACAGAATATCAGGTTAGAGAAAACAAATAATGAATAATTTGATTTGTGATGCAATTATTTGTGCACGTAGGTTCGAATGCCTTCCGGTCTCCGAGTGGAAGTTGATCTTAGAGCTCCATGGTTTAACGTGGAGGTTTATTTGCCGCCAGAGTATCATGGTAAAACCGATTCAATTTCTATGTGTGGAAATTCTGACGGTAGTGCCTATAACGATTATACCCCACAATCCAGGTAATACATAAATAAGCATTAGAACCTTCGTCATCTGAGTTCATGTGCGTCCTGTATAACGTAAAATTTAACATTTCAACGTCTAGGACAGCTTAGGAAGCACTGGCAGCGTATCCGTAGGCACCATTCGTCAGACTTCACATTTACATTTATCTTCAGAAAGGCATTACGCACCTTCATTATATGGGAAAATTAAACTATTTCACCTTACCTGTACTTCAGAAATGGTTTTATTTAAGGATTTGATTACCTAAGGCATAAAACTTTTGAGTATGACTGATCAGTGCTGTTAGTTAAGCGATAATGAAGCTGTCAATGTCAAATCTTACGGAACGCTAACCTAGGTGTCCCAGCTAAGCTGGATCTTGTTCCCTGCTGGTCCCCTATTGTAGCCGATAATAGTGAGACACTGTATCAAAGCCTAATGATAGTTCAAAAAAGACTGCATCTACCCCCACACTCCTCTTCCAGTGCTTGTGTCCACTCTTATAGTGTTTCTAGCAGGTTTGTCAGACATGATCTGTTTCTGGTGAATCCATGCTGATTAAATGATAAAAGATCATTCACATCTAAACGCCTCAACATTTTATCCCTCAGTAATGATTCCATAACCTTGCATTACACTGATGTCGACGAAACTGTACGATAGTTCCCTGCCTCAGTTTTTAGCCCTTTTTTAAATACAGAGATAGCATTTGCACACTTCCAATCTTCTAGCAATGCTCCTTCCTGGAATGACTTATTTAAAAAAATGTCAAGTGGAACACCTAAATCACTTGCTGATTCTTTGAGAGCTTTAGGGTGCAGACCATCTGGTCCTGGAGCTTTACCCTCTGTTAAATTTACTAATTTATTTTCATCATCTTCCTGGGTTATCTAAAAGCACCTAATATTGATAATTGTAGTACCTTCGGGATGCCTCTGAAATGCCGGCGCAGCTCGGAGGCATTGCACATGCGTACTGTTGCCTTTGACTCGGAGCAGCCTAAACATGTACATTTTCTGTCTTAAAACGCACTTGTTTGGATCTGGTACATAGCCATAGGTAGAGGGCGCTCTTTGTGAGTTACGTAAATACGCTATACTAAGTGTTGTCATGTAAACATACGTGCATACATGCATACAAGTTGGTGAAACGTTTGGTAGTCTTCATCTATTTGTCATAACTGTAGCATGACGAATGTCATACTCTGCTTAGAAATTCTGGATTTTGCAACCCATTCCAAACGTTATTTATCGAATGTGTGTTACTAAACTGTGTCGCTCTTGTATTTCGGTTTTCAGGGTTCCGGACAGTTCAAGTTACTTTAAACAGCAACCTGCTTGCTCGTCTATATTCAACGTAGCTGCGACCAGGTGCGGCTGCAACGGCACATACCCAATATGTTCTAACACGGATCCAACGCTGAAGGCTATATCACGGGCGGATAAATCATATTCCGGGAAATGGACTACGGGAGTAGTTTGTTCTCAGACTCCAGTTGCCGCAATGGCATCGTCGTTGTATGATAGCAATAACATTGAAAATGACTTTATTCTCGATTACGATATCTTGTTTCCTCCTTACACTTACGATCCGAATTTTGGTGTTAATGTTTCGTTTACTTGGCCAACCCCGAATAATAAAACTGAAGAACAAGTCGTACAATACTGTGCTAATATATTGGAGTCGTCCCCTGCTTACGCAGATTGCAGCGCCAACGCAGACATGACAACAATCATTGATATGTGCAAAGTTGATGTACAGGTAAGCAAAATTAAATTAATTTGACAATAAAAACGGTGCACTGTGTGCCTTCATTATTACCAGTACGCCTAAATATTCAACGAAGCACATTAATAAAGTCAGAAACATGACATGCTATTTCTAGCAACATTCTGTGGTTCTATAATAAAGTTCTCAGTTAATAATCAAGCACCAATCCAATCACCAGATATCTGTAGGCTAACTTCTGCAATTACATTCGCAGTCGACTTGAAACACATGGCCTACTTACATCATTCGATGTAATTATCTAAGCAAATTGTATGTGTATGCTTTGTCTATGTGGTGTATGATATGCATTTGAGTACGTTTGTAATGTATGTGTAAATATGTGCAAGGATACATGTGTATCTGTTTGTAGGCATGTATGTATTTATAATAATAAGGCAAGCTCACTGACAAACCGCAGTGAGTAACACTGAAACGTATGACGGTACAATTACCAAGATCTTATGGAACAGACGTTATGGCAGCCTGTTAGGCGTCCGCTCAATTTACAGCTGCCCATAGGAAGCGAAAGGCCGCGTCGACCTATTTTAGGGAGCTTACAGGTATAGAATCTTGTCTTTCAAGATCTTAAGTTCTTCGAGAAAGAGTGTTACCATTCATCTATCTCCTCCCGTCTCCATATTATGTGTATGTAAATGTATGTATGTAGACACTATAGGTAATTAATGACCTAACATAATCTGGTTTCTGGTTTGACTAAAACCAATCACAAGATATTTTATTTCCTAACAATATTGTGACATTTTAATAAAATGTTTTAGATCGCGGATGACTGGATCTCTGTGGACGCTTATGCCAACATTTTCCAGCAAGACTGCCTCAACACCATAGCAGCTAGCATAAACAGTTCCAATTCAAGCAGTTCCAGTCCAGCGCTCGAAGTCTTAACATCAGTGTCTGGGAAACTTTGTCCGAACCAATGCAGTGGCAATGGAACATGTTCAGAAGGAACTTGCATTTGCAACCCAGGTTCAGTAATTGATTTGCAATTTATCAGTGTAAGCGGTCGACGACGGTCTAGTGCAGCGATGCAGAACCTGCGGCTGTGAGAGGGAGACTATGCGGCTGATCTTAGTATCATGCTTTGGCGGCCGTGTGTGTATTAAATTACAAATATGGAAATTTTGGAATTTTATTTCACGACGAATAAAAATTGTCCCCTAAAAAACTGCAAATTTCTCACCTCTCTGGCATAGGCCTAGTCTGAATCAGTGACCACAAGGCACACCTGTCTGACTCTTGCATCGCAAGGTACAGACCTACACGTATTCGTAAACAAATCCCGTCTTCTGAGATATCATCGCCTGCAATGCAGGTATTTCCCCTTCCCACAATTGACATCTCAATGAAAAAGGATGAAATGCAACGGCACGACATTCCAACTGCATCCTTTACCGCCGTCCTGGTAATGTAATGTAAATCTCCGAAATTTCTCGGCGCCACACAAAACCGCGTCAAGGATACCATCTTAATCATCGCGCTGCATCGAATCAAGTCCGCTATAGCCAGGTTGTTTGGTACCTTTTCGGTGCCAGTTCAGAACTCGGGAGGTCAAGCCAAGATGACAATAAGGTGCTCCAGTGCAAATCGTTGATCATAGTGGCCGTGTGGTGGCGCCAGGGTGCCTACTCCATAGAAACCTTGGAGCAAATGCTTCATCCAAAAAATGTGGGAGGAGATCTATTAGTGTATGTGCCATTATTATTGGGGGGGGGACGGGAAGGGGAAAAGGAGGGAGGGGAGAGGAAGTTGATCCAATGACTTCGGGGAGATAGACGCCCCTGGGTGGCGCAGGAGTAGAATCAGGATAGTATATCCTGAAGAGTTTGGTTTCAGTCGTGGGTGGAGAGCTGCAGAGTAGACTTAGTAGACTCATTCAAATCGCAGCTTAAACCTTACTTGTTTGCTAAGGCTTATCCCGCCCGCTAGGAGTTGTAAAGCGCCCTTGCAGCGGCATGGCCGCGTGACAGCGCCCTATAAATTGTCGTTATTATTATTATTTATTATTATTATTATTATTTATTATTATTATTATTATTATTATTTATCCCTCGGGGACTTAGATAACATCATCATTATTATTATTGTCTCTCAAGGACTCCTCTTCTCTTCTTCTTACAGGTATAGCTGATACCGTCATGGCTATCGCACAGGCCTGTCATGAAATAGAACCATTTAAAAACACATTATTTGGCACGTTCATATTTTGAATTAATTATCCAATTGTTAATTGGTGGCTGTGATATGTAGGCTAAATAGGCAATCTCATTTGACGCTACTTGAATTCTTACTGGCATAACTCACTTTATATATGATCTTTATTGGTCAATTGCAGGTTACATCGGAGCCGACTGTAGCATCGACCAGACTCTGCCGCCATCTTTAACTGGCATAATTAGGCGTGGCGCATGTGACGTACGCACACGTCCCTGTGACGTTATCAGCGTCTTTGGAAGTGGCGTTGCCTTTTCATCAGCGTTGAAATGCCGCTTCGTGGTAATCTACCATATAATACAGTAACTGTTGTTCATGGGCGTCCGCAGGAATTTTTCATGAGGAGGGGGGCAAACTATTTGTAGGGGGCATAGTTATTGTATGGGGCAAAAGTTTGGTAGGGGGTGAAAAATTAAATTTTTGCATGGAATAGCTCGCTATTCATGAACACAGAACACGTGTTTTTTGCACTGAAAATCGTGTTGAAACTGTTGTAATAATCATAATATCAAAAGAATTTATTTTGGAAAACATTTACAAAATGCCCCCTCCCTCCGGAAGCCCATGCAGCTGTTAAAAGCATAAATACTGAAAGCCCTTTTGTTACTAATTGTGGCCATAGATTAGTGGTGAAACTACAGTCAACTACATTAGCCCACAACTGTGAGGCCTACATGGCCTGAATCTCAAAAGAGGGGCCAGTTGAGTGATCGGCGGAAGGCCAGAAATTTTAAGTTACGCCACTACTAATAAGTAGGCCTGCTCAGATAGTAAACTCAGAAAGATAAATTTTGATAATGGTTTTATCACAATTTATCGTTTATTTGCCATTCACTATATGTCCCAATTTACCACTTATCACAATTCTAGCAGTAAACCACGGGTAGGCCTAAGGCTTGCAGAAAGTTAAAGACCAACTGCGGCAGCTCGATAGATCTTCAGTAATTGGGTCAGAATCCTTGAGTGTAGACATATCCTTGCACCCAATTAATACAGAGCAAATTGGAAAAAACGACTTTCTAGGGCGTTACAACTAAATTACTGTGTTACATTAGGTTAGGTTAGGTTACTGTTAGGTTATATGTGGGCTGTTTAATTGTAAGTTATAACTGGTTCTAATCTGATACGGATTTCCAGAATGGAATTCCGACAGGTCTGAGTTGGTGCAGTGAATTGCTTGCAGGTCATAATTGAATCAGATCGATTTTTTAAAAGTTTAGACCCCAACGTCTATAACACTAATAAGCCTGTTCAATATAAGTCACCTTGCTTGCACAGTAATGTCTTTTTGGCTCTTCTTTGTCAAGGCACGAAGTTAACATTACTTTTACATTATTTAGGTTAGCGTATAGAGAGCGCCTATGATAAGGTTTTATTGAGATATGTTACACAATGTTTGATTACATTTGCACAGAGTGCTTAGGATTAATAAACTGAGCTTCATATATTTATGATCGTCGATGTGTCTGTTAGTCATCACGTATCAAATATAAAGGTCCAGTTGTACATAGTGTGACTTAAGGAGACGCTAATTTCCTTACTTTGGGCTTTGAATCGGCATTGGACGAATACCAAGATATTGAAAGGGAGCCAGCGCATCTCAGAACTTCCCGTTTACTTCCCAACTTACGCCGGTACAAAATTTTATTATTTTTGACAGAAGCTCCTGTGCGTTAACAACTTGCCTATGGACGTTACACTGCGACCCCTCAGCAGGCTCTAACCCTAAACTGTTCAGTCACAGAATAGACAACCACTGCGCACACAAAACCTCTAATAGTCTAAATGTTATGCCTAATTATAGTGATTTGCAACTCGAAAGTTATTTTGCAATGAATTTTTTTTAGGATCAGAACACCGGCATTCACGTAGACACAGTTGGAACGTTTGTAGCTGCTGGTGAATTCAGTTGCCCAGTGCCTCAAACGACAACACATAGACGCAGAAGATCTTTAACAACCACGACAACAGCCTTGTCTCCGAGAAAAGTGTCTATAACGATTGATGGCGTTCTCTACAGCAACGTGCTCGATTTTGTGCTGTTTGACTCCGTTTGCATGGAGTGCAGTAGCAGTAGCACCTGCAAGCAAACGGTACTATTTGCCCATTCCATTTGACTTACACAATATGCACGGTGATTCAATGAAAAGTAAGCCAAACTTTATAAACAAATATTAAAACTTGAACTATATTTTATTAATAATATTTTCAAAATAAAAATATGCACATACTTACTTTTTTATTTTAATGACTTCCGGTTTTTATTTCCTACTAAAAAAAGCAGACGATAGTACGATAGAAAACATAAACAAGAAAATAGCAATTTCCGAAAAAATGCCTTCTAGTAAAGAAGATTTACACATGATAAAAGGTTTGAGGGAATCCAAGAATTACAGCAGCCGTCAATTTCTACCAGAGTTTCCAGAAAAACATTGCACCAGAAGCGGATTTGATAAATTGCTTAGAAAAATTAGTGTAACAGGGTCAGTCGACCACGTCATTGGCAGTGGGAGACGAAGGTCATCGCGCACTCGAAGAAAACGTTGCTGTTGCCCAATGGCGCCAGCGCCTCCAGGCTTGCGTGCAAGCAGAAGGAGGACATTTTGAACATCTTCTTTAATTAAATAATCAAACTATAGGGCAAAGTAGTAAATACTGTTTTCATGTTAGAAGTACTTATATGAAAAAAGTTTGGCTTACTTTTTATTGAATCACTGTGTATTTGCTGTATGTTGACAAGATATTTTGGCAATTTAATTTTTATAAACTTATTTAATTCATCATTTCCTTATCTAGATAGTGAACTTGCCTTTCTTCGATTATTTAATTCACTCAATGATAAAAAATTGGAATATCACGCAGCATTTATGGGCTGGAAGCCCTGGTTTTAGTAGTTCCCCATTCTAACCGTGTAGACTAAAACGCTCACAGATAATAATAATTATATATATATATATACACTGTGTCCAGATGAAAAGTGGACCCCAAGAAAGAGTGTCATAACTCGGTCAAAACTTTTAGCATTTGCTTGAAATTTTAAAAACAACAAGAGTAGCCATATTGCCACCAAAGCCTAACGCCGTTTGGAAATATTGCCGAGTTTGGCAAGTTTGTGAACGTTTAAGACGCAGCCCTGAAAATGGGAAGTTTCCAACATACAAGAGCCATAAGGAAGTGAAGTTCAGCTACAGCTGGTGTTCCAAATGCCCTTTTTGTTCACGGACACACGACCGTAGACGTGGACGCCACTGTTTGATGGCCCGATCGATGACCACGTGGTCAAACAGCTGCCACTTTTCAATCAGACGCGAAATCCACACCTGGAGTGTACTGGAGGAGCGCGTTTATCGTTCCCGCATTCGTGACGTTGATCACCGTAGGCGCGTCTGATTGAAGAGTGGCAGCTGTTTGATCACGTGATCATCGATCGGGCCATCAAACAGTGGCGTCCACGTCTACGGTCGTGTGTCCGTGAACAAACAGGACATTTTGAACACCAGCTGTAGCTGAACTTCACTTCCTTATGGCTCTTGTATGTTGGAAACTTCCCATTTTCAGGACTGCATCTCAAACATTCACAAACTTGACAAACTCGGCAACATTTCTAAACGGCGTTAGGATTTGGTTGTAATATGGCTATTGTTGTTGTTTTTAAAATTTCAGGCAAATGCTAAAAGTTTTGACCGAGTTATGACACTTTTTCTTGGGGTCCACTTTTCATCGGGACACAGTGTATATATATAATCTGTAATCGATTTAGTAGTACATAGTAGAGACATGTCGGATCTTTGCATGAGTCAAGCATGTGTCTCTATAGTATATTAGAGCACCTCACTTGATATAAACACACTTCCGAGTAACTGTGATGAACCATTGCTCTTTCATGAATAAGTTGATTATCAAACTATCATTAGCGTTACATAGGGTTAATTTAAACTATAGGCCTATGTAGGCAGGTACATTTAGGCTTGTGTATATATAATTACACTGCAAACACTGTTGCTGCTATTGGCTTCAAAGTGTTCAGAATACGGTTGTTGGTTTTGGCCAACGTAATCGTTTTCGGATCCGTTTGCGTGGATGTAGGGGCCAGAACTTGATTGTCCACGTCTTGAGGTCGATCTGCGTTAGCTTAACACAAGCAATCATTAACCTTAGTTCAGGATTTTGAAACTCTGTCATCAGATTCTACAAAATGCTATAGATTTAGATTATAGGCTAACGAATATAATGCACATTATCTTAACATTATTAATTGATATTTCAGGATAGCAGCTGCTTAATCAGTGACGAATGCTTTGCTAACACAGCTGTTAACCCCGTCAACTCTTGCTTGAAATGCGTTCCCACTGTAAGCAGAAATTCGTGGTCAGACATAACAGGTTGGCTATTTTTCCTTTAAAAGACCTGCAACCATTCTAGGTTCCTTCGCGTCAAGAAAGTCTTGCAATGTAATATGATGAACTTGAGAAAATGACTCTTACTAAGGCCATTTGACTCGTCTATGGCTTCTGATATGGCACCGAAACTGAATTACCAATATCTCTGACGGATTTGATTTGATATTGGTTACGGAATTATTCACTTCTTTCTGTAAACATGCATACGTACATTCTTACTTATTCACTTACCCACCTACCGGTTGGGCGCATTCCTAAGTTTGGTCACGTGTCTGATTACATGCGTGACGTCCTCCACTGGCTTCCTTTTTCGCAGCGCATTGTATACCGGGTTGCTTCTATTGTCTGGCAATGTCAGCTTGGCCGCGCTCCTTTCTATCTACGTGAGCTCTGCTTTCCAGCGTCCGCACTTCTTGGTCGCCGTTTACTGCGTTCCACTGCCCGCGGTGACTTACATGTTCCTTTCGCTCGCACTGCAACCATGCAACAGCGAGCATTCTCCGTTGCTGGTCCCACTATCTGGAATGGCCTTCCTGTCGAACTGCGGTCTCTTCCTCGAGACTCGTCCAGCTCTTTCTTCTCTGCTCTCAAGACTGTTCTCTTTCGTCGAGGTTGGGCTGGGAGCGCCTCTGAATAGTTGCCTTGAAGAGCGCGCTTTATAAATGTTTAGTTGATTGATTGATTGATTGATACCGACATACATACGATACGCAAACACATTAGTATATACTATCTTACCTATCCAGTATCCACATTAGATACGTACATGTAATAATATTATACATAAATTATACACACAGTCGTCTATGCAAGCATACATACATACATATAAGCATACACTGTGTCCCGATGAAAAGTGGACCCCAAGAAAAAGTGTCACAACTCGGTCAAAACGTTTAGCATTTGCCTGAAATTTTACAAACAACAACACTAGCCATATTACCACCAAATCGTAACACCGTTTGGAAATGTTGGTGAGTTTGTCAAGTTTATGAACGTTTGAGATGCAGTACTGAAAAGGGGAAATTTCCAACATAAAAAGTTTTGACAAACGTTTAGGGGTCTACTTTTCATCGGGACACAGTGTATATTTGTACAGACCTCCATATGCATGTATATATCCATGCATGCTTATTATTATGTACATATATATATATGTACATATATACACATAAATATAAACATACATAAATACAATCGTCTACAAGGTTGTTGGCTGAGTACTGAATATTAATGATAATAGGCCTACTTTGCACCATTTCAGCTGTTGAAAACTGGAAGCCATGTACGAGAAACTGTGACTTCGGAGTGAAAACCAAAAACACGGTCTGTGGCACCAGAGTCATAAACGAAGAAGTCGACTTCTGCAAACAACTGGACTGTCCAGGTTACCTTTTAAAATTTAGTTCACTGTCATACTTTACTACTGACATTGGCTTTAGCAACATCTTACATGTCAGTTGCTGTACATCAACAGTAATTATGCGTAAAGAACTCTTAAAAAGTATTTGGATATGGAAAATAAAACACTGACCGAAAAAATTTTTCAAAGTACAAATATTTCCGAAAACTATTTTTAAAATATAAAATCTATTTTTAAAAATAAACATAAATATAAACATACATAAATACAATCGTCTACACTCTACAAGGTTGTTGGCCGAGCATTGAATATAAAATAAAATCTATTTTTAAAATATAAAATCTATTTTTTTAAAATCTATTTTAAAAATACTTTGCATTCAATGCATAAATTTATGTAGAACTTGTATATTTTCTTTCATACTTTATTAAACCTTCAAGTAGGGAAACTAACTGAATTATTAGCACATATACAAAATTGTCTCAACTTAGGGTTATAACAGTATACTAGGCGTTACTAGTTGTGAACTCGATCAATCAGCCGCCGAATTAGAAAGCATTGCAACCTAACTATCATGGATAGAATCCATGGCTTTAGAATCTGCCATGAATTGGTGCGCCATGAGTGTTGTTGTTTCAAGTGCATTTCGTTCTTTTAGATAACGCTGAACAAAAAACGCAGGGTTTTGGAATCACACTTTCTTCAGGAGACTTAAAAAAGGTAAATAATTATATCTTGTTCACCGTCTGTAAGACATATTAATAGGTGCCATATGAAATTATTATAAGTATGATCACTTTCAGCACACGTCTTCAGACCATTAGCTTTTTTCACTATCCCTGCAATCGAAATTTTTTTGTCTTTGATAAGCTGTTTTGCATTTCGCGAAAACTTTGTACCGTAAGTAATTAATTATCTGCTATCGCTGTCGTGAGACAATTATTATTATTATTATTACTGAGGTCTTATATAGCGCTCCTTCAAGGTTATCTACTCAGGTGCGCTCCCAGTCCAACCACGGTCAAACATGACAGTCTTAAGAC
The DNA here is from genome assembly GCA_963556255.1 of Allolobophora icterica. Taxonomy (NCBI): domain Eukaryota; kingdom Metazoa; phylum Annelida; class Clitellata; order Crassiclitellata; family Lumbricidae; genus Allolobophora; species Allolobophora icterica. Next base: position 25,300,798 of record OY744617.1, read on the forward strand.
AAGAGTAGAACAGAGAAGAGCAATCGATTGGGGTCAAGCGCATCGCTACTGGAAGCCCATTCCAGGTCGCTGGGCCAGAGACAGAGAAGGCACGGTGTTGCCGGATAGCAGTCCGTGCACGGGTACAAGGAGCTCAGCCTGTGCTGCAGAGCGAAGTGAACCACGACGCTGTACAGCCAAAGTGGAGCAGCAAAGCTCCCGGAGGTAAGGAGGAGCCAAACCCTCAAGGGACCGCCGAACCAGAGCAGAGACCCGATAAGCAATGCGCTGCGGGTAGGGGAGCCAGTGGAGCACCTCCCGCATGTACTCCGAGACCCGGCCAAATTTGGGGATGCGACCCACCAGCCGGGCAGCCGTGCGTAGGACCCGATTGAGGCATCTCAATCGGCAGGTTGGGAGCCCATCATATATGGCGCTACAATAATCGAGGCGGGAGACCACGAAAGCATGGACCAGTGTAGATGCTGAACTAGGCGAGAGGGAGCGAGATATGACCCTGAGTTGTCGCAGCTGGTAGTAACAGCTGCGGCAGAGGAGATTAATATGCTGAACAAATGTAAGCTCCTGGTCTAAGGTGACTCCTAAGTCTCGGACTGAGGCTAGGAAGGTAAAATGCGGGTATTCCTTAGTAAGGGACACAAAGTCTATCTTTCGGAGCTGCTGACGGGTACCAAGCCAGATTAGCTGAGTCTTGGCAGAATTGAGCCGCAAGCGATTCGATGACATCCAGGCATGCAGGGTCTCAGTTACCTGGCTCATGATTCCTACTGCAGCAGCAGCAGCCTGGCTGATGCGCTAAATCTGGCTAATGCGCTAAATCAGTACTGTTCGGCAGTGGACACAGGCCTGAAGGTCATCGGCGTATCATTGGCTACGGACAGACTCAGCCGCAAGCAGGGGACCCAGGTCAGCAGTAAAAAGAATATATATAGAAGTGGGCCAAGGACGGAGCCCTGAGGAAGACCAACAGGCGCCGGGACCAAATTAGAAGGCATCACAATGAAATGTGATTTAAAGCAAGAAGGTGGTTGATTAATGGTTATCTTATACTTATGAGATACCAATGAGTTCAATATGTTCAACTTGTGTTTCCACAAATGTTCATAGTATGTGTGTAATGTTCATGTGAAATGATGTTTTTTGTCTTGGAATAAACATCTAAAGGAAAGAGGCAGACAAAGGCATTACTATTAAAAGCAGTTCTAAATAAGTTCTCTTGTGATTTATACTCGCCTTGCTTAACTTTTCAGTACTTTGTAATAAATACTTGCCGGACTGTTACAGATTTTGCTAGATACTGTTGGGACTCTTGCATCGTTCACTAATGCGCTAAATCAGTACTGTTCGAAGAATGCAGTAGCCTGTTGCAACAGCATTGGAATAGTAACTAGGTACGATAGTAATCAATATCCATTAACTAATGTATGATGTGCGTCACTTTAAATTTTATAGGGGCCTATTAGTTCGCATATATTATTTCTATAAATAATGATGTATGTAAGAACAACACAATGTGTAGGCCCATAATTATATTAAAGTAACGATGGAAGCACGATAATTATTTTCTTCACTGTTACGATCGGTGCCGCTCAAATTTTACGTTACCTGCATGAATGTTTTGTTAAGTGTTTCGAGCTTAGTCACATTTTCGCCCAACTTCGTTCCTTCTTTAGACCTGTCTATGCATACAGGGCCTTTTGTCCGGTTATGCTCTTCTCATAAGGTCAGCAGTGATGGGCACTAAAATATTTTTTTAGTGCAACTCAAACTATTTCCAACTAAAAAATATTTTTAAACTAAAGTTGGCAACTGATTTTGGAAATTAGTTAACTAAACTAAAAAAGTAGTTTAATTTTTCCAACTTTTTTCCAACTTTTTACGCAAACATTTTCACAATAGCAGAGGCTAAGTGAATTGTAATAATGCAGAGCATCAATGACGATTTCACCTTAAAACTATGCAATGTGTACTGTTCCAGCTTACAGTTACAGGCGTACTGTAAGTAGTGTGTGAATTTGAAAACACAGGCTGTTAATGCTAAAACCATGCAGTATTAATCATTGACAATGTTCAATGTTCACTGCGGAAAAATAGTTGCATATTGCTGATTATTTAGTTAAACTTTTTAGCTAGCAACTAAAAACATTTAGTTAAACTAATGATTTAACTAAACTATTTTTTTAGTTAAACTTCATACTTTGCTAAAAAAAACTTAGATCAACTAACAGTTAGCAACATTTTGTTAACTATTGCCCATCACTGAAGGTCAGCCGTCAAATAGGACGCATTTGACACAAAGACCTGCATCTTGATCTTCGGATAAACTGTCTCATATACACAAACTATAAAAACCATTAAACGAAAAACAATTGATGTTATATGGACCTCACGGTCTCGAGATATTGATCTGTTCGACATTGTGTTAAAGAATTTAAGTTATTTAATCATGTTCAAACAAACATGCATGCACTGTTTTTTTCATTCTTCAAAGCGCTTCTGTCGTTCCTTATACATCATCAGACCTTCTGACCTATGCATCGGGGTATCCGGTTATCAACACCACTGACGCAAGGTAAGCTCAGTAAAGAAATATAGTAATGCACTGCATTGTGTAGTATTTTAGATAAAGTATGATTTAAAATAGACGATCTACTCGAAGCATGGAACAGTTCAATTCAATTCAACATTATTTTATTTGATAAGTTGTTTATTTTAGGGGAACAGAGCGATAAACTATCTTATACACTGTTCGCTGTACATTTCGGCACTCATGTAATTGGTCAATTCCTTACCTATGTATTAAAATTGCGTTATCTCATATGATGCTGAGGTAGGCCTGTATGCTTTTAACTTATTTGAATGATGAGTGACTTACCTAATGAGTGAACTTAAGCGTTACCTTATGTAATCGTGATGCATATGATGCATTTAGGCCTACTACACAGTTTGTTCAAGCAAAACAGACAATAAATATTTGTAATATTATACGTAATTGATAGTTTAAATACAAGATCTTACACAGACTAAAGTATTAAATCTGCGGAACTTCTGCTGGTGTATATTACAGCGTAAAGATACTGGCGAAAATCGATCACGCTAAGCTAGCAGCAGAGTGTTCTCAAACGCAGACGCAAAGGTCGGATATCGTCTATGCTGATCCGAAGTTAATCTACGATGCTGTGCAAAGTGAAAAGAGCAAAATAGAGCAGGTTTGCTAAATACTCGGATGTTTATACCTTCTTAGCTACTTTCCAATTTATTCATGTTTGCGATTAGTTATCACTTAGGATCGACTGACCCATGTTCAACTGCTATTCACCTGGAACCCTTCTCCACTTCAGTCTTCAAAGTTCTCGTCTGAATGTTTGCTTCACATGTAAGTGAAAGACCCCTATAGCTGATTATCGTTATCTGGAATTCCGATAATATATTTGTCTGAGTCGTATGAGGAGTAGACTTCTTTGTGGTACACTCTGGCACTTCGTAAGGCGCATTGTACAAAGTCGAGACTCCCCTGAGATGGTAGCGAAGTTGGACCTTTGACGCACATGTGCTTAGTGCCATTCAATGGCTGGTGCTTTATGCTGAAACTAAGTATAATAAGTAAATAAATAATAAAAATGTATATAGACCTTCAGTCTAGGCTGATTTGAAAATCTTATGTTTTTTGTAGGCTCTATCGATAACGATAACGTCTGTATGGTCTTCGAAGTCGTTGCCTTCATCTGCTCTGCGAACAAGCACTTCAGTTAGCACAGTCTGCAATCTGATTGGCTTCTGGGTGTTCGTCACCCTAGCAAGGAATAACCTCGCCTGAGCGAATGATGTTGTATCTGTGTACAACGCAACTCTCTTAAGGATTTGAAATTTAAAATGCAAATTGTTTAATAATTCTATGATTGTTTGTCAAAATCACATATTTTGTCTTTTATTTATGAGGTTTTGAACGAAGTAGGATGCTGTTTTGTTTTCTACAGTTGTATTTCTATTTTCGGTGCACGATTTTTAAATTACGTGAAACTATTAAATAGTGGTTCGATTTCGTTTCTTAGAATCACAGTTTGAATAAGAATACAAAAATTGTGATTTTTCTGTGGAATCCGAATGCCTCTTCTTCAATATGTCGTTTTGATTATAACGATTCTCGTTTTCTGCGGTTGCATTTTTTAATCTCGATGCATGATTTCAAATCAATACTGCAGACTGTTAGAAAACAGTATGATTGTCCTGCAAGAACAACAATTACGACACAGTTAAGAAAAGACCGTTCTGAATAAGAATGCACAATTGTGCATTCTTATTCAGAACGGTCTTTTCTTAACTGTGTCGTTTTGAGATTACAGATGTTACCAATAATTTTGTAATGTAGACTCACATTTAGGTTACCGGTCATTAGCGTTAATCAGCCTCCCCAGCCCGGACGGACCGCCTCTCCCCGTTCCATATCCTCCAGAACCTTTTCCCACCGATGCGCTCCTGCAGATATGACCTCCGTTCACGCTCTCACGAGTTCTCCTTTCCAGCCAAAAATTATCAAATTTTATTTCCAGAATGCTTTACAAAAACATCTACCGCTAAATCAACCTGCCCTTATCCGCCTCTTACTAACTCGAGACTCTACTGTACAAAGTTGCGTTCCTATAAACTTTTGAATTGAATAAATGCAAATTGAATTGAATTGAATTAGATTTCATATCTAATATAACGCAGTATGGTGTAATCTGATCTTCTGTTATCAAAAGGTGCAAGGCGTCAATAGTGAAACCGTAGTGACATTCTTTCTGTCTAGAAGGACAAGATACCAAAGTTCAAGCAGTGCCTCGATGAATAGAAAAATCACTATTGGGAGGGGGCTTTCGCATGCAACCAGAGCCAGACTAACGGGTTAGATTAATGTTACAATCTAATATTAGAAATAGAAAACAAAACTAAGGTAAAATTTAAACTTAAAAGCGTTGCCATTTGACTATGCAAAAACTTACATTCCTAAGAGCACTGGGTACTGGTCCGCTATCGGTTTCCCTGTAGGCGTTAGAGATAACTAGTGGTCCTGTGACGCAATATGGTTGAAACTCCATATTCTATTGATTCATCTAAGCTGCAACCGATAAACTTCCCTAAATAATATTTCACATTGTTTGTGCTTAATGGAGAGAACGTACGCCAAGATACCTCTCCTGAAACGGTACTTTATAAATATCCAATTTACTTAGAAAAATCAACGATTGATATCTCGTGTGTGACGATAACGAGGCTATAGAATTTTCCAGATTTAGATCAAATGGAATTTGATTGGATTAGATAAGATTAAAGTGACAAATCTCACTTGAAGCATCAGTGCTAAGTGATTAATAGACGTCAAGCAAATTAATCAAGATAAAGCCAGAAGACCCTATAAAAGCATCAATCAAAATGCGACAATTAGTTTTATCATGACAGTAAATTTCACAGACATATAAATCTAACAGAAATGCAGAAATACTGCTTCATATAACAGTGGTTGAAACCTTTTTGCGGCTTTCATCCATTCAGTCCAAGGTTCCTAGTATATTTAGAGGAATTGAAATACTGGTAAAAGTTCTCAAACGTATTCAAGGAATCAAAGTTTAGGCCACACTATTATTAAGTACATAGTAATAATAATTAACATGTCAATTTCCAGTGTACTCAAGCAATCATTTAAGCATCAGTGTTGCATTACAAGAGTCAGTCAACTTCTAACAGATAAGTTAAAATAACGCTCCAAATGGTAAATATTCTTTTACGAAATCATTCAACACAATTAAAGTTACGCAAATTCAGTGGCTTGTATAGGAATTTTTAGCAATTTTTGGCCATACGTCCAGGTCTACTATCTGGAGATCTACGGGTTCTTGATTAATAGTTGTACCATGTTCATTTTGGCCGACATTCACCGCACGGGATACAACGTTTGTCTGCCCTTCGAAATTGCCGCTGAAACAAAAATGAGCGTCAGTAACATTAGGCAATGATAAGACTATTATAGTAACTAATTTGATTGCCTTTATTGTTTTATAACAGTAAGCTAATTCGTTCAGAATAATAAGCTTAGCCTAATTCCTTTGCAATAACCAGATAATAGTCGGACGAATGTTTAAAAATTGCTGCGAAACTTTTATCCATCATATTCATGATGGCTGAATATTATTATCAAATCAAGATACTATGCATGTGTAATTACTACAAGAATCAGGCTAAAACATGTGCGCATGATGCAAGTTTTCAAAACAACAAAATGATGCATGCAATCAGTTTGTTTCATTTATAATGTAGGCTATGGTACGCATATATCTGACGTCAGCGCACACTGCCACCAACGTTTTGGTAAAATTCTCGCCATGGACCGCTTGTAAAGAAAAATAAGATACTTTAATGACAAAGATTTGCAAACGCTTTGTATGTTAAAAAGCAACTCAGAATTAAATAAACATAAGAATAATTGCAAACTAGTAAAGAATTGGTTGAGAAATTGTACAACGTATCGCCCATTGCACTTGTGGTAAACATTTTAATAAAAGCGACGAGGTATAGTCCTACTAATTCTATGACAATATTTCTGAAAAATTCACGTTAGCAATGATTTTCGGTTAAGTACGTGAGATTAATGATACCGTAATCCCAGACCTTAAGCCTATCCACGAAATTTCTTCGTATCGAGGTGGTTCAGCAGTTTCATATTCTGGTTCTGTCCGAGGCTTCACTCTATTCCTAGGCACATATCATTTAGCATGACTTTCCATTAAAATCAGACAAATGAATTGTAAGCAGTAAATGTTAATTTATATTTAACATTTCTCGTTTCAGAATAAGAGTTAACTTTACGGGTGCCATGTGTATTTATGACGGTCCATGGACGGACTAAAAAAATGCACTGAGCTAGACTCGAAATTCTATATTTTCTCACTTTGCAAAGCACGTGCATCCAATGACTACAGCAGCAACGACAACAATGACGCATACGACGATTGGAATGACACAGGTGAGCGACGGGCAAGATCAATAATATTGTTGTCGGCATAGCCATCATCTTTGTTATCGTCATTGTCTTCAACGATTGTTGAAGGATCCATTCACGCCTTCGCAATCAAACCTGTCCGCTATTAAATACAGACATACGTAGAACCTTTTTACCTAGCTACCAATGACAGAAGTAGCTCTGTAGTCTGTCGAAAATAATAGCAGCAGATACTATTATAGCCATTATACTTTAAGATATCATAATAAGGCAAATCTTTATTAGCCTACCAACAACCAGGAAATGATTAGGTCTTGAAGCATTATTAGACTACTATTACGATTACTGTCTGGCCGTACACAATTTAGTATAGGGAGTCAGGTCCAATCCAATCAATATTGCTAGAGGCAATCACACTAATTTCAGCACTGAATTGTGCCTCTCAATAACTTTCACCTACTTGATAGATGCTGCTAGTGCTTTCAAGGCAAGCCATCATCATGACATCGACAGACACGAAGTTTGGATTTAATTCCAAATGTCTCCGCTGTGAGCGGCCTCTACAGATCGCCCTGTCGACATCTTCGTTGACAACGGCGATTAGATTATAGCTGCAACACAGTAATCGAGATATTACACTGAAATTATGCGCATATTTTATTATTGTACAGATTAATCGGTTACAAATAGAGTAACGCGCTATTTATTATTAAGATTAGTATTTGTGACATACGCAGAGTTAAGCGTTATGCTCCTTTGTACTGAAGGATATCTCTTGCAACGCATTTTTCTCCGTCTTGATTAATGTAAACCTTTAACGTTGCACAAAGGTTCAGAGGAGTTCGTGACTCTTCGGCCAAGTCGTATATTTAGGGCCTACATGTAGAAATTATACATCAAGATAAGAGCACATAGCTTTTCTCCTTGTAATCTTGGCACTGGCTTCCTATTCAGCAAAGGATCAATTTCAAATAATGTTAATAGTTTATTAAGCATTGGACTCTGGCCCAGACTGGCCAACCACACAACTTAAAGTCAGTCCTCATTCCTCTGTATCATTATAATGAACCAAGTCAGCATTTTCAGTTGCTGGACCTAAATTTGAAGCTCTTCCTGGAAACTTGCCTTTAAGTGTTTATCTACAATAACTTCAATGCTTATTACACAGTGTGATCTGGTCTCGGTTCTAGACGACCCTGCGAAGGAAAGATGTCGCCACATGTCACGAATTCTTGGTAGAACGGAGAAATACTATAGCATTCAAACGAAAGCAACATTATTTCAGGCATATCAGTAATTAGAAACTCAAGTTTTGCTAATGAACACATAACAACAATTTATGACCACTGCTGTTTAGTGTTTAGTCAAGTTAGGTTTATATAGCCTAATATTAAATTTAGATAGCGTCGGTGTGGCGATCGTCTTAAAGTATCGCAACGCCACGCGATTTAATGCTAAGCTACATAGTCAAGTAGCATACATAATGCAGCGCAATTTGCATAATACAATGTGGCCAGAAAATTAATACAGCAGTACTAAAAATACATGAATAGGCCTACTTATTACCTTAATTTGGTAATAAGTACACATCTGTTTTTAGTATTTAATGGGTCTATCAGTGTTAATGCATTATGCATGATGATCCTTTTAGTGTGTGTGTTGTGTGTATATATATATATATATATATATATATATATATATATATATATATATATATATATAGACCGATCTGGTCTCATGGATACCCAATATATTGCCATTCGCAACACAATGAGACGTTTTGTGAACTTATCTATATTGTTCTATAATTCTATTATGCCATTATATTTAATATGATGTAATTTTCAAATTGAGTCATAAAATATTTTGTATCAATAGTGTTTTCAGATAAGAAAAATAATCATACGTTAAAATTTAAACTGAAGAATTTCATGCAAAATGATTTTCATCGCCTACGTGTGTGTTGTGACTAATTCCTCAGCTTTGGTGTGGGGTGCAATACTTAAAAGAATCGTTATACAGTGGTCTTTTCACTTGAGTGCTCGCCTTATGAATTGCCTTATGGTGCTTCGAACCTCCTGTGAAAATGGTTTAATATCCTCTGTAATTGAACAAGTCCATAATAATCAGTATTTTATTTATCATTAGTCACGGTTGTCTCTCGCTTTGCATTGGCGCTATGCAACTGTAAGGAAATAAATAATTAATTGCATCTAATAAAAAGAAATTTCAAATATGAAATTAATTCATCAGAATAGTTACCGTTAGCATTGCGTCTTCCATTGAATACGATTTGGGGACGTTTCGTCCTGGGACGATTCGTCACAGACGATTCGTCCTGTGACGATTCGTCACTAGGACGTTTCGTGCCAGGAGGACGATTCGTCAGACTAAAAAAGAATGAGGATAAAACCCAACAAATCTACCAAAGTGACAACAAAAGATCGATTGTGATGGTTATTCCAGACTAAAAAAAGACTAAAACAATAGATTGTCATGGTAACAAATCTGAACATTTTAGTTCTAGGTACATACTAAAACGAAAAACCTAGAACTGGAATATCCATGACAACAATCCATCTTTTGTTGTCACTTTGGTAGATTTGTAGAGTGTAATCGTCCTCAGATCAGTCCCAGGACGAAACGTCCGCATGCCATTGAATACAGGTCTTGGAGAACAAATACTAACCTCTGTTTTTCTATTCTTTTATAGCTATTGAAAGTGAATTAGGGCGCAGCGTTAGGCTAAACCTAAACCTCTTCTTCACTGCGAGTAACCAGTACCTGGCTAAGGTCCGTGTTTCTTAGCAGCGGAATTTCAAGTCCCTCGAGTGGAGAGGAAGATTGAATAATTACCTCCTCCAGGGTTTCAACACAGGACGGCGATCATTACTCATAGTCATTTTCGTTATTTTAGCTGCGATTGCTTTAATCTCCGAGGTTATGAATTTGGGATCTTTGGAAGTGGTGGTTAAATGACGAGAGGAAGAATAATGATCCACCCAATTGAGCAGAGTCAAGTAAAATTAATTGTATGCTGTTTGCAGGTCAGAAGTATCAATGATTGTAGACATATCATAGTCTTTAAGGTACCGTACTTTATTGTTTTTAACCCATCAACAAATGAGTCATCAGTGATGGTCACTGATGGCGATAATGTGATACTTAGTGGCAAACATGTATTTATTTGGCTAGAAGTTGTGTGTACTTGAAATTTATTGCAATATTATAGTAGCGTTGTCGTCGTGAGAGGGCGCCAGTAGCTGGCTTGAACTCGCGTGGTGTTCGACCTATAATCTAGTTTTTACTTTCTATCGGTCTCGCATTTGTCTTAACATTCATTTACGTCCAATCACACTCAGGACATCAGGTCAGATCGTTCATATTTCACCTAAAATAGCTACAACCGTCTCTAAATCGCTTCACATTGATTTATAATCTGTCACGAGACGCACGCCTTTGTTTACTCGCGTCACAGGCCTACGCCAGCTTGGCCGATATTTTCAATGCCTACGCCTGCCTCAAAATTACTGTTGTTTCGGCTCATTCATCTCTCCCCAAACCCCATCGGACCTACACAACTCTCGTTCCCCAGTTCCGCACTACCGACCGTCACTGCACAGTATTCTAACTTCAGCTCCATTCCCTCAGCTTCATTCCTAATCACTCGCCGTCCCTCGGTACATTTTCTGCCGTAAACCCCCGACAAATCCTGCTCACTCCACTGCATTTCGGTTACATCACAGAAATCCTGGTGCCACCAAACACTCCTCACTTCATACGTTCAGGTCTCCTTACCAGAAATTTCTACTCTATTCTCTCAGTTGTCGGCCTTTCCTCAATCACCAACTCTACATAGCCCTAAGTTATCTCGTCATCTGCTGTTGTCGTACACCCGACCACATTGACCATCAAGAAAACTGGATCTCTACTTCTTCAAATAACCACAATCTCTCTGAGTGCACTTCTCGTGCACTTCTCATTATTGCTACTCCATGCTAAGCTTTCCTCGCATCACCTCCTCCTCAAAGTTCGCAAAAATCTCTGGTGATGGCATCACCTTCTTGTTCCGTGAACCGACTTGTCGTCCCTAAATTCCTCTCAGCATACCTTCCGCTCTTTATAATGCTCCTCCACAACCCTTAGACTTGCTTCCGACCTACTCACAGTTTTAATATCTACCACCCTCCCACCTCGTCCGTATACTCCTTCAAACCCTCTATGTTCTTTGACGAATTTGGCTCCCTCTTCTCTCTCGCTGCCACTACTCCCAACGAGTTCTTACTAACCGGCAACTTCAACATTCATGTAGACTCTGATCCTCTTGCATCGGATTTCCTAAACCTCCTGTCCTCAGTAAATCTCACACAACATGTTCTCTTCCCGACCCATGTCAAGAATCACACCCTTGATCTCCTCATCACCTCTGCCGCTTCCCTCTTATCTCCCAAGTTATCACACTCTGTCCGCAACATTGACTGATCATTATCTTGTCGTGACTCACCTTTAAATCAAGCCTTTCGCTCGGCCTTCTCCCTGGACTCATTCATTCCGTCTCATCGGGTCTAGACCGTCAAGCCTTTACCCAGAATTTTCTTGATTCACAACTAGTTCTTAACCCTCCGCTTCCCTTGACGACCTCCGTTCTTGTTACAATTCTACGCTGTCCAACCTCGTTGAAATTCATGCGCCACTCATCAGCAAACACATTTCACACACCATCAACCCTTGATTTATTTCCTACCTTCAAGCTTTTAAAACTTTCCGCAGGAGCCTTGAGCACATAAACCAGCGCACTTTTGACACCGAAGATAAAGCTAAAGCCCTCAATAGCCTGAAATCAGCCACAAACAGATACCACAAACTCATTGCTGCTATCAAAAACAAATACTACTCCTCACTTATCCATTCCAGCGCCTCCAATCCAAGACATCTCCATCGCAAATCTCCATCCCCGCTGCCTGGCTTCCATCCTACTCCTCTATAATTGTTGATACCTTCTGCTCATTTTCTTGGACAAAACATCATCATTTCGCTACACTACAATCTCTTCTATACACACTCTTCCTCATTGTCTCCTCCACCACTGATTCACCCATTTCTCTCAACCATACTCCTCCTGCCTCTCAGTCATCGCTCCAAATTCTCGCTCCCACCTCCGAAGCAGAAGTGTCACTCCTCCTAAAATATCTTCCCAACAAGCAAAGTGAACTTCATCCTATCCCCACCTCTCTTCTAAAAGAATGTGCCTCTGTCCTCGTTAATATAATCACCTAAATTATCAATCTCTCAATCTGTACCGGCAACTTCCCAATGGCCTTTAAGCACCCTCTAGTCTCTCCCTTCTCAAAAGAAGCAAATCTTGACAAGGAGAACCTATCTAACTACCGTTCCATCTCCAATTTTTCCTTCTATGTGAATTAACTGAACGAATTGTCCTTCTCGACTAAAAGACTACCTATCTTCTAATTCAATCCTTAACCCCACCAATCTGGCTTCACTAAACACCACTCCACAGTAACTTTTCTTGCGTTTGTGTACGATAAACTGGTCTCTGCCGTCAGCCATCAACAAGTCTTGCCTCTGTATTCTCGACACCTCCGCCGCATTCGACACCATAACAGCCTTTTTCTCAAACGACTATCTTCTAAATTTGGCGCCTCTGGCACTGGTCTACTTTGGTTCCAGTCCTACTTGTCTTCCCGATCCTTCTCTGTTAAAGCCTCCAGCAACTGCTCGCAATTCCTCCCTGTCTCCTGTTGTTTCCCTCAAGACTCCGTCCTGGATCCACTCCTCTTCATCCTGTATAACACACCTTTAACCATCTCATAAAAGTCTCGTCTGTTGACCACCATCTCTATGCAGACAGCACCCAACTCCACATATTCTCCCAAAACTCTTTTTCACGTCCATTACACAATTATTCAACATGGTTAACGTAATCTCACAGTGGATGTCATCCAATCTCATCTAAACCCTTCTATAACCGAGTTCATCATCCTAGGCCTTCCTGATCAAATCAAGAAAATCCTTGAACCTTCCATACACCTGTTGACTAACTCATCGTCTCTTACCTTCACCTCCACAACTTTGGTATTACTTTGATGCACACCTCTCCTTCTCTAACCACATCTCCAACCTCTTGCGCTCATGCTTCATGCACATTCGTGACCTCCGACGCAACCGGCCCATGCTTGATCTTAAAACTGCCTCCACCATTGTTACCTCCATTGTTCATTCAGAGCTTGATTACTGCAATTCCCTCTTCCTCAACTTTGAATCTACCCAAATCATGCGTATGTAATACAAAACTCACTAGCCAGTGAGTCACTACAACGCCCAAACATCATCATATCATTCCATCCTCAATTCGCTCCATTGGTTAAAAATCCCAGAGCTAATCCACTTCAAAGTCCTATCACAAGCCTACAACTTCCTACAATATTCCCATCCGAATTATCTCCGTGATCTCTTCACCACCAAGGCAACCCGCTCCACCCGATCATCGTCCTATTTAAGACTTTCTCGACCTCAGTCACTACTCACTTCAAGTTCTCCAACCGAGCCATATGCAACACTGCACCACCCCTCTGGAATGATCTTCCCTCTGAATTCCGCAGATTCTCCGTTCCGCCATCATCGCTGCAACCTGTCCTTCATCCTCCTCCTCGTGTTCCTCTATCTATGACCTCCCGGGCTCTCCACTCTAAACTGAAGTCTCACCTTTTCATGTACTCCTAACCTGACTCATCTAATCCTCCGCCTTCCAATTCTTCTTGCACTAAACGACATCCACCTTAAGAGCTGCTCTGCCTCCTCTCTTGATCTGGCCCCATGGTAACCGGACTTGGACCTCCTTTGGACTACTCTATGGAAAACCCCCTCTGATATGACGTAGCGCTCGTGAATAGGATGGTGCTCTGTGCTTGGTCTTCGAGTGGCGCTTTATAAGTTTGGACAATATAATAACGACTTACAGTAAATAGGTAACGCATTTGCTTACATTCACAAAGAATCTATAATGCCCAGAGTTGAGTCAACTGGACTAATTAAAAGACGTATTCTGTTAAAAACCATAATGTTATTGCATTATTGCAGTTGGATCACAAGCCGTAAAGATTTTTTAAACAAGAAGCCATGAATATAACATTATGTCGAAAGGCTAGAGTTATTAACACTTGAAGTGTTTGTAATTTTGAGTTCTTTTAGTGTGCCATTAAAATATCAAACACACTGAAACAAGGTAATATCAACGTCAAGGCATCCTGATTGAAAACTTGCCTGAAAACAGTTTTATTGGTCATAAAATAATTTTTGCATGGTTAAATCTCAATCACAGGTAGTAAAAGCAACGAACAACAGAGAAGTTAGTTAACGGCGGAAAATCCTTTGAAACTAGGTAATAAAAAATTTAATGTCAAGGCATCCTGACTGAAAAAATTACTTGAAAACAGTGTAATCGGCCATATAATAACAGTACTTATGTATTATTAAATCTGAAATCACGCGTCTAAAAAAATGATGAACAACAGAGTAGTCGGTTAACGTTGGGAATTACGTTTACTTCGGATGGATTCAGTGTTGTATAAACTACAGACCCGGGTTCGAATGGCCGTAGGCCTTTAAATTTGGAAAGCGCCCAAATGACATGCGTCTAATACACACATCTTCTTTCATTTGGGACAGAACCGAGTTGTATTGGAAAAACTACACGTTGCTCCAAATATGCTTTCTTATTACGATAAAACTCCCACTCTGTGGCAAATCTAGGACTGGCTGTTAGTGTAAGTGATAGTTGCTTATTTCCCTTGTTTTCTGCACAAAATTATCAACACCGCAAGCGATTCTGCTTTGGCTGCTAAATTCCCCACAAAAAACTATCGACCAGGTTACGGTGTCTCACGCATAGAAATATAGATGACAGACTAAAATGACACATTAGTCACAAATATGAATAAATTTAACACAAAACATATTCAGAACCAAGCAAGCAAAAAGTGTGTTAATGGTTTATACGAAATATTGGTATAACCAAAGCCAGTGGCGTCACTAGGGGGGTGCGGGGGGTGCGGACCGCACCGGGTGACACCCTCAGAGGGGGGGGTGACACCCAAGAAGAGAAAATAATTTTTTTTAAAGATGAGGTCATCACTTGTTTTTGGGAATGGCATTATGGTTGGAGACCGGAAAAAGAAGGATGTCAGAAGTAAAAAACAGGCGGATGACTAAAAAAAAAAAGGTCATGAACTTTTTTGGGAGATGAAATTCTAAAAAAAATTTGTAGGGAGACGAATTCCTAAAAAAAGGTAATCTTTTTTTTAGGGTGACACCACGACTTACCGCACCGGGTGACACCCGCCCTAGTGACGCCACTGACCAAAGCTTAGTTATTGAACTATCATTATAGGGCCTTATTGGCTTTAAAATAATACTTTACGATTGAATGATTTACTACGAAAATATGTTACAAGTAAATTTGTAGACTGCAGTCCAGCTACGTCTGATGGTGCAACTAGCTGATCATTTGTCCAAATGCCAAGATCATCGATTTGTTCAAATTAGGTTTAATACTTAAAACGTAGCATCGGCTGACGCAAATCGGCTAAGATTATACAATGTCATAACCACACTTTATGTCATACAAGCAGATTCAAGTATGTAATAAAACATATAGGTAACCGGTTTGCTATCACACAATAAAGTTATATATATATATGTATATCATATTTATCATTATTCGACACAAAAGTTAAAGCAGTTAAATATAAGGAAATTAAACTCATATACATTTTTATTTTTATTTTTATGTGTTCCTTTGCTGAATCTGCAGTTTTGACAAACACAGCAGTAATTTCTTCGCTAGCTGCTCAGGTCGAATCTAATCTAGATTCTGATGTTTATGATGGTTTCCCGGCAGACTTTCCATCTCGGTTTACTCTGCATTGACGTGTGGATAAACCATGTTTGATGCAACTAGTTGTGTTTTTTTGCTGCAATAAAATCGGAGAAAAAATTTAGAGCATAAACGATTGCAGTTAAAAGATTACTTACTCAAATTAGACATAGTAGATTCTTAATTAGGTTTCCTAGTTGTCTAATTATTTCCTTCGTGCAGGGGCGTCTACACCATGGAAACCTTGGAACAAATGCTCCATCCAATAAATGGGGGAGGGGAGATCTGTCAGTGTATGTGCCATCATTAACGGGGAGGGAAAGGGAAGCGGAAGGGGAGGGATGGGAAGTTGCTCCAATGACTTCGGGGGGATAGACGATCCTGCCTTCATGAGTGTGTCATGTTTGCCATTTTAATTGTTTTTTTCGTCCATCCGTGTGTATTTAGGCCTTAACTGTCTTTTTTTCTGATAAAAACTCGAATATGCATTGTTTGAATTGAATTTTTACAACAGTACAATAATATAATGCAAAGCTCCAAAATATGACAACTACGCATATTTGTTTCAAAGTCTTTAAGGCTGTAACGGTCTCACAGCACAGAACGGAGTGATGAGCGTAAGTAAGGCATAACAAGCGTTATCTGTTTGACATATTACGTACCTATCCGCTGACTTCGGTCTCGCCTTTGATTTCTTCCTGCAGAAAACCGATTTTAAATGCGTTAGGATTTTGCGAAATACTCATCGCATGTTACGCAATCGTTGTAATTCTAATTATAATTACGACAATTTATTAGCATCGTTGGTAGCAATCTAATTCTAGGATGCTTCACACAAACACATGCACACTGTCTACAGTTAGCGCAAGGGCTGTTTCCGCCTAGAAAGTGAATTTTTAACTGTTTTAAAAAAACAAAAATGCTTTGAGCTTCCTGAATATGAGCAGGAAGACTGTTCCAAGCACGAGGGCCAGCGACCCGAAATGCCCGATCGCCCATTTTAGTTTTTGTTGCTGGCACGAAGACATCAACGGACTTTGCTGATGGCAATCGCGACCTATTAGGGTCGTCCGATAGCGGCCTGATGCTGTTTCCAAGGTAGCGTTGTGCGCAGTTGTTCAGTCATTGTGCACCATAATGCAAAGTTTATATTTGATTCACTCGTCTATTCTGAGCCACTGAAGATCTTGGATCGCGGTTATGGTATGGTCGAACTTTTTTAGTCTCATGACCAGACAAGCAGCAGCGTTGATGACCGTCTGAAGCCGAATGACACTGAGCTATGGCAAGCCAGCAAAGGCGACATTGTAGTAATCGATTCGGCTCAAGAGTAAACTTTGCACCAGATGGAGAGTCACATCCTCTGTGAGAGACCAAGAAACAGTACTCAGCTGTCTCAGGATTCAGAAGCTGGTCCTCACAAGCCCTGTGATGTGTGACGTCATTGATAGGTTTCTGTCGAGGAAAAGGCCGAGGTCACGAACCTCGTTCCTTGGCTCGACAGCATCGGCACCAATGACGAAAGGACTTCGATCTAATATTTCCATCATGCGTGGGGGACAAACACCAGATGAATTCTGTCTTCGATGAATTGAGCTGCAGTCGATTGCATTTCATCCAGGCGGTGATATCACTGATGCATCTCATTGAGATGGAGCGCAGATGCTGTACGTCGGTGGAATCAGGGCGACAGAAGCCATAGACCTACGAGTCACCCGCGTAGAGATGACCATGCAGGCTGTGCTTGGATATTATGGTTAAGATGTTGGCAGTATAACGGATATAAAGGAGGAAAAGAATGGGTTCCAGGATTGAGCCTTGAGGAATGCCACAGGTGAGGATAGCTGCTGGGGAAGAGGAGCCGGCATGGCGCACATGGCTGTCTGCCAGTGAGGTAGGACGTCATCCACTCTAGCGCAGTAGATGACATGCCAAAAGTCAAGTGCAGTCGATGAAGCAGAATGTCGTGGTTTACAGTGTCGAATGCAGCAGACAGATCCAGAAGAGAATGAAGAGAGAAGTATCCAGAGTCAATGGCAAGAAGAATGTCAGACAGCATATCTGGCTACAACCCGCTCCAGCATTTTAGACAGAACAGACAGGTTGGAAATGGGTCGGTAGTTTAATTTACATCTGCGGTGTCTAGACCAGGTTTCTTTGGTAGCGGAGTTATGGTTGCGACTTTGAAGGCCGTTGGAACTCTGTCAGTTGAGATGGAAGGGTTTACTAAGTTAGTGAGAAATGGATCAAACGTACCAGCGCATTTCTTTAGCAGCCACGTAAGTAACAGGTCGGCCGTAGACTGCTTGTTTGGAGTGCACCGGATGAGCCCCCACCGATGGAAACAAGCGAGAATGAAGATAAACGGTTGTACTGAGTAAGGCTAACGTCAGGCTATGGGATGCAATGTGAAGTTATTTTGTAGCAAAAATTGCACGAAGTTAAGTTTGAACTGTTGTTACATGTCAAGGAATAATAAAATGTCGTAAGACGCACCAGTTCAGATCTGTTATATTGCAATATTACGCAATTTTATGAGGTTCTTAAGAGGCAGTTTACAAGTAGCCAGGTACATATATATACACGCATGCATACATATAAACATTTGATAACGTTTGGGTATATACATTGTCGCGTACTGCGCGGCGTCTATGATCTGTGCCACTTGTAACCTACTTAGTTACTGAGGCTTTATAATAAAGCAATTAGTCATAAAATGAATCCTGTTCTCAATTCTAAATTTAATGTGTAACAAAAACTTTTGGTCTCAAAATAGTGTAATTAAATCGGATAACAGCATCACTCTAGAATGAGTAACGTGAAATAATAAAATTAAAAATTAAACGCCTAAGATTACTTACTGAGAGTTCATAATAAAGCACTTAGTCATAAATTGAACCCTGTTCTCAACTCAATTTTTATTGTGTAACAAACCTTTTGATCTCGAAATATGTAATTAAATCGGCTAAGAGCATCACTCTGGAAAGAGTAACGTGAAATAATAAAAAATTAAACCTTTACGTTTACTTACTGAGACTCCATAATAAAGCACTTAGTCATAAGCGCTTCACATTATTTTATAATCTGTCACGAGACGCACGCCTCCGTTTACTCGCGTCATAGCCTACTCCAGCTTTGATGTCAATTCTATTATTATTGCGTCTCGAAATATTTTAGGCCCCTACTAAAATCCATTAAGAGCATCACTCTAGAAAGAGTAACGTGAAATAATAAAAAATTAGACGCCTACGCTGACTTACTGAGGCTTCATAAGAAAGCAATTAGTCATAAATTAAACACCGCTGCCAATTCTATTATCATTGTGTAATAAAACCTGCGTGGTCTCGAACTATGGTAATATAATTCGTTAAGAGCATAACTCTAGAATTATTAACGTGATACAATAAAAAAAACAAAGACAAACATACACCTGTAGTTGACGGCAGAACGTTGTTTGTTCTCTACAACATCGTCACAGTCTTTGTAATTGTAAAAACTGGTATTTTTCAAGTACTCACGTCATATGAAGAATGATGCAGCCGATGATTATAGCAATTGCAGGAATAACGGTGCAGCAGACGACAATGGGAACGATGCAGGTGGCTGTTGGACAAGGACTTTGGCTGTCATCAGGATAAGTTGCTGGATCTAAGTAATCGTTTACAACTAAACCAGTCTCCTAAAAATAAATATATGCCATTTAAAGTACGTTGCAGAATCATTTTCGCCAGCTGAGTGTATACTTAAGTCATACTCAAAGACTGCCACACATTTAGTTGACAGCCTCGAAAACGTTAATATACACGCAAAAGTCACCAAAACAGATTCACAAAGCGCATAGCACAGCGAAATAGACATTCTAGAAGACTCTAGATATGGCAGTTGTCTCATTTCTTTTTGTCCTCTCCACCGCCGAAATGAACCACCCCAAATAGGTTGGAAAGATCAGTAAGTACTCTTTCACATGGCCAGATTAGTACTTCTTCGAATCGCCCTTCTTCAACACCATGAACGCCATAAGATAGGCCCCTATTATAAGCTTGTAGCAGTTACCCGCATTCGTGACAAGATATTTAAACTTAGTGTATAACACAATGACCGATATTTATATAATATATGAGGCTATGTGTTCGCCCTGTCACTCAGCGAAGGACTTAGACTCATTCTCCGTGTACAGTAGTCTATTCTCCATTCCCGATAGACAGGTAAGGTATATGGCTCATCAGGTAAGGTCTTGAAATAATTTGGTACATTTAGTGAGAAGCAACATCTTATGGTTGCTAGGGCCCTTGATGCCGACGTTAAGTTTTCCATAAAAATCTAATTGCAACTTAAGTTTCATGCTATAAGATAACTTGCCTCTAGAATGTCAGAAGCACTGTTTCTAGCTGCCATCTCCATCACTTCATAGGAAACAAAGTTGGAATCGGTTGATCGAACCTGTCTCGCTCTGGTGGGTATCGCATTGCTGTTGCAAGTTACTTCGTTGACAGTCTCGTTGATAATAGCGATTATTTTGTAACTGACAATGCAGTGGAAATGAAACAGTTATCAACGAGTATGTATCAAAACAATTAATTATAGCGCATCTAAGTACCTCATAAAGACGCTAACATCAACGATGGTTAGAGTGAACCGATACCGAACCAATATTGTAATGTTCAGAAAAAAATGGACAAGTGTTTGAAGTTGCTTTGGAATACTGTCTAAGATTAGGTAAGGTACTCAATGACTACTCATGTATATGACATTAGAGAATAGATAGCCATCATATGGAGCACATAACAGTATCTTCATTGCATAAGCTTAGCTCGCTAGTTAGCTCAATGGCAAATCATGAGGGTCATATTTGTGTTTATCCAGTGGCGTCACTAGGGCTGGTGTCACCCGGTGCGGTTAAGTCATGGTGTTACCCTGAAAAAAGTGATGACCTTTTTTAGGAATTCGTCTCCCAAAAAACTGATGACCTTTTTTAGGATTTCATCTCCCAAAAAAGTTGATGACCTTTTTTTTAGTCATTCGCCTGGTTTTTTACTTGTTACATCCTTCTTTTTTCCGGTCTCCAACCATAACGCCATTACCA
This sequence comes from Allolobophora icterica, assembly GCA_963556255.1. Lineage (NCBI taxonomy): Eukaryota > Metazoa > Annelida > Clitellata > Crassiclitellata > Lumbricidae > Allolobophora > Allolobophora icterica. Next base: position 25,321,750 of record OY744617.1, read on the forward strand.
AAAAAATTATGACCTGATCTTCAAAACATTTCTTCATTTTCTCATGTTGGGTGTCACCCCCTCTGAGGGTGTCACCCGGTGCGGTCCGCACCCCCCTAGTGACGCCACTGTGTTTATCGAATTTTCTGAATAATAGTAATCGCGAGCAAAACATTTCTAGAGCGTCATTCTAAAGCTAAGTGCAGGGCACCAGACCAGCAATTGTTCACAAGCGCTGCGTCGTGCCACAGTGATTGTCCAAGGATGTCAAGCGAACATCCAAGTCCGGTTACCAGAGAGACTAGAATAATGTTTAGAAATACTCTCCAGATACTCTCCAACACAAGTATTTAATGCTGACATGTTGAGTGCATAGCAAAAGCAACGGACTGAACTTGAAAAACAGCAATGCAAAGAACCGACTGGAGAAACACCGTGAGGCATACGATCGACACTACTGGCATTAAACCCATTGACTTGGCAGAAGAAAGAAGATGCATGTATAAAAGAATAAAAGAAGGCACATGTTGAGTACTCACTGGACAGTTTCATCCGATTTAGGTTTCGGAAAGCCTTTAGCCGCATAGATGTCATCAGAGGTCACATATTCGATCGATTCTGAAGGAATGCTGTAGAGTAACATTAGAAGAAAACGGTAAATTTATTTACCCATTTCATTTTAACGATTTACAGACACAAAAATATCAATAATCATCTCTCTGTATGTCCTTAACATATAAAATTATCTTTTGGTCTTTTTGTCCTTATAAAAATTTAATTTTTAATTTCGACATTATAAAGCGGTAGAAATTTTATGTTAACTTTAAAACTGCTCAGTTTTACTGTTATCAATTAATGTTTAGTAACGATTGTAATTAGTAATTTCTATCGTACCAGTGTCTAAAGCACAACTAATGGCACATCAAAACCTACTTTTCGGAAGATCATTATCCTATGACATATTTAGTTAGTAGGTGTCTGAACGTGGCATCCAATTCTCTGAATGTCTAACATTCTCCAGTTTGCTCATACTTATTATGAGAAGTCATTACAACTAACAACACTATCAAAGTAATATCCCGATAACTATACTTGTAGACGCAATCTCAGCACCAATACAATTATCTACGGAGCACGAATTGGTGCTTCATCGCTCAAAATCTTCTATAACATGTAGGCCTACATACCTTTCAATTTTGAATCCGCAGCACAATGAGGCATTTTGTGAACAGATGCTGTTGATATTGATCCTTAATATTGCATGAATATTTTGCTCATTCTCCACAACCTGTATATATATATATATAATATAAAAGATATGTAGACTTAAGGTTGTGGTTTGACCTCAAACTAATCGTTTTAAATCTTATCCAACTATAGCCTCTTTTGTACAAGTTTAGATTTTCAGTTAAATATTGCAATATATTTATTAATTTATATCTACCTTAAGCATTGTATCCTGTGAGGCATCCGCAGAATGCAGAATTATCACTATTCCTTTATATTTTTCTTCCGGTAGTTCTGCACAAAGACATTCAAAAATAACCTGAAGATTCGTTAATTTTTCATACATATTTATTTAGTAGGATATCGTAAAATAATCACCAATATCCCGAAAGTCTGATGAAGGAAATTATTGGTAGGAGAAATGAACTAGCCTAAATAACTGTCGCCAATATTATGAAACGACAAAAAAGCGACAACAATTTGAAAAATAGTGACAAAAATTTAACAGTACAATTAACGACTCCTAATAGCCTCTCTGAAGCGCTGTTTATCCTACGTGAATATAAGTCAAATAGAAAGGGGTGAATGAAAACCTGCCAGTCAAAACCAGGGGCGTAACTTACCCTTTACCCTTCGCAACTGTTATACTAAGGTAACGGCGCCGTTTATGTGCAATGCCTATTAATAATAAACGCCACAATAATAATAATACTAATAATAATAATAATAATAATAATAATAATAATAATAATAACAGCAACAACAACAACAATGATAACAATAATAACAATAATAATAATAATAGCAATAATAATAATAATAATGATGATGATGATGATGATGATGATGATGATGATGATGATGATGATGATGATGATGATGATGATGATGATGATGATGATGATGATGATGATGATGATGATGATGATGATGATGATGATGATGATGATGATGATGATGATGATGATGATGATGATGATGATGATGATGATGATGATGATGGTGATGATGATGGTGATGATGATGGTGATCACGATGACGATGATGAGGTGTAATTGTTTTGAGTCATAAGGGCTCAAATAAAGGCCTTCCTCAGAGAAAATAATAATGAGGATTGTTTCTTCTGAGTATGAAAACTGGGGAGTACGATATCCTCCAGTCCAAAAAGTGGAAATACGGGTACCCCTCCGTCGTGCTTAACTCTTAATTTCGTCGTGGATAGTTGAAAAGGAATATTTTACATTACATCGAGTAATATATATCAGAGTAAAAATCAGACATGTTGGTGGACATTTATCAATTGTGTTATGCAAAATAACCAGTTCATACTAAAACCTCATTAACTATCTATGCTACTTAATGCGGCGTAGATTAAATTAATATTATAATCTTAGTTCATCTGGCTTTTGAGTATTCTCCTTAGGCGATGATATTCACAGTGACAAATTCAACTTCCCTTAGAAATGTTCATCTCTCGTCAACTTCAAGTCCTGCGCCGATCGTCTTCAGTCATTTCTTCTTCGACATGGCGTAGAAGATAGTTGCAGATACGCAGATTTTCTTATAGTGACGGTATCTGATTAAGCCGTTTAGACTACTAAGCGAACATCGTACGTAATCTAACAATAGTTGGTGGATCTTCAAAGTTCGAGCTAATCATTGAAACCAGTGTAGTTGACCCACAGATTAGCAGTTCATCTGCATCGATCAGACTAGTGCAGAGTTTCCCAAACTCAGTTTGGCAAACTATGGGTCGCGACCCAAAAGTGGGTCGCGAAACTCTGGCAAGTGGGTCGCCAAATCTTTTCGAGAAACATTTATTTTTTGCAGCAACACCATTTGGCTATGATAGAACTTTAACTAGCTGGATTGCAATAAATTGTAAACTGTTTTTACCTACGTTTCCTTTCAGTGCTTTAAATTTCTAAGCGCTGTATGTAAATCCTCATATTTCGATACCAATTAACATTTTAGTACACAATGCTTAATTTTACACAGAGGCCAAGATATTCACAAGTGGGTCGCGACCCAGAAAAGTTTGGGAACCGCTGGACTAGTGGATAGTCTCGTCTTTACTATCGTCACTGATCCTACTCATTGAGATAGCGAACGTTGACAAATCGTCCCTTTCAGTTGATGGTCAAGTTTAACCACAACAGAAGGATATTATCAGAAAATAATCTTTATTTATGGCGTCCTCATTCCTCAATGTTTACAACCCGACCGACTCTTTTCGACCTCCCGTTCGTTTCCTTTTTGAATCTACCTCCAATATCGTCTTGCAACAATCTCATTGGTTGGCGTCGCCGGCCACTAGGGTAACAGTTCATATATTTTGGATTACGTGGTTAGCCAGTGACTCACTGTTTGCTCCCATGCTTAGATTCCTTAAATGTTATATTGTAGCGCCGCTCTGTCATGAACCAAACGTTACTTCTAATTATCCAGCTTATCTTAAATCCCTATATTAAATTAACTACATTCCAAACCGGCATTTTATAACCCTAGCTCCGCTAAACCATCGTACCCACAAAATTACGCCTATGGTCAAAACGCTCTATTGTCAGATGAAAAAAGGAGCATAACATGAAAAGGTATAAAAAAACGGAGGCTTGAAAACTTGAATACGATCAAAATCATATCCATCAGCAAGACATGAGTAAAACAACTGATACTACGCAAGTTAAAAAAATTATAATAAAATAAAACAGCTTAACTAGTACCGCTGATTACAGATCGGTATGAGAAAAACAGAAGTGGAACGGGGTAATTTTTAGATAGGATGGTCAGTACTATAACTAAGCATAAGAATCAAATCATACATGTGTAGGATCTTAAAAGATTGCGCCATGTATATCTTTGAGTATTCTAGACTGGAATTAAGAATCAACATTTCTAGAAAATGAAATTCCTGTGCTTTAGGCAAAAGGTTATACCTCCTGTATTTTCAAGTGTACAATTTGTGTCTTTAATATATACGTAAAGCAATAGAATAAAATTACCTTCGCAGTTTGTCATGGCACATTTTCGCCGTTCAATTGCATCGCCTGGGCATGGCGGTTGAACGCACTTTCTGCCACGCCTCTGTTGACCATAATCACAATGTTTGGTGCAGCCTTCCCACGGTCCCCACGTACCCCAGCCAGAATTTGTAGGTTCTGTTTGAGAAGTTGAAGATGTTGAAGTTGTAGTTGGTGGGACCGGTGCTGTCGTAATTTGTTCTATAGCAGTAATTTGGTTCAACACATTAAACAAATGTAAATGCATCGTAATTTGGTGTAAGATGGTGCACTTTGTAAACGACTGTCGCTTCAGCCTGATCGCTACCGCTGCTCTGATAATCAACGTGGAAAATTGTGCAACAAGTAAAAAATTTCTCAGGTCACTTTCAGAAAGGAAGCAGAGAGACTTACGAGTTTATATCGCAGGTTGCTAGGCAACTTATTCCATGAGGATGAACCGACTACAACACAGCTTCTGTGCTAGACCGTGGAAGTTCGATTGGTGAAACACCAAGTCACTGTTGAATTGGATCGTTGAAGCGAAATGTGTTCAGGAAGCCAAGGTCTTCATGATGAATATTTAGGTCGCCAGTGAATATGAGTTCTAGATCGCGAGCGCCTCTAAGAGAATTCCAGTGGATAGCCAGTGAAAAGGCTGATGAGCAAGGGCGATAGAAGGCGAGAAGAATCAGTGGACCACGGGCAACGGGAGTAATAGCATAGCGCCTCAGAGTTCTTCGAGGCGCTATGTCTCGAGATTGAGAAATGGCCTTGGCTCGTGTGTGATCTGGTAGCATGCCACGTGGTTCTGACCTGGAGCCTCTTGATGAAAATCTGTCGCTCGATGGAAGAAGAATAGCCACATTAACACACCTGAAAAAGGACAAATTCCACGATTCAATAAAAAAGAATCAGGCAGTGGACAATGATGGTACTTGTTATGTCCATGAAATTGTTGCCCAGAGATCGGACGTGGCCAGCCTGAGTCCGCAGTCGTCTCCGTTGGTACACGTGTCTGCGCGGATTTCGGTGTAATGATCACAGACGTAGTTAGCGGGGTCGATATACAGAAGAGGGATGAAACTGCCCTCTGCGATTCCATCCGCCAGGGGTACAGGCTGCATAAGCTATGCTGGGTGACGAGACCGGGCGCAGCTCCGAAGATGTGTACACTAGGATTATGGGAGTGACTGCAGAAATTGCCTTGACAGAAATGACATTGCACTTTGGTTACATATTGCGTCTTATGAAATGCGATTAGAGTTGAGTTTATGTTGAGTTAGATACAGTAGTTGTGTAATTTTATTGTGTAATTGTTTACTTACCATGATCTAAAACCTGTATAGTATTATATAGTAATAGTACATAGGGTTTGGGTATAAGCTTTGCCACGTTGGAATATACAATGTGAAGTAGGGAACCAGCAGTGAAAATTCAAACTCAAACGTCGTCTTAAGATCGTCTGCTCGTAATTATGTTCGAGTTTTGGCGCGTCTAGGACCTAACGCTCCAATGAAATTATAGTTGGAGATTGACTGCCAAACGTGTTGGTCACTTTGTTGAGACAGGGCAGATCGTCCGCTCCTGATTGTTTCGCAGTTACTTAAAGACGAATCGGATCAGTTAAATCGAAGATCGAAACGAAAAGCGCATAGATGTAGTAAATTAGCGGTTTTGGCTAACTACTAGGGCTACTACGCAGTTTGATCTTGCGATTGGTAGTAACAAAACAGACAATTGAAACATCGAACTTATCGCGGTACGATGACTGAAGTGGTATATCTGCCCTTCGACAATAGTCGAATGTTTTCGTGCAGTTGTTGGGAGAAGAATCGGATGAAGTTAGCTCACTACTGTGACCCACAAGAACGAACGTTAAACTGTCGATGAAGTTGGTTGTTGAACTGTAAGGAAGATTGAAGATGTTAGTCGGCAGGAGCCGAGAAGTGTAATCTTCATTATGCGTTTTGCCAAGACGGATGTTAAGACCGAGTTATCTTCACTATGGACGTATAAATAAGTAAGTAAGTAAATAATCTTTTATTAGTACAAGACAAACGCTCATACTTTACAACCACAATATTGGCAAGACAGCAAATAAAACACAATATCAGTAAGACAAAAAAGCAGCAGTATTATATATAATTTCATAATGTCTGATTTACATACATATCTATAACAAAAGGCTTGATCTAAGCATTACTAGGGTCTACAACTGGAGCCAGGTTAGATATCGAGAAAGTCATTAGGACTAGCATTAACAACACAGTTTTTATAGTTGTACAGTGAGCGAATGATGAAGGATTTCTTATGCAGCAGTGTATTAAAGTGCGGTAATTCAAATTCATTACTCCTTTTTCTTAAGTTGAATCTATGAAGGTGCTCTGCAGGCAGTAATTGGTGAAGAGACAGTGTTGAAGTGATTGGATGCTTTTAAAGAATTTCAATTCAATTTTTTCACAAATCTTCTCCAAAGTTAAACTGTCGCCACTAAAGAGGTTGCTGCGCCCAACCCTGCGCAAAAACGAATCAATTTTCCCACCCAGTTCAGCTGACAGGAACCCCCTCCAAGATGGAATGGCGTAAAATTAGTCGGGAGACAACAAGGGCTTGAAAAATGTTCTTTAGGTTGTTGGGAGGCATTCCTTGAGATCGGAGGACTTTTAGGGGGTATAGGCGTTGGCTGCATACCTTTAAAATAAATGTCACATGATCATCAAATTTTAAGTCTTCTCGAAAAAGAACACCCAGTAATTTGACAATTTTCACTCTTTCAACATTTCTGATTGGGTACGGAAGAGATAAGAGTCTTGGATTTGGTCTATGAAATACAATTTCTTTAGTCTTGGAAAGATTAAGGGTTATTCTGTTTCTGGAGGCCCAATCCTTAATATGTTCGAATTCAGATTCCAGGCTAACAGGAGAGTTTTGGGGGGGGGCGAGAAGGTTAGTATCATCTGCAAATTTGAAAATGATGTTGGACTGAGAGACGGGTTTAAGATCGCTCTCCATTACAACGTAGAGGGTTGGACCAAGACCAGACCCTTGGATAATGCTGCGATTAATGGAAGCACAAGCGGATAATACATTGCCAAATTTGAGGACTTGAGATCGGCCAGTTAGGAAGTCAATGACCCAGTTTGAAATTTCAGGCAGCATGTTTAAGGCCAAAACTTTAGGGATTAGAATTGAATGGTCAACAACATCAAATGCTTTAGAGAAGTCGACTAACAAACAACGCACATATGAGTTGCTTTCTAGCATCTGGGTGACGTGATGTAGAAAAAAGGTCAGTGCAACTGCCGGTTGGTCTGAAACCAAACTGATCCTCTAGAGTCGGAGGAGAAGCCAAAGATAAAAGAATCCAAGAAATGGAGAGGTTAGATTAGGCTGGGATAAAATTAGGATAAAATTATTAGGATAAAATAATTACACTTAACTAGTAAGATGCTGGTCTAAGTAAGGTTAGATTTGATAATACCATATAACTGCTCCACTAAAGCAGTGATGCTAGTTTGGTATGTTTATGAACAGACACTATTTGAATCTTAAATATATTAGATTTGAAAGAACTGAATGACATTCTTATGCCAAATCTATCATACCAATTACAATGCTAAGAGTGGTAGCATAAATATAAAGTATAAAATATCAAATATAAAGACATAACTGCTCCACTAAAGCATTGATGCTAGTTTGGTATGTCTATGAACAGACACTATTTGAATCTTAAATATATTAGATTTGAAAGAACTGAATGACATTCTTATGCCAAATCTATCATACCAATTACAGTGCTAGAGTGCTAGCATAAATATAAGTCATGGGTGTAAGATCCGTTGCCGGTTCATGACAACCGGTAACAACGATTAAAGTTGGAAAAGTCTTAGTTACTAATAAATGCGGTAAATGAATTCCGCAAGATCACTGTCCGCGAAAACTGGTGAAAAAAAGCGAAAACAACAGACATTAGGCAATCACAAGTCGAAACAAGGACATCTGTTTGCGCTCCAACAGATGAATGCCGACCTGTCAAGTCTAACGAATATGTATTATTGCCTGACTAGCATACCTCCACACTTGAATTCATCTTGCAGCCATACGAGAGGTGGCACGCACTGCTTACGACTGGCGGCGTCGACACAATAAGCCAATGGACAGCCAGATGGCACGGCCAGCTGGTATACGAAATATTCGCTCCCAGACTCATTACACAGTTGTATACGAACCGTCCCTTTCCATCCACAGATGTTTATAGCACTGTATGTAGCGCAAACTTCGGCTGTTACTTCCACTGTGTCTAAAATAAATGCTCCTATCTACAGCAACTCAAAATATATAATTAATGACACTGACCTAAACTAACGTAGAAGTGACGATAATAATGAATATTTGTAATAGGCTGCATTACTGTAACAATATGTATGTATTACTGCAGGCATGTATGTATCCATGCATAGTTCGAGAATTCGTGACTTTCGGTTTTAAAATTCGTAAAAATTCGCGAATTTTTGGGCTATTTTAAAATTCGTAAAAATTCGTAAAAATTCGTTGGACCACTGTTGGGCCTTGTTTACATTGACAGTGGCGTTTGCAAACACAGCATAAGCAACAACAACAAATGTGATGACGTCATGATTTGTTGTGTTAAGCTTCTGTTTAGAATTTAATGTAAAATTCAATATAAAAGTTTATTACGTAACGAGTTAATTTAGTTAAAATCTAATTTCTTAAAGATGAAAGAATATGGACTGGAGTGGAAATATGTAGTAATTTAGGAGAAGAGAAGGGTAATCCAAAAGTACAGTGTTGTTTTTGTGACAAAGAATTTGTTAGTTGTTTAGTTGTACTGGCCGAATTCGGGAGCATTTGCATGGCGAAAATACAGAAACCAGCGTCGAGTGGGAGCAGTGCTGTTCCTGACTCAGAATCAGAGGACGATGAAGTAGAAGACACAGCTCGGTGAACGTTGCCAATCCTTTTTAACCATGTTTGGTTGCAATCTGTGTTAGTGACTGACTGGTCACACTGGAGCTGGGGCACTGGTGGTTTTTCGTTCTGCTGACTGACACTCGCAAATTCACAATCACACACCTCAACTATGATAGAAATCGAAGCTCAAGACTCCGAAGTAGAACAGTAACTGAATATCAGTACTATTGTGTTGCTAGTCAGCAATCTATTATACGGCTGATGATTAACGAATTTTAAAACTGCAGTTTTAAAATTCGTTAAAATTCGTGAATTTTTAAAATTCGTAAAATTCGTAAAATTCGAATTCTTGAACATTGTATCCATGTATAAATGTATGTACGCATGCATGTACATGTATGTATATGCATATACATACATATATGTTTATTTATTTATTTATTTATTCCGGATATTTCTATAGCGCCTCTCGAAGTCAACTACTACTCAGAGGCACTCCCGACTACAGCATTTGATACTGTGCCGGAATTTAAACGCCGAAGCGCCACGAGCAATTGCGAGTGAAGGACTTGCCCAAGGTCCGTACGCAGCGGCTAGAGTGGGATTCGAACCTGCAACCCTCCGGTAACAAGGCGCCGAACTTACTACTGAGCCACCACGCCCCATTAGATGTATGTATATAAATGTATGCACGTATAACATAGACTGAACATGTTTCATGTATGTGTGCAAGTATGTATGTATGTATGTAGACATGTTTATATGTACATATATACGTGTGCAATATGTATGTATGTAAAACATAGACTTAACATGCAGTCGTGTATGTATGCAAGTATGCACGTATGTAGCTTTCACATTTTTACATATGAATATATGTCTGTATGTATCTATGACCGTAAGTATGCACTAATTCTTCTCTCTTCTTTGTTTCTCTTCCGTCAGGCCGGGGCCGACGATGAGTCCTCAACTTGACGTCTCCAGGTTTCTCTGCTCCTGGTTTTTTCTATTGCCTCTCTCATATTCAGGTTCATTTTTTCTAGATCCTCTCGTATGTTATCCATCCATGTTTTTTGCTGTCTTCCTCGACTTCTGGTTCCCTTCACGTATCCGTGCAGTGCCGCAGCTGGGAGTCTGTTGTTGTCCATTCTCATCACATGTCCCAGCCACGACAGTCTTTTCTTCCTGATTTTGTCGATGACCGTTTCTTTTTGTCCCAACTCTCTTCTAGTCACCTCATTTCTAATCCTATCTCTTCTGCTTCTGCCTTTTATTCATCTCAGCCAGTTCATTTCTGCCACCAACAATCTTCTCTCGTCCTTCTTTCGCATACACCAGCATTCTGAGCCATACAGCAGCACTGGTATGCACTAATATATGTATGTATGTATGTATATTTATTTATTTTTTATTACGAACATTTTTTAAGCGCACAAATTCACACAAAAGTGCGAAAATGAGGCGCGGTTAGTCAGACGCCAGGTGAAGAACAATTAGATATCCATATGCTTGAAAGCCAGTGAGATGTAACGAGTTCTGAGGCATTTCTTGAAGGAAGAAGAAGAGGTCGAGCAACGGATAAACATTGGTAGTCGGTTCCATTCCTTTGGGGCTGCAACACGAAATGCACGAGAGCCCATGGCGGTGCTGCATCTATAGGCTCGACCAAAAGACCCATAAACGAAGATCGCAGACTGCGTAGCGGGATTTAAGGAGAAAGTAATGGTTGAATGTAGGTAGGAGTGCACATTGTGAGGGTTTTATTTGTCAAGGAAGCCAGTTTAAATCTAATTCTGAAAGCCAATGCAGCTGATGGAGCAGAGTTAACGAGTTGTACGAGAAGATGCGTGCAACACCACCCGAGCCAGAGAATTTTGGATGCGTTGAGGCCTGTTGACTTGAAGATCTTACATGCCTGCAAACACAGAGTTGGCTTAATCAAGGCGAGAGCAGACAAGAGCTATGGTCTGTGACATGTCTTTGGTAAGAGCAGACCTTATGTGACGTATTGCCCTGATATGATAGAAACAAAATTTGCAAAGGTTTGTTATGTGGGATTGGAATGTGAGGTTACTGTCCACGGTGACCCCAAGTTTTTTGATAGCCTTTGATATTGGAACAACAGTGCCAGCAAGGTCAACGCTAGAATGAGAAGGGAAAGCGCGCAGTCGCTGGCGTGAGCCAAACATGATTGCCTCAGACTTATCTGGGTTTATAGCAAGACCATTGAAGCAGAACCATGCATGCACTGAAGAGAGGCAATCTTCTAGCATTACTTTACCGGACTGATCCGATGGCGACAGAGCCATTAAAAGCTGAGTAGGCCTACCATCAGCATACTGCTGTAACTAGACTCCAAAGTGATTGGCTATGCGACTGATTGGTGAAGTGAATATGGTAAATAATAGGGGACCGAGAACAGAGCCCTTAGGGACACCAGCAGTGCAGAGAGAAGGATCCAATCAAGAAGTACCAATACCCACTTGCTGAGACCGATTTCGGAGGTAAGAAGCTAACTAATTTAAGGCAGTCCCAGAGACACCGAAGCTTTTACTGAGTCTAGAGAGTAGCTGGTGGTCAACAGTTTCGAAAGCAGCACTAAGGTCAAGGCAAACTGTGAGGCACGCCTTTCCTTTATCAATAGACGAGAAGACGTTGTTCAAGGTAAAGGCAAGAACAGTTTCAGTAGAGTAGCCTTCGCGGTAAGCCGATTTGTAAGGACTGGAATTAGGAGATGAAGTAATGTGCTTCTTGATCCGTGTGAGGAAGAGACGTTCGAGAACCTTAGAAATGTTATTAAGGTTGGAAATGGGTCTAAAGTTTGACAAGCGTTCGGTGTCCAGGTCAGGTTTGTTAAGTAGAGGCGTGACTAAGCAGACTTAAAACTCGATGGAAAGCAGCCTTCAGTAAAAGACAAGTTGGCTAAATGTGCAATAAGGTGGGAGAAAACATCGGAACAGAAGACAAGGCGTGATGTAGGTATGACGGCCATTGTAGATGATTTAGGGATAGTAGGATTAAGGAGAGACAACCATGTACCTGGAAGGAGAGACAAGACTTCCAAGTAAGTTACAGGTGGGACAGCGCTAAAGAGAGTGCCAGAAAAGTCAGGGTCAAGCAGTAGATCGTTCTATTTAAGATTGGCAGTGCACTGGGTAATTTGCATTTAAGATTATCAAGCTTGTTTACAAAAAATGAAGAGAAGTCAGAGCATAGTCTTTGGTTCTCTCGTTCCGACTCTTCACAGTTGACAGCATCTTTTGAATGCAGAAGCCGCTGGGTGATGCGCGCCATCGATCGTTCCTCAGGATTCTGAGCACTTTCAAGCTGACGACGGTAGTAAGCGTTCCTGGAATCGTTTATAAGTTTATTTGTACGACGGAAATGAATACGGTAACACTGTCTGTACTCTTCAAGGCCTGAACGTTTCCATCTTCGTTCTAGTCGGCGACGTTTTCTTTTTGCCGATATTGCCTCATCAGAGAGTCATCTTGTAATGAGTTTAGAAGGTCGCCGACATGTATGCATGTGTGTATGCATTTGTGCATACCCGCAACCCCCTCGGGCGGGCTCCTCAAGGCTGCCATAACGATTGTTTAGCTAAGATATTGATAATTGTACTGCCATGACTCAATGTAATCTTACTGCGTTTGTCGGTTTGAATAAATAAAGAAAAGATATTATTATTATTATTATTATTTTTTTTTTACCCGAGGTATTTATGATCCCTCAGGTGCAAGATACTAATTAATGGTGTTGACTCTGGACTGGCCGTCCTGGTCAAGATCCGGGAGAATTATTATTATTATTATTATTATTATTATTATTATTATTATTATTATTATTATTATTATTATTATTATTATTATATGTATCTACGTAGGCCTATGATGAATTCGTAACTACAGAAAAATAACGCGATCTAATTTATATGATTAATAATAATAATAATATTAATCATACGTACAATAATATTTGTATTGTTACCTGTCGGGTGTGTTCCGTTTAGCCAGATTGGAGAGTCAGTCCCGCAGTACCAAGGTTCAACGGGCCTCTCAATGAGTCTATTACCTGCGTCGTGTTCAAATCGATACCATGTACCTGGAAAATAGCACATACAGCATAAATGTTATCCATCTGAGTGGCTGCCACATTCACTGCCGATGGATTGTTGATTTGAAACGTACCACTGCATTATACGTCTGAGATGCTCCAGGTGGTTGGGCCACATACATGGAACAGACTCCTTTTGTATCTGGGCGTTGTCTTACCTAATAATTATGCAAGCACTTTCTATAAATAGTTGGAAACAATTCTTTTACGTCGGGTTTGGGCTGAGTAGTTAACGTGTAGACTGTAGAGGGGCTAAATAAATGCTCTGAATGAATGAGTATAGAAAAGAACAACAGAGTAAACAAAATATATCTACGTTAAAGTAAGAAATAGGAAAAAAGAAATGTTAGTCTCTAATCCATACTACGCCACGACACGATATATAACACAATAGTTATGTTGTTATCATGAAGAATTGAACAGAGTCAAGCTCACCGTTAATCAGAAATGCATCACAAATCCTTGTGTCCTTGGAATAGAAGTCGCTGCTTCGATGACCATTTTCCATATATACGGAGTCGTAATCTGTGCAGGGATCAGCGCCGATGCACCCTGGAATCAAAATTCAGAAATTCAGAATAAATAATAGAAATGCGGGGATGTATTGTAGACCTGAGTGAGGTAATGATCACTATCACCATAATCAATAACAAGCAATAATCATCGTCATTTAACACAACAGGCCTTCTGCAATCTGCATAATGACCTGATTATAGCGTGGTTTGATGTACTATCGCTTGTTGCCAAGTGCATTAGATACAGGCGAGATATCAGTTATTAATTATTTTATTATTAGTATGTTTGGCATCGCTATCATCATCATCGCCAACATCATAGGCATCATTGTGACCATCATCATCATCAGCAGCAGCATCATAAGCGTAGGGCATTCTCGGTGGTTGGTCCTGCCGTTTGGAACGATCTACCTCTTGCGATTCGCTCCCTTCCTAAGGATCTCTCTGGTTTCTTTTACAGTCTCCTTAAGACATTTCTTTTTGACCGGGCCTGGGTTGGAGTGCCTCTGAATAGATTCCTTGAAGGGGCGCTATATAAATGTTTTAGATAGATAGATAGATAAGCATCACTTTTGGCATCATCATTGTTATTCTCCTCTTCCTCTTCTTTCTTCTCCTCCTCTCCTTCCTCCTCCTACTTCTCTTCGTGATCATCATCTTCAGCATATCTCTAGGTCAACTCGACAAACCCAATTGACTATCTACTTTCTACGTGATGGTAATAGACGCTATAGCCTAACGTAACATAGTGTTGGTTCGTATACACTCAAACCTATATATGCTGCGCAGCGAAGAATAAACTACACTTGGCAGAATTATCTTGAACAAACAAAATGAACTTTTCAATCAGATGCATATCAATTTAATAAAAAAAAAGTACAGATTTTACTGTTCTCTTACCTGAAACCAGCGCTAGAATTAGAAACGTTTCAAACGCGCGCCTTGCTGCCATAGCTGTAGAAAAATGAATAACACGAACTGATGTCTGTCCTAGTGTCCGTATGCACACTTTCTTATCAATTGACAATTGTTTACCTGGGTAGGCCTGTAGCTTTTTATTTTATTAAGTGGTGCTCTCAGCAGTCGTGGGATTACGCAGTGAGATCGAGTGTTTTATTTGCAGCTTCTCGATAGGCATCTTGCATGCATGCCTCCAGGCATCTTGAAAAGGAGGCAACAAACAGAGAGAACGTTTCGGCCGCTTTGTTTTTACCTGTTACCATTTTATGACGCACTCGAGTATTACTCAAGACAATCCATAAAATGGCTTGCCTTGAAAGAAAATTGTGACCTTGAGCATAATATTATGGTCACTTCACTACAACCGTGTTTGTGCTCCCGCAAGGCTATCAGGAATATACCAGTTTCAGATGCTCTTCCAATAAAAACTGGAATTCGACTCTGAGTGGTTGCTAGGCCTTTGCCTTTTAAAGATCAACTTCACATTCTTGAGTCACTGAAGTATACCATAAGCTCACGAGGTCTATATATAATGTATCTTCCAGCCATACTTTCATCATTAGGGAGCTGCCGATTCTAGACTTCAAATCACTGCGTTGGCGACTTTCCAACGACGACACGGTGTGAGACAAAGAATGGAACCTTCTCCTCAACTAGTGCTACGGACACTGATCGTTTCTGGTTGGTCGTAATTGTATTGAAGCTTGTAAAAGTTTATACAAACCATAATATTTCTAATTATGTAACTATTTTCCACACCTAAGATCCTAGTTTTCACCGCTGGGCTCTTGCAGTTCTCCAGCCATTTATTAGCGCTGCTGTATGCAAAATTGTTAATGGATTTTGAGACATGGAGGCAAGTGTTTGCTACTAATTCCTTCCATAAGGCATCGAATTTTTAATTTAGGATGTTATTTGATTCATGTATATTTTCAAATACCTGAACTAAAGTGGGTTTATCTATTTCTCTTCTATCATTATATATCAATAGTTTATTTTTACCTATCCATGACAATCTCCTCTAGCTTTATTCAAAATGTAAATGCTCTTCCACCCTAATAATATATATACATATTATTAGGGTGGATCGAAAGTATATGCTAAAAATATTTTTCTTAAATAACTATATTTAATAGTGGGCAATCATCATCAGTCCTCACGCCAATATGACTTCATCAATATTGGAAAACAACGGCTGTTGACAAAATTAAATTTTATTTATCAATCAATCAATCAATTAGACATTTATATAGCGCGCTCTTCAAGGCAACTATTCAGAGGCGCTCCCAGCCCAACCTCGACGAAAGAGAACAGCCTTAAGAGCAGAGAAGAAAGAGGTGGACAAGTCTCGAGGGAGAGACCGCAGTCCAACAGGAAGGCCATTCCAGATAGTGGGACCGGCAACGGAGAATGCTCGCTGTTGCATGGTTGCAGTGCGAGCAAAAGGAACATGTAAGTCACCGCGGGCGGTGGAACGGAGTGAACGGCGACCAAGAAGTGCGGACGCTGGAAAACAGAGCTCACGTAGATAGAAAGGAGCGCGGCCAAGCTGACACTGCAGACAATAGAAGCAACCCGGTATACAATGCGTTGTGAAAAAGGAAGCCAGTGGAGGACGTCACGCATGTAGTCAGACACGTGACCAAACTTAGGGATGCGCCCAACGAGGCGCGCAGCAGAGCGTAGAACGCGTTCAAGGCAATGCAGTCGAGTGTGAGGGAGACCAATATAGAGAGAACAGCAGTAATCAAGTCGACAGGTAATGAAAGCATGAACGAGAGTAGCTGCGTGCTTGGGAGAGAGAGAGCGGGAGACCACACGGAGCTGACGTAACTGGAAATAACAACCCCGGCTCAGCTGCGAAATATGCTGGGAGAGGGTGAGTTCAGAGTCCAAGGTGACACCAAGGTCACGGACAGAAGTGGAGAAGACGACATTAGGGAATTCAGTAGCAAGGCTAGCAAGATCAATCTTACCAAGTTGCCTGCGAGTACCCAGCCATATATATTGGGTCTTGGAGGGGTTCAGACGGAGGCGGTTAGAAGACATCCAGGCTACCAATGAGTCAGTGGAGAGGCACATAAGGCGGACTGCAGTGGCGGCATCAGAGGCAGAGCAATGAGTGTAAGCCTGTACATCATCAGCATAAAGCTGGTTAGACAGAGAGCAGGACAGAAGTGGAGCACCGCTTCTCCTACTTAATAACGCCGCTTCAAATTAGCTTTCTTTAATTAATCCTTTGTATCGGGGAACTATGTGATGAGCTACGGTTTGCTACAATACTCAGTTTCCCCAAACACAATCTAGACTAATGGTTTTTACTGTAGCATACTCTTTCTGTAAGAAGTTGCGGTTTGTCATAATAAACGAAATTATATATATTATATAATCGACGAAACAGAGAAATTATGTCTTACGTGTGTTGTTGGCTGGTCTTTTCATTCATTCATTCATATGGAGAATTTATATAGCGCCTCTTCAAGGCTATCTACTCAGAAGCACTCCCGACCCAACCCCGGCTGAAGAATAGAGTCTTGAGATTTGAATAAAATGTGGCGGAATGGGTGCTTATGACCAAGCGAAGCGCTACAGGGAGCCCATTCCAGATTGCAGGGCCAGCGATTGAAAAATCACGGCGCTGCCTAAGGGCGGTCCGTGAGCGGGGAACTAGAAGCTCAGCCTGCTTAGAAGAGCGCAGGGAACCACGGCGCTGGATGTTCAGGGTGGAGCGGCAATACTCTCGCAAATACAAAGAGGCCTCACCCACAAGGCAGCGCCACACTAGGGCAGAGACCCGATAGGCAATACGCTGCGGGATAGGAAGCCAATGCAAAACATCCCGCATGTACTCGGTGACATGGCCAAATCTCGGGATGCGACCAGTAAGGCGTGCCGCTGCGCGTAGGACCCGATCTAAGTACCCAATCCGAGCCGCTGGGAGACCAAGGTAGAGAATACTGCAATAGTCAAGGCGAGATACGACAAATGAGTGGACAAGCGTGGAAGCAGCAGTGGAGGTTAGAGAGCGAGAGACTACTCTAAGCTGGCGCAGCTGATAGTAACAGTTACGGCAAAGCAGGTTTAAGTGTTGCATAAAGGTCAGCTCTTGGTCCAGTATGACACCAAGGTCTCGGACCGCAGATGAGAAAGTGAGCAATGGAAACTCCAGGGCCAGAGCCTCCAAGTCAATCTTGGCAAGCTGCTGGCGTGTGCCGAACCAGATTAACTGGGTCTTAGCAGAATTCAGACACAAACGGTTGGAAAACATCCAGTCCTCCAGGAACTCGATAGCGCGGCCCATGGTACGGACCGCAGTTATGGCTGCTGAGGCAGGACAGTGCAGATATGCCTGCAAGTCATCCGCGTACGACTGACTCAGGACTGCACTTGCCGCCAGGAGGGGACCAAGGTCAGCAGTATAAATAATGTATAGGAGTGGACCCAGAACGGAACCCTGGGGCAAGCCATACGGGGCAGGAACCCATGCAGACTTAGTGGCCCCATAGACTACAGAGAAGGAACGGTCTCGCAGGAAGGAGCTAAGTTAACCAAGAAAATCACCAGAAAGACCAAATGAGACAGAAAGAAGTCCAAGAAGAATGTCGTGATCGACAGTGTCGAACGCGGCACTATCCTCTAACAAAGCTAGGAGGGTGACCTCTGACCTATCTATCGCCCCATAAATTTCTGAGAGAAGGCGTACCAATAGGGTTTCCGTGGAGTGACCCTTACGAAACCCCGCCTGGAAGGTTGGGAGCAGATTGTTCCTATCAAGATAAGTGGTAAGCTGAAGAGCTAATATCTTCTCTATGATTTTAGATAGAACTGACACATTCGCAATTGGCCTAAAGTTAATTGGAACAGTCAGGTCGAGTCCATCTCGTTTAAGAACAGGAACAAGGATGGATCTTTTTTGCGACGACGGAAGAACACCTTCTTGAAGAGAACGGTTGCAGAGGACGGTCACAAAAAAGGAGGACGTCCATAAATTCATGGAGGAGGAACGTCGGTATGGGGTCTTCCTCAGAGTTGAGCGGCAATGCTCTCGCAAATACACAGGGGCCTCACCCACAAGGCAGCGCCACACTAGGGCAGAGCCCCGATAGGCAATACGCAGCGGGATAGGAAGCCAATGTAAAACATCCCGCATGTACTCGGTGACATGGCCAAATCTCGGGATGCGACCAATAAGGTGTGCCGCTGCGCGCAGGACCCGATCTAAGCACCCAATCCGAGCCGGTATGGGGTCTTCCTCAGCTAAAGAAAAACATCCGTTTCCGGATTATCAGTAGGCCCGAGCACACATGAAGTAGGTCGCCGAAAACACATCCGCTTTCGTCCATCTGTTACAGCTTAACTCAGTACTAATACATATCCATTATATACACGCGCACCCCAACTTCCTTGTATAAATATATATAGGCCCAGTGCTTTTTTTCTAAAATAAAGGTTCCGGAACGGAACAATAGGTTCCGGAACGCAACAATTATGGGCGGGCTAAAATCACGAGAAAAACGGGATAGCGGTTGGGAGGGGTCTCAATAAACACTGAAAACAGTTCAAAAACACTTAAATTAAATTAAGATAACTAAATTATTGCTTTTATTATTAAAATAAATAAATTAGTTTTTAGTAGCTGAAAAAAGGTGCCGGAACGCCGTACGGGCGCGTTCCGGCTAAAAAAAAGCACTGTATAGGCCTACCACTAATACACACTGATTCCTTAGTGCGCAGCACAGCATCATCATCATCGTCATCATGAAACCGTGGGCAGCTGCACGCGGCTGATTCATATCCTGGTCTGTACTGTGCCAGCTGGCTAGCCACAATAGCTTCCACGACCCGTTATAAATTGTTTCAACTGAACAGCGAATAAATACTGACGTTGGGTGAAAAATTTTACATGGCGCAGATTTGTGTTTTCTGGACGTTTTGAGACGAAAGAATCATTTTGGCCCCATGAAGTTTTGACAAATGTTTTGGGTGATTGACAATTTCTGGGGCGTTTGAGTGAAAATTTTACATGTCGCAGATTTATGTTTCTGCACGTTTTGAGTTGAAATAATCATTTTAACCTGATAAATATTTGACAAAATTTTCGGGGGGTGATTGGGTGGTTGGGGTGAAAATTTTACACGTCGCAAATTTGCGTTTTCTGCACGAATTAAACCAAAATATCAGTCTTGTTGTCAAGACCTTGAACCTCAAGACCAAGACCAAGACCAAGACCTTGAACCTCAAGACCAAGACCAAGACCAAGACCTTGAACTTCAAGACCAAGACCAAGACCAAGACCTTGAACTTCAAGACCAAGACCATGACCAAGACTTTGAAACTCAAGACCAAAACCGAGAAAAATACCCAAAAAATCACAAAATCATACTATTTCTTACTAAAAAAATGTAAAGTCGGACTACTCGCTATTTTAATTAAACAATGAATCTTTTATTTTATTCAAACAAAACAACTCCAAATGCAAACTGCAGAGAATTCCGAATTATATGTTTACAAAAGTCCTTCATGCGAAATGTTATTCCAAATATCTGTTGCATTTTATAAAAAGCCAATTCGCTCAGAATTTTCTGACCAAAACATGACCTGTGGGGCCTCATAAAAATTCTGCCATGTGAAAAATACGTTCTACAGTGCTGAATTCACTGGCACACAGAGCAGCTTTCCAAGTACCGGAAGTAAATGTACAAACTGTGTGTCTGTTTTGAAATCATTCCATGGTAAATAACCGGAAGTCAAAATAAATGTCCGAAACAACAGTAAAGCCTCACTCACACCGTGTAAGTAATAAGGCAATTGTATTAGTAACCATTGGATAATTTTTTTTAATCCTTGCATTTTGTTAAATGACTGTTCATATTGTCAAAAGTCTTGGTCTTGGTCTTGCAAAACCAAGACCAAGACCTTGGGCCTCAGGACAAAGACCAAGACCTTGAACCTCAAGACCAAGACCAAGACTTTTAAAAACGAACTCGAGTGCACTCGAGACTAAGACCTTGGTCTCGAGGACAACAAGACTGCAAAATATTGATATTGACCTGAAGAACTTTTGTTAAAATTTTATGAATATTACTGTTCTTGGTGCGATTTATTTCAAACATGAGTTCATTTATCAAACAGCACTGGATACAGTAAGTTTAGCCCTGAAAATTTTACACGTCTAAAATTTACTTTTTCTCCACGATTTAGGCGGAAAGAATGATTTTGGGCTGTTGACAGTTTTTCGGGTTGGATGGCGTGGACAAAAAAATTTGGGGGTAGAGACCGGCCCCACTGAATTTTAATGCAATGACGGGGGTGTCCCAAACCCATATTTCACATCAACTAGAAGAAGAAGAGCAGTCCCTTAAGTCAGCCGTGAGGCAGCAATGGATATGAAGTGTTAGCGACTTCATTATCTTAGCCTCGGAATATGAGGGCGTTTGGTCAGTCCTCTCCCTCGCCGTCTCATCTCCCCAACGACAGTGTACGGTCAGTGTACTCATCATAGCTGAGTTGGCTAGGGGGCGCAAGTGGAGCAGAAATCTCGAATCAAATTTTATGCCCTGGCGGGGATTTGAACCCCGACCTCTCGACTGATAGTCCAGCGCGCTAACCACTATACCATCAGGCACCCCTTCGTACGTGTAGGGTTCTGCCCTGGCGGGGATTTGAACCCCGACCTCTCGACTGATAGTCCAGCGCGCTAACCACTATACTATCAAAACCGACCCATGTTGATATGCTATCAGAGCCAGAAGTTGATTTTTAACATATGGGTCGAACTACCAAACTCCGTCAGATCCATTCTTGAGCGGACATAGACAGTTCATGTTTTCACTTGTTGTGCTCAGGTTTGTTCAGCTTTGTTGCGAATCAAATCTGTGACGAAGGAAGCTACACGTTAATAAGCGATCCACGGAGAAGTGTACAGGCTGAGTATGTCGATGGGGTTGATGTGGCGATATGCGACAATGGGATAGATGAAGGTAGGTCTACCAGTAAAATACCTCATTACGTCTAAAATTGTGTGCTAATCGTCACATTCATTTAATAACTTCATTTCATATTTTGATTGTTCATGTGATAACATCTTTACATATAGTTTCCTTATATGCAAATGTGTCCGTCGCAGGACGCTACGTCACAAACGACTTCTGTTCTATTGTGAAACCGTTTGTGACGTCAGTACTGCCGTCTTGACGACGGTCGTCTTGACGACGGCGATCAGAGCATTTTAACCAACGATACATATAGGTCTATAATGATACACTGTCGTCACGTCATAATTATGACGGGCAAATACACTAGTTATGTATATAATTTACCACAATATTGTGTATCAAGACACAGTATATCACCTTTTAAGTAACTCACAAAATGTTGCATTTAATGATAATGTTTGATATTAGTGTTCAATATTTACGTTAGATATATGTATAATATATCAGTTGATGATTGGAATGTGTAGATTTGCTCTGGATTGATAAATCTATGTGAATTTGTGCACGGTATGGCCTATTATAAATCAGTAGTTAATAATAATAATAATAATAATAATAATTATTATTATTATTATTATTATTATTATTATAATTATAATTATAAGTATAATAATAACAATAATAATAGTAATAGTAACAGTAATAGTAACAATAACAATATCAAATAACAAGTAACATTAACAAATAACAACAGCACAGCACCAACAAGGAGGAGAAGAAGACACCAAACGAACTTGCGAAATCAGCACTCAACGCATGGAAGACCATGACAGGTGCACAGCCACCAACAGGAGCAGCAACTCGTCGTCAAAAAGAGTGGGATCTCCGATGTCCAGATAAGGCATGGAGCTCGAGTCTGCTAGGGGTCTACGCGATCCTGCTCGTCTGCTAGCTTCACCAGCACCTCATACTGGCGATTGGATGCCAACTTCCCTAGTGACTGTTCTGGAACTGCGTCTGTCAGACGAGAAGGTATGGATCGCAGTTGGGGTGAGGCTAGGTACGACACTCTGTGAACAGCATTTATGCCACCACTGCCGAGAAATGGTTGATGGAAAAGGGATTCATATACTGGTTTGCAGCGGCGTAAACTTGTCGAAAATATTGGGAGGGCCCATTGTCTTCCACTGCCTACCCTCTGCCTATCCCCTGCCCCTCCTTTGCCCTTCCGAGTCCCCGGCCACCAGCGATTTTCCTGCATCTTAGGGCCTAGGATGACCGTGTAATTGTATGGTTTGCATCACATTCTAGACGAAAATGCTGCTAAACATGGATGCTGCAGTTGCTGCCTCACCTTGGATCAGATTGGAGGATCATATGAGTGAGGGTATAGGCCTAGTAGTCCTTGAAAAGATGAGACTTCAGTTTTGAGTGGAAAGCCCGGGGTGATAGAGGAACTTGAGTCGGAGGATCAGAAGCGGCAATCCCGGGCGGGGGTTGAGGGGCACAACCGGACAAGATCCCACCTTCAACAGTGGGGGACACACCATACATTTGACCCACAAATTTAGAAGAAACCCCCAAAAAGGTCAAGCAATAATGCGCGAAAAAAATTTTGACGTCTTTTAACAGATCAGTTCAAAGCTCTGTTTTCACCAGATCAGTTCAACAGTGTCCCCGCCCCCTTAAACAAGATCACCGCCAGTGAGGATTATGAAGGACGTGTTGCAATGATGATGGCGGAACGGAGAATCTGCGGAACTCAGAGGAGATCATTCCAAAGGCGTGGTACTGTTTTGGATATGGCTCAGTTGGAGAACTTGAGATGAGTATAGGCCCTAGTGACTGGGGGTCGAGAAAGACTGAAATAGGCCGTTGGAGCGGATTGCCTGGATGGTGAAGAGGTCACGGAGGTACTTGGGCTGGGAATATTGTAAGGAGTTGTAGGCTAGTTGTAGCCTAGTGATAGGAGTTTGAAGTGACTTCGCTCTGGGATTTTTAGCAAATGAGCCTTAGGGACACCACAGGAGAGAGGGAGGGGTTGTGAGCAGTGGTTGGAGGCTTTGACAGAGATCGAAGGATCGGGAAGACAAGTAGGACTGAAACCAGAGTAGAGCAGTGCAAGAAGATAGTCGTTTAAGAATAAAAGTGATAAAAATTTCAAACTGAAACGCAGTGTGATGCCACTAAACATCGCAACGCCTTGAATGTGTACAATTTATTGGTCCGCAACTTCCGTGGGCCTGTTCCTTTAGAAATCGCGAAATTTAGCAGATTTCTGATAGGCCTAATTGCACTGTGCATGCAGTTGCAAGTTGTAACATATTGTAGTTTAGGGAAAAATATGTGACTTCTGTCAGAATATTGGGAGGGCTCAATGGCTGGGCAAGCCTAGCGCCTCAATTATTGGGAGGGCTCCAGCCTAGCGGCCTCTAGGAGTTTACGCCTATGCTGGTTTGTAGAGAAGGAGGCGAGAAACATCAGCAGCATGGTATGCTGAGAGATGTTATCTAATAGCATTCCAGCTTCGATTCGCGCATCTACTACGGTGGACACCTACAAGATGAGACTCAAAACCCATTTCTACAAAATCGCTTATCCTGACTAGTCGTTAGATTGTTAAGCGCCCTTGTAACGGCATGTGCTGTGTTACGGCGCTGTAGAAATTGTCGTGTTCACCATCATCATCATCATCATCATCATCATCATCATCATCATCATCATCATCATCATCATCATCATCATCATCATCATCATCATCATCATCATCATCATCATCATCGAGAGTGCTGAGCCCTGATATCTATCCTCCACCATATAACGACACTCCAAAAGACCAACAACTATATGACTCTTGTGTCACTTGACTTCTCCAGGGCTTTTGACACGGTTCGGCACTCCACCTTGGTCGAAAAGTTGTCACGCCTTGACCTTTCAGATGCATCTTCAACTGGTTGGCCATCTTCCTCCAGAATCGACGCCATGCAACGAGGTTCAATAGAAGGCTCTCCACCTTGACATCCATAAGCGCCTGCGTTATACAAGGCTTCTGGGATGCATCCGACTTCCATCCTGTTAATTCCCAAACCAGTTTGATAAAGTACGCAGATTATGGTGGTTTATTTCCCTCTATCATCATGCGTCATTACAACCTTCAGCACCGTCCACTTGACTTTACATTACCGTCTAAAAATGGCCGTAACTTTATACCGCGAGTCCTCTATGGAGCCTTAAACCTATTTCCTTTGTCTTTTTTAAAACTTGATTGTATCTAGTTGCGGTTTGTCAACTTGAGTAATAATAAAAGAATAATAATTAATAATAATGAGCAGAGAGAAAATCCCTGCCTAAAAAGAGCCACTATAGCCTCTCCGGAGAAGACGGAAAGCGACCAGACGGTGTCACACTGATTCCTTGGTCAAGAGGACGATGCTTAGCGTGGGATGTGACAGTAGCCGACACCTACGCTACTTTTCATCTTGCTCACGAATCCATCGGAGCTGGCGAAGCCCCGAACGCGCAGCTGTGTTTAAGAGGGTGAAGTATTCCCGCACCCATACCTTTATAGAAACCGGCGGCGCTTTGTGCAGGGAAGGACTACAGTTCAAATCGGAGTTGGGAAGCCGGATAACGGACGCAACCGCTGGAGGTACCTATTCTCATACCTATTTCAGCAGATTTCGGTGGCTCTCCAACGGGAAACGACATCTAGCTTTCCTGAGATGAGGCTTCAGACAATAATTACAATGATAGCGTTCTTTACAATAATAATATAATAATAATAATAATAATAATAATAATAATAATAATAATAATAACAATAATAATAAATAATAAAGGTAAATAATAATAATAATAATAATAATAATAATAATAATAATAATAATAATAATAATAATAATAATAATAATAATAACAATCGGCTTTCACACTCGGCCTAGGTCTGATTTAACAACGATAATATTAGTGATAATAAAATTACAATATTACTCATCTATATACATATTTTACATCATTTTGTAGGCATACCTCGTGTAAAACATAAGCTGATGATAATAACAAGGTCTACATTTGCATTTCAGAGATCTGGTTTAGGTTTTCTTCCTATTCTGGAGATGCGTTGGTTGAGAGAGCGGCCAATGATCCCGTTCCAATGCTACGTTGTGGAACTGAGGCCCCGATCTACATCAGCGGAATCGGTTCTCATCCGGTAATAGGTAAGATTGCCTCATGTTTAAACAAGCAACTGTAACGAAGGCCATTTCCCACTAGGTCCATCTTATCTATATACATATAATATTTATGGATTTTTATATTTGATGCTAGGTTAAGTATTATTAGATGCTAGTTGCTATGGAAGAATTAAGTCCTTAAATTTAATTAATCGACCAGCATCTGAGACCGGCATCTAAGGCCATAAAATATTAGAGTAGGTTTAGCGATATACTGTTATTCGAGACTATGGGAACTAAGGTGTGACGATTTGACTGGTCGGATTAAATCTCAACTGTATGTCAGAAAAGTCGCCTGCGCAGCGGAACCTTAGGAGAGACAAGAAGAATTCAGTGGAGTGCTGGACGCTGAGAGTGATGGAGACCTATCATTAACGAATCGAGCGGCTCACTTCTGATCAGATAGACTAAATGAGTAGGCCTAATTATTCGACGAGGCGATCAGATAATCGAGTAGGGGGGGGGGGCGGTACCGTAGTGAACCTGTTCCGTCGATTAGCAGTCAATAGAGTCGTTAACTACGAACTTAGACATCAAACGGAAAACGTTGCGGTGTCGCTGGCTTAGCTGAAACGCAGTGGAAGTAATCGAACGTTAAGCTCCGTAAGTGCGAAGTACGCTAAGGAAAAGCGGACCTGTTTTCGATAGTCGAACCCTGAACGAACGATTAAATACTGCAGTTGAGAAGCACTGTTGAGTAATTAATCGGCAAAAGAATTATTTCAAAGAATTCAATCATGCAAACGTCATAGGTGAGCAAGTTGGAGATCATCGCAACCACATGTGAATCGACGACAAGGACGCATGTGACACTACTACTACTACTACTACTAATACTACTACTACTACTACTACTACTACTACTACTACTACTACTACTACTACTACCACCACCACTACTACTACTACTACTACTACTACTACCACCACCACCACCACTACTACTGCTACTACTACTACTACTACTAACTACTACTACTACTACTACTACTACTAACTACTACTACTACTATTACTCCTACTACTACTACTACTACTACTACTACTACTACTACTACTACTACTACTACTACTACTACTACTACTACTACTACTACTACTACTACTACTACTACTACTACTACTACTACTACTACTACTACTACTACTACTACTACTACTACTACTACTACTACTGAAGGGGAGGTTAGGTAGGCAAAATAATATAAAGACGTAATTTGCTAGGTTAAGCTTATATTGTTATAACTATTTGATTCTTAGGATTAGATTGGTAGCCAAATCTAGAAACCATCTAAACTAACTATCCATATTAAATATTATAATTCAAAGTGAATAGTTGTGAACTTAATGCTATTATGGAAATGCCTACATACAAACTAGCCATTGAGAGGACTGAACTAAAAGTAATGCGGAGTACGATCAACACCAAAGCCCTATACAATTAATTGGGGTTAAATTGTAAAGGGAGCGTTACAATAATCCACGAAACTTATGAAAAATGAGTTAACACTTTAACGACGAGAGTGTAGTAAAAGTGACTGGAAAACCAATGTATATCTTCATTAAAGTGTTAAACAATGTTCATCTATTTCATGAACCAGAAATGAAAATTTTGGTACCAGATTACCGTCACTTTTGAAAGTGAATTTGACACTCGCCGCCATTCTCTAGCCAGAATTATTCTGGTTAAAGTATATTTCGTTACATGTCAATGAGTCACGAATGACTGTTGTTTAGCTTAGCAGTGTTCAGTGTCGTCGATATGTAGAAAGTTGTTAAACAGAATGTAAACATGTACTTTGTTATATGCGAGTTACCTTAAAGTGGTGAACAGAGCGCAATAAATTCCGGTATAGGAAAAGGGGGATGGAGGAAGAATGGAGAGGGGATGAAGAAGAGGAGATGAGCGGAAAGGAGAGGAGAAGAAAGCGAGGATTGGTAACCGCCACGCACCGTGACAAAGTTGCGCCCTTGCATAGAACTCCCCTTACTAGTACTTATAGGCCAACTGTTCTAGTTTAATATTTTACTGTGCAATGTTTTGTTCACTGCTGTTATTTTTGCTTTTAATGACATTTGACATCATAAAGGCTAGGGCAGAGAGCGCCTTTGATTTGTTTTGCTCTTTGAGTTGGGCTATATAGATGTTTGATTACAATTACTGTTATAATGAAAATAAAAATCATTACTCGATGATGTAAAAACCATTAGTTACATGTCGGTTCAACGATCTACATCCTCGGGTCTTCTAGCGTCGTTCTAAATAAACCGTCAGAATTTTAATAATGTTGCAGATGATTCAACGACAACCGCTACAGTCTGCGCTAACTACGCAGGTAACCCTTGCAACTGGAATACGACGATACAAATTCACAGCTGCCCAGCTGGCGAAGGCTTAAGCTACTATTTGTACAAGTTAAAATCTCCTCCTGGATGCAGTCTGTCGTACTGTGTTGGAGAGGAATCCGTGTGCAACCGAGAAGACTACTGGAATGGATTTGAATGTGTCAGTAAGTATCCCTCAGTAGTGTATAGTGTGATGTTGTTGCAATTAGATTTCAAGATCGGCCGTCAGGTCTAGAGCAACTTGCCTAACACCCAACAAGGAAATAGTGTCCCTCATTGCTTTAAGACACTTATGCGTTAATTTAGCCTGTCTAAAATTTAGTTGTGCTTTACAAGATGTCACGGGTCTGTTACTTGGTTTGCTCTCCATGGGATTTAGTAGGAAAGTTATTAAAAATAATTTTCGATAGTTATTGAAAATGCTTATTTCTTCAAATTGTTCGCTCACACGAGTAAATAAAATAGTGTTAAGGGTTTTCTGTAAATTTGATTCGATGCTTTTTTAGTATAGTTTAATAATGCGATGACCGTAGCTGTTTCCCCAAGCATCTTCTACAGCTTAGTTGTTCCATATGTAGTCCTACCTTAGCTGTTCAAAATATACTCTTCTAGCTGTTCAAACTATACTCCCATGACTGTGCAAAATATATTACCCTAGCTGTTAAAAATGTACTACCTTGGCTATTCAAACTATGCTCCCTGGCTATTCAAAGTATACTTCCCTAGCTGCTCAAAATATACTACCGTGGCTATTCCAGCTATCTAAATGCAATTGATACAATGACTGGCACTAGAAAAGAACTGCTTTCATTGTATTTCTGTTATCTCTCAACATTAATAAGGCCTAGGCCTCCAACAGAATAAGCAAGTGTCCTAATAGCACCTTATAGGTTGTAAACTTATATACTTATTCGCTGAATGTTACTTAGATTTGAGCTTCTGACTTCTTTATTTCCAATGTTGCTAGTAAAACTAGTGGCATTGTCGAAATCATCAGTGTGTTGTAACAAAGAAAAAGGCTTTTTTACAATATAAGGGCAGTTCACCAGAAGAAGAAGACGAGTAAGAAGAAGGAGGAGGAGGAGAAGAAGGAGGAGGAGAAGAAGATGGAGATTGGAACTTGCATGTTCGAGGCACTCTTGAAATGCTCGGCGTATTTGGAAGTTTAGCTAGTCTTAACGCACAGTAACTGTTGTTTGGCGCCGTTGATTGAAGCCGTCTCGCCAGATAATGTCACATTATACAAGATAATATAGGAATATCGATCAATACCAATTCAGCTGGGTTTATACGGCACAGTTTTATTTTTTCGGGTGCTATTTGGCAAGTACGTACACTCGACGATATTGAAAGTGGGCTTTGAACCAATATGAGTCTAGGTTAAAATCGTCCACTGAACGCTATGACGTTAAGATTTTCAACTTTAATAGAAAATACTAGTTCTGAAAAGTTCTATTAAATGTACTAAGTGCAATTGTTCTATAGACAATCATCGTAGCCCATCATCGTGTTTGAACTTTGCTGAGCAATTCTCACTGTTATTCGACTTCATTGATCAACGAACGTTGGCTATGTTAATCTCCAGATTAGTCCAGATTAGATTGAGTTTTATGTAGTAAAATATCTTTATTCTATTTCCAAGTCTCTTGAGCGGACTTGATCTACGACCTGTAGCGCCCATTATTCTAGAGCCTCTAATTCAGATTTAGGGACCACATGTCAATAAGTACAATAAATATACCATGAATAAACATAACTCATATGTCTTACCAGATGTACATTACGGTCAAGAACAGTTAGGCCTGTGCACTGTGTGCAGTGGGCAACGAGTAGCACAATGATGTTCATTTGTTCCTTGATATTAATAACGCATACTATTTTACCTGTGATCTTTTATTAGTTTTGAGAAAGTCTGAAATGGACGTATAAATTTTTAAACTATACAGGGTGGGCCAAAAAAGTAACCCCCTAGACGTTTTTGCTAATATTTCGGCCAATTGTGAGAATTTTTATATCAAATTTTACTGGATGAAAAGTAATAAATATTTACGTATGACAGTCAAATTTTACCAAAATATTTATGTTTGAAATATTTTGCTGAAATTTGGCTGTCATACGTGTTTTCTCAAGATTCATGTGTGGTCTGTCACAATCTGTTCAGCGATGACGCTAACGAGAAACCTGTCCGAGTTATGGCAGGACGTGAGAAGTTAATGTTAAGTAGCGCCAAGCGTGGTGATTCCGACTTAACTGAATATTTGTCATCCGCACCACTTGTAATTAATGTTCATGAGTCTTGCCGAAAGCGGTATATAAATGAAGTGGGCATTCAACAAAAACGTGAGGCATGTGTAGTCGAGTCAGAAAGTAGGTGTAAAATTCTGCGCTCTTCTGTAGGAGAGTTTGACTGGAAACAGAACTGTTTCATTTGTAGTAAATTTGTTCGAAAGCTTGATAAGAATGCCAAATGGCGCAGTGTACAAACACTTGGTATCAAAGACAGCATTTTAAATTTATGTCGAAAACGACAAGATCATTTGTCGTTTGTGGTGCAGGGTCGCCTAGAAACAACAGGTGATTTGCCTGCAGCTGAGGCAATTTATCACGTGAACTGTTATCGTGACTTTTCCAGGGTTGAGAAGGTTCAATGGGAATCTGAGCCAGGCAGTTCTAGTAGATCTGTTGGTAGACCTGTCAGTCAAGATATGTTGGAAAATTCTAATGCTATGTGTGATGCAATGGATTACTTTGACTGTGATTTGTACACTATTGATGAATTACGTGAAAGAATGGTCAGTATGTCTGAGGACCCGGAGAAGGTGTACAGTGCAAAACAAATTCATAATCTGTTACTGAAGCGTTTTGGGAACGATCTGTTTTTTGCAAATGTGTGTGGACGGAAGAATGTTATCTGTATACGCAATATGGCAAGCCGTGTTATTAACGATAAATGGTATGCTGAGCGTGACTATGACATTGCTAATGAGAGTATGCGCATTGTTCAGGCTGCGGCAAAGCTTGTCAAAGCTAACATTCGTGAAAGTCTATTTGAAACTGATCATTACCCCACTAATTGTTCTATTGAAGATAAAGGTAATGCTAAGCAGTGGGTACCATCTTTATTACAAACATTTCTACAAAGTATTGTTGGTGATGAAATTAAACAGATTGCCATAGGTCACTGCATTGTACAAGCAAGTCGTCCTAGATCTGTTAAATCACCTGTTTTATTTGGTGTCGGTGTCACTGTTGATCATATGGTTGGCTCTAAGACGCTTCTGCAAATGTTGGCACGACTAGGGCTGTCTGTTACAGCTGATGAGGTCAACCGATACAAACAGTCAATTTTACAGTCAGCTGAGAATGATCTACCAGCTGCTCCACTTTCACGCAGTGGTCTGCAGACAATGTTGACCATAATATTGTAACACTAGATGGTTTGGGAACCTTTCACGGGATGGGAATGATTTAATAATGCTAAGCAGTGGGTACCATCTTTATTACAAACATTTCTACAAAGTATTGTTGGTGATGAAATTAAACAGATTGCCACTTACTGATTTCTATGTCAGTAAGTGGCAGTTCTTTAGACACTTTGCCCTCAGGTGACTTCAGTGAAAAACCTGTTAAACGTTTGTCACGTGTTAAAGTTACTGACATGATCCGTGGAAGGGGCATTCCTATCCATCACTTTAACCCACCAAATGTGCCTGCACTGTCATTGTTAAAGTTCAAACCTATTAGTGATATAAAATCAGGATTCTGTGCTCCCCTTTCAATTAAATTAGAGTTACTGTGGAAAATTGGGTGGTATTTTCGAGGAGAAGCAGCTCCAAGACCGAATTGGTCAGGTTTCATGCAAGACATGAACACTGGTCCACATCTACCTCCTGGTGACATCCGAATGTTACCCATTATTGCCATGAATCCAGGTGACAGATCATGTATTTTGTCAACACTATTATTTATCAGTGACCAGGCCAAGAAACTTAACATAATTACACCATGTGTAACATTCGACCAGCCTTTGTGGCTCAAAGCTGTCGAAGTTATCACTTCACAGTCACTTAATGTGGTATGTAGGATGGGAGTTTTCCATGTAATAATGAGTTTTCTTGGCAGCATTGGCTCTGTGATGTCCGGCTCAGGGCTTTCAGAGGCTTTGGAGAGCTGCTATGGCCCAAATGCTGTTGTGCATATGATTAGTGGCAAGGCTGTGGCCCGGGCTTTGCGAGGACATTTCCTGATTGATTCTGCACTGAATATTTTGCTTATGATGTCTGTACTAGATACTTCAGTAAATAATGATATTCCTGGCTCTATAACCGATGCAGATGTAACTGACTTAAGAGCACTCTATGACGGTGTCATCAACAAAGAGCTAGACTTACCAAG
This sequence comes from Allolobophora icterica, assembly GCA_963556255.1. NCBI lineage: Eukaryota > Metazoa > Annelida > Clitellata > Crassiclitellata > Lumbricidae > Allolobophora > Allolobophora icterica. The sequence continues at coordinate 25,354,386 of OY744617.1, forward strand.
TCTAGACGCATCTGATTGTTTAAGAAAATTGGACAGGGCACTTTCAGCTCATAGAACCATGTTGGCCACCGAGTCCAGAACTGCTAGATTATGGTTGCAATATATGAAGTATGTTGAAATTCTAAAAACAGTTATTAGAGCTGAAAGATTAGGAGTTTGGGATATGCATCTTGTTGGTATCTCAGAGATGCTAAATCTCTTTGCAGCGACAGGGCACAATCAGTATGCCAAGTGTGCTCGGCTCTATCTCCAAAATATGCTTGAACTGCCACATACTCATTCATGGTTACATGAAAAACTCAGTCACGAGTACCACAGTGTACGCCGATCTGACCGTTTATGGGGGGGGGGGCTTGTCAACGGATCTTCTCATAGAACAAGTTATGATGAAAGCAATCAAGGGGCACAGTGGTTTGACACATGGCAGAGGGATGAGTGAAAGTGTGCGACTGTTATGGGTTCACACCTTACATAAATGTGCCAGTGTTCATGTTGCCCTTGGTCGTTTCACTGGTTTTGATATCACTGGTGATGCTATGTCACATGCAGAACTTGGTAAATCACGTTTGTCTCGTGATTTTACTGATTTAAACTAAATACTTGAATTTTTTGCCAAGAATCTGCCATTTGATGTATCTGATTCACGTCTTCGTAGTATCTCATCAGGATTAGTTGCATCTGATACTGATGCCATAACATGTGATACTGCTGATGAAGTTGGCAGTAAGATTATGGTGAAAATGGATAATAATGCTTTCACAGATGTTGTCATGCGAAAAGCTGACCAAGTTAGGACATTAGCCTTGTTAAAGAAAAACATCAAAATCAATTACCACCATGTTGTCATTGATTCGAGTATTTTGTTTAACAGACTCGTGTTGCTAATGGAAAGGTCTTCTGAAATGGAGCCATGCTTTAGTTACGAACTGACAGCCATGCCAACATCTTTATTTAAAGATGAAGGCTTGCGTAAAGCAGACAAGTCTGTTTTGGCAAAACATATAACAAAATCTATTGACAGCTCTGCTGTTACTGATTTCACAGGCATGTATGTTATGGATGGTGGATGTTTGTTGCATCGTATCAAATGGCAAAGTGATGCTACATATTTGCAAGTATTTATGCAATATGTTGATTATATCAGATACCATTATGGCACCAACTGCATAATTGTATTTGATGGATATGGGAATGGTCCTTCTACAAAAGACCATGAACATTTTAGGAGGGCCAAATTGTCTGCTCCTGTTATTGCAATCGATGAGTGGAAAATTGCTCACCGAAACCAAGCTGCTTTGTTGCAGAATGAAAATAACAAGAAATGTTTTGTTGACTTGTTATCAAGTCACTTTCAGAAACATAATTACACTGTGCATCAAGCAGATCATGATGCTGACACATTAATTGCACACACTGCTCTTGACTTAGCAAGCACAGATACGCCTGTAACAGTGGTTGCTGATGATACTGACATTCTTGTTCTGCTTGTCTACCATTTCAAACCAGAAATGGCAGATATTTTTATGATGTCAGAGATGAAACGGGTGCGAAGCGCTCGTCTTTCAGTCATTCCAGTACGTGCTGTTTGCACTGCAATTGGAATGAAGGGTGTTCAGCAACTTCTTGTTGTACATGCACTGAGTGGTTGCGATACAACTTCTGCACTTTATGGTATAGGTAAACCAAATGCTTTCAAAAAGATTGTTGATTGTCCAGATACCCTTGCTCTTTCAGAAACCCTGGGTTCAGAAACAGCATCAGTTGCAGATGTCTAACAGGCTGGCTTAAAATTGGTAACTAAGTTGTATAGTGGAAAGCAAGGGGACACATTGAATCACTTGCGCTATGTAACATATATGCATTTAATTGCCAGAAGTTCAACGAGACCATGGCCAGAACGATTACCTCCAACTGAGAGAGCGGCACATTTTCATGTACTTCGTGTACATTTACAGGTTGTGCAGTGGAAGTCGTTGATGGCGACTTATTTAGACCCAGAAAATTGGGGTTGGAAGCTCAAGGGTGATATGTATATACCAGCAGCCACTGACCTAAAAGCTGCACCACCAGATATCTTAAACGTTATCAGTTGCAAGTGTCACAGCTCGACTAGTGCTAGAAAGCAGTGTAGCTCAAATCTATGTTCATGTCGTAAGCAAGGTTTGCAATGTGTTGCTGTATGCTTGCACTGCAACGGAGAAGAATGTGACAATTCTTCACACCCAACAATTGCTGAACTGTGTGATAGTGATGGATATGATGATGATGATCATGATGGTGATGTTGTTGTTGGTGATGTTGCCCCTTTTGATCTATGCCCTCCCTGTCTTGACTCTATCAGCAAGACAACCTAATGAACTTAACGTCTGCTGATTTAGGTATAATTGTCTTTTATTTCGGGTTTTAAATAATGGGAAACTTGTGTCAAATGTTTCATTAGGCCTAATGGACTGGGCAAACTGAATCTTATATTTTTGGCTAAAGTACGTCATTGTAAACTGTATTTCCATTTGGTCTGTTCTGAAAATGTTGCTATTCATAACTTCCTGTGGACATACTTATCAGATAATTACCATAATGATGACTGCCTTGCCTTGGTACTCATGAGGAAATATGGTGCTACTGCTTGACTGTATACTAATTTTTATATCTTATGTACTTTGAACTGAACTTTGGCAGTTGCTATTTAATGATCTATGGTGTTTTCCTGCTCGTTTCTCCTTTTTCGGGTTTAGGCCTAATAACCAGAGAATGTTCATACCTATGTACCTGTATATTCCAGTGAAACTTTTTTTAAACTGTTCTTTAAGTGTACAGCTTACACATGTTTATTAATTATGAACAATGCATGGCCTAAAAATTTTAATGATTGTAAATATGTGCCTGTATATAAGCTTAAGGGAGACCCGTGTAATTTGGACCGTTGTGTAATTTGGACCAACGCTGTATTTGCCTTTTACGCTTTTAGTTATTTACCGGCGTTGTGTTATTTCGTCCGTCGAGACGGGCCGCCGTACTTGTTTCGAAGTTTATCGCTGCAGATCGAGGTAAGCGCATTAAAATCAAGTTTAAAGGTTTCTGCGTTACATGATGTAATTTTGAACTCCAAGTTAGTTTTTGTTTAAAAATATATTGCAAGGTAGTATACAAGCATGCAGGACCGCAATTTGTTCGACAATTCATGCCGATTTTACTGAAAGTAAAATTGTAGTTGCTGCCTTTCATTATTTATGGGAAATACACATTCTATGGTAAGCGCGACAGTCGTGTAATTTGGACCGATACCGAGTGTGTAATATGGACCCTGGTCCATATTACACACGAGACGGTCCAAATTACACGCATCATATATTTCAGTGTACCCATACTTGGAACTGCAGTTGTTTAAGCTGAAGTAACATATATCGGTTATATTTAATCTCAATAATATTTTCTATTTGTTGCCAGGAAAACGATTGTTTGAGACCATTGATGGTTTTCTGTGTTATAGAGTCGTTATCCTGATTCGGCCATGACAACCCGAGCAGTGGAATACGTCAACATGGCAGCAGTAACAGCCAATGATACAGCAGCTGAAAAAATTGCTCTCTCGCCAGTTGAAACCACGCATTCGGAATTGACCGAGATGAGCGTATCCAGCGACAACCCACTGCTTGAGGACAACAATGGTGGCACAATTAAGCTTAGGTCCTACTGGAACACAGAAAAGTGATTAAATCTCATCGTTGTTGGCTAGCGTGGTCGACCAGGTGCCAAGTTCAAGTCACGGCAAAGCTCCACATAACTGGATATATATATCTGTTCAAGAAATAAGTCCGCTCCCATATCTCACCCGTGAAATGAAGAAACGACGAGGCATCACAATGGAAGCTACAATTTTGACTGCGTCGCCGTACAGAATTGTGGTTGAAGAACATCTCAAAGCTAAGCAGGCAACACAGAACAAGCGTGAAGAAAAGATTGCTTGTAATGGGAAGAAACAGTTAGGCCTACGCTTCAAGACCGCTGGATCAGGAATTTGAAGACAAGAGTGGCCAGCAACAGGAAATCAAAATGGGGGCTTAAGAAATCAAAGCATGTGAGACAGAAGCAAGCAAAATCGCTCAACAGCAATGCATAGATGAAAATATCACATGATATATTATATTTGATGTGTGGTGAAACATATGAGGCGAAAAATGTAAACTGTGGGCACACGAAGCGTGTGCAGATCTGTCCAATTCAAAGTACTATTTCTGTGATAATTGCGATGTTATGATGCACAGCAAGTGCCGGAATTTGAAGTAGGCCTACTAACTATATGGACCGTGCTTGACATTATTATAAAGTTTTCTTACACGATGGCTTACAATGTTTAACTACAGACATTGTGTCCTGCCTGAATACGGTGCAAATGCACATGCAAAGTAAACGTCGTGTAATTTGAACCACCTGGTCCAAATTACACAAGGCAGTGTGTAATTTGGACCAGTTTTTAAAAAAATGTTTTTTTCGTTTCTTTCTAATTTTAATAAAATTAAGCAGTAATATTTGCGGCGTTTTGTAGAATTTCACTAGCTCCATGTAATAATTGTATGCTTGACACTATTTCTGCTATGGCACGGGTTTAAAAGGCCGTTTTTCTTAAGGGGTCCAAATTACACGGATCTCCCTTAATTCTTGTTCATGAAAGACCTGTGCCACACAGGCTAACCTGGATTTGCTTACAAATAAATATTGAAAAAACTCATAGTTTGTGTTGTAGTGCTATATCAGTTGCAACACACATGTATTTGTAATGTTTAAATCATATTTCAAAACGTGGTATGTTGGTAAAAAAACATATTCTGCGTCTCAGCAAAGTATGGATTTCTGCATCAACTCAGGAAGATGTGCATTTTAGCACATTTTCATTCATCTAATTTATTATGTTCCCGCTTGAATTAAGTGATGCAGCTAGCTGGAAAGTTTTAAAATATTGTTTTCTTGAAGCTATAAAACTTTGTTGCTTTTATCCACAAGGTGAACAATGCAACTGCCTTTTTGGACCTTGTCCTCTTCATTATAGGCCTACTGCCTACCGGGCGTACTAAAAATTTTGATTAAAAAAAATTGACTGGTTTTATTTTCCCTGGGGATAATTTAATTGACTCTATATATAAAACTATTTATAGAAAATAAAAAATCAGCTTGTTGCAAATTTTTTCTGGGTCTCAGCACTCCGCAACTAGACTACCACCCTGTATACGAGCCGGACACAAAAGAGAGATACCGGTAGCTAGAGAGAGACATACAGGCAAAGGTAGATAGAGAGCAATGGTAAGAGAAAAATATAGGAATACAAAGACATCAAGAGACGGGAACAGGGCAGATTTCTTTCACTGATTGAAATACAAAGTCATGTTAGTCATATCGTACCGCGATGAAAAGCAATAACCTTTTCTGCATGATACAACTTGGAAATAAGTCGTGCATTAATGGATCAGTAGCAGCATTAAGTAGATTTGTAACGTCAAACAGCATAGCAGTTTGCTTAGCAATGTTGTTTTTTTTCCAGACTATGCTCCAGCAATGACGGGGCTTCCAATATTTTCGGGACCTCATAATAACGGTAGTGTACCGAGCGGAGAAATCTACTTCCGCTGCCAAGTCCAATATAACCGGCAACCGAATGATACTAATGCGAGATTCTGTGTAACGTTCCTGTTTGACGGACAACCAATAGAGTACATTGGTGTAAACGCAGTCCATCCTCCGGCACGCCTTGAACCAACCATCCTAGACCCTGACAGCAGCTTAATCGCCGAACTGAATGAATCTAAACTGAGAGGACGACTTGGAAGAGAGGTATAAACATTTGCTTAAATTTACTTTCGACCGTTATAGGCCAACATTAAATGTTTTGCTGTGATAGTTTTAATTAAAAATGAAGTTCAATGACAGCAGTCGTGCTTGTCGTAATCAGGGAATTTAATCACGAGCTGGTTTTGTTTTTAACTTTGCTGTTGTAGGCTTACTTTCCTTTCTTCTTTTTACAAATAGCTTTTAGTTTTAAGTTTAACTATATCTGATATTCGTTTCTGCATTTACGTATTGGGCATTGCTCTTAATAAATCTACTCAATCAATCTTTATTCCCAATGCAGCTTTTCGCCAGCCTTTTCAGGCCCTCTTACATTGTATGTGGCCAGTACCTCATTTCTCTACAATAATAAGCTTTATTTGAAACCGTTCGAAAAAGAAATCCTCTTTTGATGTGAAGTCAATACCTTCACAAGGTCGATTACCATATTATCCTCCACCTGAGTTGGCTTTACTCGCAATGGATCATCACCTAACGTGAGACTAATGTTTTATTCTAATAATACAGGTTTGAGAAAATATATATTGGTCAATAGTAAATCGATTCATTTTGGTATACAGAATATTCCCAAAATCAGAACTCATTTGTAATGGAATGTCGTGCTTTCAATAACTAATTCTCTAGATTCCAGCCGTATTCATTACTATAACCAAAAAGTACTTCTAACTTGCATCACAAATATTTGCAATGATATGCAAAACTTCAGCACTCCTTGGCGACGTCCACAACAAAAACAGATTATTAGAAAATATCATCATGGAGCCTTGTGTGGGTACATGCGAGCATAGCCTACAAACATAGCCCAACGTGCAGTGATTCCCAATGAAAAGAAACTCCATATTATTATCAACTTCGTCAGTTAAGGGTAGTCTCCCGCACTCTGACGCAGGCGGCTGCTTCCACCATTGTGGTTTCCCGTCTGGACTATTGTAGCGCCCTTTACGCTGCCCCCCCCCCAGCTGCCCGCCTTGGGTGCTTGGACCGGGTTTTGCGTGCAGCCGCACGTCTTATTGGTCGCATCTCCAGATTTGGCCAGGTTTCTCTTTATATATGCGGGATGTTCTGCACTGGCTCCCTTTCCCGGTGCGCATCGCCTACATGGTCTCTGCACTGGTTAGGCGTTGTCTGGAGGGACCTGCAGGAGTTGTGTCGCCCTACCTCGGGGGTCTTGCGGCGATCTGCTCTTCGCTCGGCTGACCAGGCCGAGCTCTTGGTTCCCCGTACGCGGACAGCCATTATGCAGCGCCGTCCTTTTTCGGTCGCTGGCCCCGCAACCTGGAACGGCCTTCCTGTTGCACTCCGCTTGGTCCCTATGACTCACTGTACCTTGTTTCTTACAAACTTGAAAACTGCTCTCTAGCCGTGGTTGGACTAGGAGCGCTCCTGAGTAGATAACCTGAAGGGGGAAGGTGCGCTATATAAAAGCTCCTTAATAATAATAATAATAATAATAATAATAATAATAATAATAATAATAATAATAATAATAATAATAAAAGATGGTCACTTCAGAGATTAATTTCCACTTGCTTAGCATCTGACTCCTGAGGGATTATATGTACCTCGGGGAAAAAGAAACAGAAAATAATAATAATAATAATAATAATAATAATAATAATAATAATAATAATAATAATAATAATAATAATAATAATAATAATAATAATAACAATAATAATAATAATAATAATAATATTTTTTTATAATAATAATAATAATAATAATAATAATAATAATAATAATAATAATAATAATAATAATAATAATAATAATAATAATATAGAGGCCTATATACAGGGTGGGCCTGTAGAAATGCAACAACTTTGACGCCTTATAACTTGAACGCTTTTTATCTGAGCGTCTTGTCAAATATATCCGATTGAAGATAATTATCCATTTTATCATTCTGCAAAATATCTACGAAACACTCTTACGACGTTTGAGATGATGCTATTAATATTCGATGTGCCATTTTCTTGCCATAAAACCGTATGACGTGAACGATGCGCCGGTGTAGGAGGCTGAATAGACTCCCCGTAAGTAAACACTTCCGGAGTGTATATATCCTAGGACAGAATGACTCGGGAGTTAATTGATAGGGGCCTACTAGGACAAAAACACCACCCTGCGAATAAGCACTCCCCGAGTGTCTTCGTTTGAGATCGCACGAAATGACTGGTGGAGTTAATTCATCCTAGGACAAATTGAATTGGGGAGTTGATTCTTCCTGGGATCTAACTTAATGACTCGGGGAGTTTATTCTTCCTAGGATACACTGAATGGGGAGTTCATTCTTCCTAGGACCAAATGACTCGTGTAGATCATTCTTCCTAGGACAAATTGAAAGGGGAGTTGATTCTTCCTAGGACCAAATGACTCGGGGAGTTTATTCATCCTAGGAAAAACTGAAAGGGGAGTTCATTCTTCATAGGGCCAAATGACTCGTGGAGTTCATTCCTCCTAGGACAGATTGAAAGGTGAGTTGATTCTTCCTAGGACCAAATGACTAGGGGAGTTTATTCAGCCTAGAATAAACTGAAAGGGGAGTCCATTCTTCCTAGGACCTAATGACTTGTGGAGTTCATTCTTCCTAGGACAAATTGAAAGGGGAGTTCATTCTTCCTAGGACCAAATGATTCGGGGAGTTTATTCTTCCTAGGATAAACTTAAAGGGAGTTCATTCTTCTTAGGACCAAATGACTCGTGGAGTTCATTCCTCCTAGGATAAATTGAAAGGGGAGTTCATTCTTCCTAGGACCAAATGATTCGGGGAGTTTATTCTTCCTAGGATAAACTTAAAGGGAGTTCATTGTTCTTAGGACCAAATGACTCGTGGAGTTCATTCCTCCTAGGATAAATTGAAAGGGGATTTGATTATTCCTAGGACCAAATGACTCGGGGAGTTCATTCTTCATAAGGTAGACTGAAAGGGGAGTTCATTCTTCCTAGGACCAAATGACTCGGGAAGAATTATTCTTCCTAGGACAACCTGAAAGGGGAGTCCATTCTTCCTAGGAGAAAATGACTTGTGGAGTTCATTCTTCCTAGGACAAATAGAAAACGTTGGAAGCCTTGGACCTCATTAGATAGAACCAGCTGACCTCCATGAGACTATAAGACCAGTGTCACAGAAGAAAAGGCAGGCAAAAAGGAAGGTTGACGGGAACAAATGGAGAATGAAGAACGAGAAACGAACCAGAGAAGAGGAAGAGATGACAGTGTTTGAAGTGGACCACAGAAAGAGTTTGAAGAGTGAAGAGTAACAGGATATTATGGAAGAATAAGTGAATGACTATTGTAGTGATGAAGACAAAAAGTACTTACTTCCTGAAGGTAAATCTTCTACTGATTCTGTGAAAACTATGAAGAGGGCAAAATACAATTCTGCAGACATTACCAACATAGCCCTGGCCAGTCTAAGACACCACTGGGCTGAGGGAGACAGCGTAGATTGCTACTGCTGCCTGGATTGATGTTACTCAGTTCAACACTACTTTGGTTATTGGTCACAATAAGGTGAGGAGAGCTCAGTAGAGTCGTGAAGAAACCCGGTGCAAAGTTTGAAGACGAACTTAAGCATAATGGCATCAGTTGTATTTTCTTTGATGGGGCGTCGTGATGAAACCAAGGTCATGTTGAAAGCAAAAGGGAACGGCGAAATGTATTCAGGTTTGGTGAAAGAACACTATACAGTTTGCATGGGACCAGAAAGCAGATATCTGTGGCATTTTGTTCCTGCTCAAGCAACTGAAAAGAAAAAACGTGCTGAAATAATTGCTGATAGTCTAGATGAGTGGTTGAAAGAAGGAAGAGCAGACAAGTTATTGAAGGTGATTCCTGTAATGTAACCACTGATTGGGTAGGCGAGTAGCGCGTCATGTCGAGGAGAAGCTGCACAGGCAGCTCGTGTGGATTGTTCGTGATCTGCACACAGGAGAACTGCCACTGAGGTACCTAGTGACTGCTTTAAATGGCAAGATTCTAAGCAACAACAAATGGTCAGGTCATTTAGGGAAATGTTGGATTCTGTAACTGAGCTAGACATCAATCCTGATTTTGCAAAAGTCTGTGTTGGCCCTGGACTGCTTTAAATGGCAAGATTCTAAGCAACAACAAATGGTCAGGTCATTTAGGGAAATGTTGGATTCTGTAACTGAGCTAGACATCAATCCTGATTTTGCAAAAGTCTGTGTTGGCCCTGCTCTCCCTCAGCTCAGCGATGAAGTGATGAAAGACTTGAGCACAGATCAAAGCTATTGCTACAGGATTGTCACTGCAATTAGGAATGGAGTTCTGCCAAAGGATCTGGCTCTGTTGGAGTTAGGACCCGTGTGACTGTGTCCCACAGCAGGTGGCTCACAACAGCTCTGAGTTTCCAGAGAATTTGGATCTCAAAGCATAATCTAAAAGGAAAGAACCTGAACAATTTGAGGATGAGTTCTGTGTTGGGGTGTAGGCCTATTTTGTGAACTGGTTCAACATATATACCAGTCATTTATTCACCAAATATGGTAGCACAAAACAAACGATACAGCATTCACTGGACAGCAGACCTGCCCGTCCTATACTAATTCAACTACATAGTTCACATTTCCTTAATGCAAATTATACTATGTGCATAGGAGATCACACATAAACTTTACCACAGTGTTCCCTATATTTGGGCCTCTTCGAAAGAGTCTTCTTCATTTTAACATCCAGCAGTCCTTAATGTTAGATTCCTGCAAGAAGTGCAGTATGTCCTCGACACTGCAGTGGCTGACCTTGAAGATCTTACAGATGGCATTGCTGTAGGTGTTGTTTAGTGTGTGCAGTTCACTGTTGCTGAGGCTCACAGCTTCCATTCCGTAAAGCAAGAATGGCTTGCAATAAGCACTAACAAGATGCAGTAATACTGGCTCAGTGAATTTGCAACATTTACTATACAGAGAGGTGAAAGATTTGTAGAACTTGACTCTCATTTCATGCAAACTGACTTTTAATGACTTGGCAGAAACAAGAGAACAACCCAAGTATTTAAGTTTGTCAACATAGTTAATTTGCACACAATTTACACTAATCATTTTACATGCAGTATGAAAAGAAGGGTCAATTCTCATCACCTGAGATTTTGTTACATTTAATTTCATGTCAGTACTCTCTAATTCTTCCACACAAATGTCGACCATTGCTTGTATGTCACAGAGAGATGCGGACATCAAGATAAGGTCGTCAGAATACATAATGCACCCCAAAAATAGCTCCCCAATCCGACACCCATGATTGGACCTACTCAGTTTCTCTATAATATCATTCACATACACAGCGAAAAGTATTGATGAGAGGACACCACCCTGCCTAACTTCACAGACTAGATTGGTCATATCAGACAACATGTTGTGCCATCCTGACATATGCTGCACTCATGCTATACAAACTTATGAGGATGCATAAAAACTCACGATGGACTGATCTATCCATTAACTTGGTAAATAATGCATAGTGATTGATTTTATCAAAAACTTTAGACATATCTAATGCACACAGGTTTACATTAGAGCCATGATTAGAAAAGTAATCAACTACTGATCTTACAGCAAGCCATGCATGAGAACAGCCCAACCCCTTTTTGAAACCGAACTGCAGGTCTGAAGTTAGCAAGTAGGTACCATACAGCTCCAGCAAACACATTTCAAAGAGTTTAGACAGATTGGAACTCATTGTGATACCTCGATAGTTGTCTCTCCTACTATTGTCTATGGTGATAAAGACAAATAGCAAATGGACACAAGGACCCAAGCATCTCCTTTTCCAGCTACAAGTGCTTAAATAACAGAGTGAAGAGGTGAAGATGATGGTCATACCTACAGTGAAGAGATCTGCTTGGTATGCTTTAGCGAGTCTGTGCTGCAAGGAATGTTGTGCAGTGAGGAGGAACAGGAGAGAACAGATGCATTGGAGGAGATACTGGAGATCAGAGGTGAAGGAGATGAAATGTCACAGCTTGGAGACAGCAGTGTGAGACCCAGGAAAACACCAACCATCAACTCTGAGGCGACTAAGCCCTTGCAACTGATTGACTGGAGCTCTGGAGTCTCTGAGCCCCCTTCAACCTGCTCCCTAGCAACAGCAGATATCAAGGCTTCTGTTAGGAACCCAATGGTGGTTCCCGACTGGCCATCACACACCCAGTCTGTGGAAAGGTGTGTGAAAATGACAACTGAGGCTGCTGCTCATGTGTACAGTCATGAGAGGAGGAACCACTACATCAAAGGTCAAATGATAAGCCGAGAGCTCATATGGGCCGAAACAGAAGCTAGCAGGACAGAGTGAAGAGGTGCAGATGATTTGGTTGATTTTGTACAGTTCCATTAATTTGACCTCTAAAATGACATTATCTATGACACTGTGTGGCAACAGATTTTTGTTAAGTTCTATTGTATGTTCAACTCAATAGTATGTAATTATAACTAATTTGAACTGTAAATTGAAGTAGCTAGGGCTCCCTATAAGCTATATCTCTAGCTAGTTTTTGTGTGAAACATCCTAGAAGTAGTTTGCTACCAACGACGCTATATAAATTGTCGTAATTACAATTACAATTACAATTATATGACTAGTAGTTTGTGAAGTTTGAATAAACATCATTTAACACGTCACATTAACACACCCTACTCTACAAGTCATTTGGTCCTAGGAACAATGAACTCCCCTTTCAGTTTATCCTAGGAAGAATAAACTCCCTGAGTCATTTGGTCCTAGGAAGAATGAACTCCCCTTTCAGTTTATCCTAGGAAGAATAAACTCCCCGAATCATTTGGTCCTAGGAAGAATCAACTCCCCATTCAGCCTATGCTAGGAAGAACGAACACCACGAGGCATTTAGTCCTACGAAGAATCAAGTCCCCATTCAGTTTATCCTAGGAAGAATGAACTCCACAAGTCATTTTTTCTTAGGAAGAATCAACTCCCCTTTCAATTTGTCCTAGGAAGAATGAACTCCACAAGTCATTAGGTCCTAGGAAGAATGGACTCCCCTTTCAGTTTATCCTAGGAAGAATAAACTCCCCTTTCAATTTGTCCCAGGAAGAATGAACTCCACAAGTCATTTGATCCTAGGAAGAATGAACTCCACAAGTCATTTGGTCCTAGGAAGAATGAACTCCCCTTTCAATTTGTCCTAGGAGGAATGAACTCCACGAGTCATTTAGTCCTATGAAGAATCAACTCCCCTTTCAATTTGTCCTAGGAGGAATGAACTCCACGAGTCGTTTGGTCCTAGGAAGAATGAACTCCCCTTTCAGTTAATCCTAGGATGAATAAACTCCCCGAGTCATTAGATCCCAGGAAGAATCAACTCCCCCATTCAATTTGTCCTAGGATGAATTAACTCCACCAGTCATTTCTTGCGATCTCAAACGAAGACACTCGGGGAGTGTTTATTCGCAGGGTGGAGTGTTTTTGTCCTAGTATCAATTAACTCCCGAGTCATTCTGTCCTAGGATATATACACTCCGGAAGTGTTTATTTACGGGTTCTATTCAGCCTCCTACACCGGCCCTCCATCTCGCTGAAAGATGTAACCATCAACTCCAGACAGTTGGCGAATATCAGGTAGCAGTCCTCTTGCGAGTACTTCATCGCAGTAATAAACACTGTTCACCTTAGCCTTTGGAGTAACAAAGAATGGCGCCGTCTTTCCAAGCTTTGAAACTGACAACAACACCATCACACTTTGCGAGAAGTGCTTCCTGCCCTTCAGAAGCCGAGCAGGCGCAACCTCACGCTTAAAGCTAACGTTTGCATACACACGGTCGTTCTGTTTAATCAATCGATGTAGAGCATATTTATTCCATTTTCTAGAAGGGAATTCTATCATCATCTGATGTGCATTGTATCCTTTTTCTGCTCTTAAAATTCGGATTAAAATCATATAATGTTAGTCCCCCCGGGCTCGCTGCACAATTAGGCAACGTCTGATTGTCTCTATTGCTGAGCCCCCCACTTGGAATGGTCTTCCGTTAGAGATTCGCCTACTCCCCAAGGGTAATACGTCTGCTTTTCACAAGCTGCTCAAGTCTAATCTTTATTGCCGTTGCTGGGCTGGGAGCGCTCCTAAGTAGGTTTTTTGAAGGTCCGCTATATTAAATTAGGCTAAATGAATGAATGAATGAATAAATGAATTTAGTACGAACATTTTTAACGCGCCCAAAGTCACAAAAAATGCGAATCTAGGTATGGTTAGTCAGTCGACAGATGAAGAGAATTAGATATCCAGATGTTTGAATGTAAGTGAGAAGTAGTGAGTTTGAGGCGTTTCTTGAAAGATGAAGAGGCCGAGTAAAAGAGTAACATTGGTAGTCGATTCCATTCCTTGGGGGCTGCAACACAAAATGCACGAGATTCCTTTGCAGTGCTTCGTCTAGGTTCAAACAAAAGACCCATAACCGAAGACAGCAGACTGCGTGGCGGGATGTAAGGAGAGAGTTGAAGTTATGTAGGAGTGCACGTTGTGAGGGTTTTATAGGTGGAACAGGCCAGTTTAAATCTTAGTCTGAATTCTACAGGAAGCCAAAGGAGCTGATGGAGCAGAGTTTACGTGTTTGCACGTAACGTATTGTTGCGAGACAGATAATTTTGGATGCGCTGAAGTCTGTTGACCTGAAGATATGATAAGTCAGCAAACACCGAGTTGCTTAATTGGGGCGAGAGCAGACAAGGGAACAGGCCGTGGTCTGTGTCATGTCTTTGGTGACAGCAGACCTTTTGTGACGTATTGCCCTTATATGGTAGAATCAAGATTTGCCAAGGTTTGTTTTGTGGGATTAGAATGTGAGATTACTGTCTAAAGTGACCCAAGTGTTTTGACAGTCTTTGATATCGGAAGAGCACTGCCAGTACGGTCAACGCTGAATGAGAAGGGAAAGAGCGCGGTCGTTGGCGTGAGCCAAACATGATTGCTTAAGACTTATCTAGGTTAATAGCAAAACCGTTGAAGCAGAACCATACATGCATTGAAGCGAGGCTCTCTTCTAGTATTACTTTACCGGACTGATCCGTTGGTGAAAGAGCAATTTAAAAAAGCTGAGTATCATCAGCACACTTGCTGTAACTGGACATCAAAGTGATTGGCCATGTGGCTGATTGATGAAGAGAACATCGTAAATAGTAGGGACCCAGAGCAAATTTCTTAGGGACACCAGCACTATCCAGCAGTGCAGAAAGAAAGATCCGATCGAGCAGTACCAATACCTACTTGCTGAGGCTGGTTACAGAGGTAAGAAGCTAACCAAAAGAGGGCAGTCCGAGAGAAACCGAAGTGTAACTGAGTCCAGAAAGTAGAAGCTGGTGATCGACAGTGTCGAACGCAGCAGAAGGAAAAGAACGCAGTCAAGGAGAACTTGACTTTTATGGAGCGCAGTTTAGGAACCCCTCAAAACGCTACTGTGTTCCTGGCCACTCTCGTTCGCTTGCTCAGAAGCAACCATCGATTGAAGCATATTAGTGGCCCAATTAAAGTGTTCGGATTATATATCAGACTATTTTGGCTCTTTTAGATTCTGCACCTTATAGCATGTAGATAGTCATTCGTTCCTTTTGACTGTTCCTATACTTTACATTTAAAACTAATAACTTAACCTCACATTTTCTGAATTTTGAAATGCAATATTTGTGTTTTTCTAACTACAGATTTCCTGCCAAGCAGAGTCCTACTGGGACGGTTACAATAGCAATTCGACCATGGAAAGTGTGGCAAAATATTACGCCGCTTTTGAGGTGAAAAAGTCGTTATGTATAAAATATATATATGAATACAGAAGTATACATTTATACACACATACATGCACATAATAAAAAGTTATGTGCGTACATGATGCATACTGCGCATAGGCAAATAGGCTTACACTTGTGGCCTACGTGTATTGTGCATTTATTGCAAACATATGACGAGTGACTCTGTTTAAAGACCTTGATACTGTTTCATTGTTTAACTGCATTGTTTAAATTGTCTCTTTTGCATTGTATTGCAAATATGTATGCATATATTTGGAGCACATTGTATAACCTCTCAGAGGCTACATAATTTTCTATGCAGGAATCATAACGTACAAAGTCTGTACAGTTGACAATAATATCTTATTTTTAATTGCCGATGATTCAAAGCACTTCGCAGTTATCGTTTTGTCAAATACCCGTTCGATTTGGTAGCTATTGTTTGACAAAAATAATCAACGTCGTCCTCCTTTATCCAGGCTTGGGACTGGCACTGCCAAAATACGGGCAGTGGTGGAGTTAAACGAAATTTAGGATGATTGTGGGCAACTCAATTGGTCTGTTTCTCAGTTATGCTACAGCGTAACCTAGATCCAGGTAGAAATTTTACGGAGAAGCAGGATGATTCGTCTCATTGCTTCAAACTATCTCCATTCGGATTTAATTTTCCCATTCGGATTCTTTTTTCTCATACGTGTTGTTCCATTTCATGCTCATTTCTCCACTACTCAATCACTCAATTCATACTTTTTTAACACTAGAACACCATAATTCAATCGAACATAATTTTACCGTCAGGTTCAATGGCGCCAACGGAACATTATTGTTCCGCTTATAGGGTAGTACTATTTACCTCATTCATTTATCAAATAGTATATCAGGTTAATCATCTTTATAACATAATACAGTTACAAGCAAGTTAGTGGTGTCCATAACTGGTCATACAAAAAGCATAGTCTCTTCAACCAGGGTTAATTCCACACCACACTGAACGCAATGAAATAAACCAGCGAGAAAGTAAACACAGCAGCACATGCACTACTTGCAACTACAGTCGTACCCTGCGTATGCTCTTATGTGTCCTAGCAATGGACTGTCATATTTCAATGAATTCACTAAGAAATTGCAATTGCAGCGTTTCTTTTTCTCTTTAGAAGAAATATAGACTACTGAAAGACATGTGATAACAATGTTAGCATTCGAAGGCATGGATTCCAAGTGTATTTTATCTGTTTATCTCGCGAAATAATATGAATGAATTCAGGCTGCGAATTTCACTCATAGTTAGACAAATGCCACATAGTATATGTTGCTGAAAACTTTACAACTAAATATCGTGAATCTGATTGTCTCGTACTGTAAGCCCAGGTTATAAATGCACTTTGCTACAGAGTTTGAACTGTACTATTGTTGTTTAACCTAATTTGTTTGTTTGTATGATGATTGATGAGTCAATAAACTGATTGATTGTTGTCTATCTTAGAGCACAGTCGACAGCTACAGCATCAGTCTGACCAATGAATCCACTTTCAACGTTACATTTAGCTCCACTCTTCCGTTTACCTGTCATCACTGCTCACCTAGCAACAATGCCTCGTGTTGCAAATACACGTTCCGCATGATTAATTTTACTGCATCCTCGGCGCAGTGCTATCTATATTGGAGAGGTGGCAACACAGCAGAAGTGACCGTTTATTTTGTGCCGGGAATCACGCAAGAGCAACAGTACTTCGCTCTAGTCTTTGAAAACTATATTGATGATGAGTTGTGGGGGGGGACGTCGTTGTGGCGTGACTATTTGATCCCACCAGTTTCAGTAAGTGTCCGTTTCCCTTACTCATGCGCATCGCAAATTTATAAATATTTCTGATAGCATTTGTAAGGGCTTCGTTTTTGGAAGGTTGCTTGTTGTTTTATTGTAATTGTAGTCAGGTGGTTGTTTATATAGATATATATTACATATTACATATGTTATGTATATATGTATAAATGTAAAAGTTGACCAATACGCAAACAACGCTCATAAAACTAGAAAATATATCCGGATTGAGGCTCTCGCACTTATAGGCTACATGAACCCGAACCAACGGGTTCTCATCTAGTGCAGCCTAATAGTTGATAACACTGGTTATTGCAGTGAAATTAAACAAATTCGAGTGCAGATATTATTTAGATAAATACCAGACAATTAACCTGACTCCACTCAATCGTCCATTTTTATTGAGGCTAAATGGTGCTATAGTTTGGACTGATGCGGTAATGTTTACGCATCAGCTTCCTAAACAGGACCAAGTTTTTTGGGAGTTCTTCTGGAGGCATGTACATAGACGTGTTATCTTTACCCTTCTTGTTACCTTCGTCTGGTGTTCAATTACCTGGAAGGCGCCCAGAAAGGTTCTTTAGAAATCAAACGCTAGCAGTCATAATTTATAAGATTCAAAGTTTCAAAGAAGTAGAGTTTCATCTAAGCCTATTATATGTACGCTGCATATTCTAGCATATTCTGTCATACATGTACACGCCTAACTCTTAATGACCAAATGAGGTTAATAAGATTCGTTACTACCGAACATCTGGAAACTAATAAACAAAATAAGCTTGCAAATTTGTAATGGCAGTTGGTGCTTCTTGTTAACAGATGGCTGTTGGTCCACAGTCAACACAATATCAAAGTTGCCAGTCAACTGGCGATCCGCATCTTGTTACCTTTGATGGCGCGTGAGAATAAATTCATGTTCTTGTCGTCTTAGTTTTCACCTTAATTTACAAATGACATCCTATTTTCTAGCCATTCTACCAGTTATATTTTCGTATTATTTGCTCGGACGTTCAATGTATTCATCTGGACTTTTATACAGCGGACTTTGAGAACATCTCAAAATTGATAGCCATTTTATGTAAAGGGTCGTTACCTAATTAAACCGTCAGTTCGTATACAATCAAAGACCATTTTCCACTTACGAGAAACCTGATTCTTTCGCGTATACAAACAAGTATACTTGTGACATAGCATCACTAGGCAAATGCCTTCAATACAACACGACTGTAATTTGATAATACGCTCCTTACAAAGTTCAGAAGTCCACCTTGAAACCGGGTAACATTAGGAACTGCATACAGACTGGAAAAAGTGAGTTTTCGGTTTAGAGCAACAGACAGTACCGGTTGGAGAAGAAGAGGCAGAGAACCTCAATTGAAGGGCCCAACAAATGAATGTACGCCGGCCAAAGACAAGACATGTACCAGGAACAACATATTTTCAAGCTGATGCTGATGAACTAGCTAATAATATTTTTTTATTAATTTTAGCAAATATGACAACTTTAAGCTCGGAGATTTCTATCTTGTGAAAGCAACAGGCGCCAAACAGTCTATGGAGGTACAATTTATTTAGCTCACCGTATCGACGTATTCTCTTTACCTTAAGTTGCACCTTTTTAGGTCAGACAAATAGCCACGTATGAATCTTTCGAAGGTTTTGAAGTGGCGCAATATAATTTCTTTATGCAAACATGCATACCTCGATAACGTTATGGTATGACCAAGCAGACGGTAATGATTCTGCTCAGCACAGTAGTTTCTTTCTTTGCTGAATGCTGATTATTTTTTAGTTTCAACTATTCAGAAACTTTGTGTTGATTTTACATCAGCTTGTACATTTACTTCTGTGGTAAATATGAAGATAGCAATAATGTAAGATGTTAATGTAATTGTAATTTATAACTTTTACTGCATAGGTGTCTAATGCACAAGGCATCAACCGAAATCAAGCAGTAATCTAGAAGATCAGTCCGTAACACAGAGGGACAGTCTACGATGGTTAAGCAATTTGAATAGCTAAGTCTTAAGTTGAAAACGAAATAAGTGAACCGACTGAGCAGAATGGAGAGACAAAGGAAAATAAAAATCTAGGTCCAATAACTGAAAAAGCTCATAGACCAATAAGTCTGGTGAATAAAGACCAATTTTTAAAATTGTAAAAATTGTAGCTGGCCAGAGTTCAAAGTTTTATGAACTAAGAGCTTCAGTTTGACGCAAATCCTTTCCTGAACTGCAAGCTAATGCGCAGAATTTAAGCACTGAGGTGAATTACTCATATTTTGAGGTATTAGTTAATGCCCTTGCCACAGAGCTCTAAATTCACTGCAGCTTCAGAATATTTTACTTATTGATACCAGAAAGAAGCGAGTTACAATAATCTAGGCCACTGAAACCGATACGTTTGCCAGTTATTTTATATTCTTGCACTTGGGCTGCACTTGCGCACCTTTTTTCAGCTATTAAAAAATAATTTAGTTATTTTAATTAAAAACATAATAACTTAGTTATTTTAATTTTATTTCGATGTTTTCAGTGTTTATTGATATGCAAAGTAAAACACGTTTCTTGGGCAGGATCTCAACGAGACCCCTCCCCAATCCCTACCCCGTTTGTTGGGCTTCGCCCTCGATTTAGCTCTTTCATAATTGTTCAGTTCCGGAAGCTGTTTTCTAGAAAAAAAGCACTGCTATTTACGTGGTCAGTGAAGATACAGTAGAATTGAAAACAACGCCTAAGTTACAAGCAGCGTATGTCAACTCAACAGTTGAGTCACTCAGTTTCAGATACTTAAACCATTCTCGTTTCATTACTTGCTGTGGAGTGTCCAGTATACCCCCGTGATCGATCGAGTCAGTCGATCAAGTCGATCGAAACTAGGCCAAGTCGAGTCGGTCGAAAAATCTTCGACTCGATCGACTTGCAAGTCGAGTCGATCATAATATGTTTTGACAAGTGGAGTTCATCGTTGTTTCTTCGACTTGACTCGACTAAAAATATTTTTTACTATTTTTTGCGGTTACTTCACAAAATGACCCACATGATGTGATGACGTAATGCTTTGTAAACGCACAGCTACCGTATTAACCTGATTGAAGTTCATTGCAAATTATGAGCCCTCTTGATGATTTCGTTTAGTGGAAGCTGCAGATACTTTTTTCATACTTTTACGGTGAAAATGGAAAGATTAAGATGCGTTACAAATGCGCTAGTTTCAGGAAATTTCAGCTCTGTAGTCAGTTATAACGACGATCTCAAAACGTTCGATTGTCTGTATGTTAGGACTGACTGAATGCTTCGACTTTGGCCAAGAGCAGTGGCTCGGAAAGTGTTTTAAAGTTGCGTGAGCTAACCTCAGCCAAGTACAGACCTAAAATGGATAGAATTATACATTATATCCGATATTACCAACAAGAATATTTTGTCATTTTGTAATGGAAAAGTTCATTGTGCAATGCCTACATATTCATGAAATGAAACGCGTCTATAGCACAATATTAAGTCAATAACTACTTTAGCAAGCATCAAATACAAAGCGCCAGCCAAAAGTTGTGTGAGCATGCTTCTGCCTCGGCGCTACAGAGCCAAAACTTGTGTGAGCATTGGCACCTTTGTTGCCAAGAGATAACCCCTACGATCGACTTGGCTCCAAGTCGACCAAGTTGATCGTTTATTTTCCAAGTCGATCGAGTCGACGAGAGGTCGACTAGTCGACAAAGTCGATCGAGTCGATCGTCGGCTGAGCCAAGTCGATCGTAGCGGTTCGACTCGATCGATCACGGGGTATAGTGTCCAGTAATAGAAATTCAGGTTTCGGGTGATTAAGGAGAAGTTTGTTGACCATCATACACCGTGATGATACACGACTGCAACTCCTTAAAGGTAGTGGACACAGATGTAGGGACGATTGGCATGACAGACTGTCAAAAGAAATGTATAGTTAAAAACCATATAATGATATTTCAGTGAATGATTGTCGAGCAGTGTTCTTAGGGGTGTTGTGTATACTTTAAACAAGAAAAGACCAAGAACAAAACCCTGCGGAACACCACAAGTCAATAAAGCACCAGATGAATGATCATAAGTTAAACATTTTTATGATTATTTATTAATTAATTAAATTCGTAACGCGCGCACGGTCACACCGAAATGTGAATCTGAGGCGCGGATAGTCGGCGGCCAAGAGAAGATGCAGTTAGACATCCAAGTGCTTGAAAGCCAAGGAGAAATAGTGAGTTTTGAACCGTTTTTTAAGAAAAGAATTGAATTTGAGCTAAGAAGTGAGAGTGGTGGGATTAGGGTGTTGAATGACAGATGAGGTTTCTTACGATTCAAGATCATCCGTTTGCGGATTTTAGATTTAAAATTTAGTACAGAAGTTGAGAAAGATCTGTTTTTTGGTCGTCAGGTTCAAGAAAAGGTTTTAAGTAGTGGATCAAATCAAATCATTTTATTGCAACCCAGAACAGAAAAACATAACAGTGACACGATACATCGGGCGTTTGCTGTAGTGTAGTGGGTCCCACGATCTGGAATGACCTTCCTCCTGTGCTCAGGGCCAAACTAATGACTGGCTTTTCCTCATCGGTGTCGCGTTCCCTATAGGCATTTCTGTTTCCCGGGGGCTTCTGTGCTGAGAGCACCTCTGAATAGTTATTCTGCGAGAGGCGCTTTATAAATTTCTAGATACAATACAATACAATACATCGAGACATCGAAAGAAAAAATATAAACCAGGGCAGCAAAGAGAAACACAAAAAGGATGTGTATCCCGCCAGATTAGGGCACTCAAACCTCTGTATTTAACCTAATAATAGTACTGGCCTGCATAAGACATATCCTAAGGGTACAACTGCAATTGCAATTGTAATCGAGCATTTATATAGCGCCACTCAATCAGCGACGCTCTCGACCCGCATCACTACCAGAACCAGCAAAAAGAGACGGTTTCAAGCGTCTACGGAACTGAAGAAGAGAGAGGGCAAAAAGCACTCGACGGAGGGACTGGGGAAGATTGTTCCAGGTTGAAGGGCCCATGAAGGCAAAGCTCCTGGATTGGGCCATCGAAGAGTGCATACGCGGAACAACCACAAGGCCACGGGCCGAGGAACGCAGGAAGCAAGGAGCTGTTTCTTCATTGACCCATCGGACAATGAAGAAACAGGGGTGCAGAAATTTTTTAGGTATGACGGAGCAGAGCCAGTAAGGCAGTTGCGCATGAAGGTGAGGGTTTTGAACTGAATTCTCTGTTGGACAGGAAGCCAGTGGAGGGAGTCACGAATAAAGGCAGAGATGCAGGCAAAGTTAGGAATATCACCTATAAGCCGAGCTGCTTCGTTAAGAATAGACTGAAGTTTGTGCATATTGGAGGAGGAAAGGCCAGTGTACACAGCATTGCCACAGTCAACCCGAGTGCAAATCAAAGCTTGGACCAGTGTAGTGACAGCATGAACTGAAAGACACCTGAGGATGGATCGAAGCTGGCGTAGATGATAAATGCAAGACCGCGATATAAGGTTGACTTGATCAGTGAAGGAAAGGGTAGGATCGAGGACAATCCCCAAGTCAAGAACAGAGGAGGTGAACTGAATGAGGGGAAACCTGAGATAGAGAGATTCCAAATCAATCTTGCTGAGTTGGAGGCGACTACCAAGCCAGATAAAGTGAGTCTTGGATGGCAGTAACTCATTTCTCATAAAATGAACCTACACCAGATGTATCCTAATTAGTTAGAGAAGAACAAAACTTAACTAAGAAAACAAAAATTTTAATGAACATCTTAGCTAGACGCAACACAAAACCCTTCCTTAGTAATTTATGAATATTATTTTTATAATAGAGATAGAAGGTGCATACGTAATTTCTTTTTAAAAATAAATAAATTCTTTGACATACGTTTCAATAGGAATTGAATTTTACATATACGTTCCCTTACACTTGATAGTATGGAGACGAGTATTAGAATGAATCTTAACCGCACGATAAGAGGACGCATTTCAAGTATAATGGCAGTGAATGTTATAAGCATGAGACAAGAAAGCCTTAAAGCTATTCAGCCTAAGTCCATGTTCTAGGTCAGGGGTGGGCAAACTTTTTGCACTTGGGCCACATTAAACGTAAAAAAATTTGGAGGGCCGGATAACAAATTTTTAACTTTTAATAACGACTAACATGAAAAGAAGTTTACTTATTTATAATATATTAAATACACTTCGGCTGTTGCTAATGAGATGTATGCGACTGTAAACATGCATGCATTTAACAAGGTTCCCGTAATTACCAAGATTCCTATACTCGGGAGTGATTGCACTGGTTGCAATTCACAGTTTGAGTTCAAATTTAGATCACTTAACTGAGACCTGTACTTGGATTTGTTTATCTTCATAGTTGAAAATCTTTGTTGACAGAAGTAAGTGGATGCCAATAACACAAACATTTTTAAAGCAACAGTTTGTAGATCTGAGAATTTTTCCTTCCAAGGCAAAGAAAAGAATGTTATCAGGTCTGATCATTTGAGCTGTTCTTTGAGAACAATGTCACTTTGTGGTCGATTAACTCCAGCTGAAGTCCAGAATATGAGCTAATTTTCGATGTCAAATGTGAACAGTATAGAAAGCACAGTAAATTCAGTGTCAATTGAATCAAATTCCACAAGTCATATGGAGAATTCTTCTGTCAAACTTGACAGCTGAAGTCTATATTTTTCCTACCCTGCAGTTTGCAACTGCAGGGTAGGAACTAGGAAGTTCCCGTAGTTTTGTTCTTTCATCTGCTTTGAAAGCAGCATTAGTTTCACTTGAACGGATTTCACTTCTGCTTATACAGATCACGTGCAAAAACCACTACAGAGAAGTGGGGCGGATCGGTAGAGTTTATGCATAAAGTTGTTTTTAAAGACGAGACCGAAATGGTATGTTAGAGAGCAGAGCCACTTGAGTAAAACGAAGAAAACATCTCACGGTCTGAATTTTGTTAAAATTTTCTGAAGAATTGTGGGGCCGGTTAAAAAGTGTTGGCGGGCCGAATCCGGCCCGCGGGCCGTAGTTTGCCCACCTCTGGAATCTAGGTGGAAAAAGAAATCCCCAAATTGGAGCACCTAAATTTGATCCACTCTCAATATTTTAAATTCTCTGAACAATAGAGCAGTATGGTCCAATTTTCGAGCACCTGCAACTAGGAGTACAACCCTTTTTGGCAGATTTATCAATCCTTATTAGCCTGGAGGGATAAACGATTGTCCAAATCATATTACAGTAATTAAGGTACGAAAAGATAAGTGCATAGCATAGACTTAATTTAACAGATTGAGGTAACAGGCGAGCAGTACGGTTCAGAATTATAACATTCTTATCAATTTTACTAGAAATTTTATTAATATGTGATTTCCATGTTAGATGTTGATCAAGGAACCAAGGAACCTAGTTGGCTCAACCTGTGTAAGAAGAGCATCTTTATAGTTATATCTAAATTCTTTTTAGGTGTTGATTTTCTATAGGATTTAAATAGAATGTAATTAGTTTTATCTAAATTCAAAGAGAGTTTATTCGAAGAGAACCAAGTATTTATTTTTCTAGTTCTATATTAACTAGCCTAACCAACTCCCTCCAAGAGGAGTGAGAATAAAAGACATTGGTGTCATCTGCGAACAATATCAAGTAAGAGGCTGGAGAAGTTTTAACTAGATCATTAATATAGAGAAGAAATAAGGATTCAAGATTGGACCCCTGTGGGACACCGTATTTAATCCAGTTAAGTACTGACCATGCCCCATTACAGAAAACCCTCTGAGCGCGTTTATCTAGATAATAGGCAAACCAGTTTGACTGAGTACCTCCAATTCCATAATATTCTAATTTTGCTTATTAGGATTTTATGATCAACCTTATGAAACGCCTTTGTTAGATCGAAAAACCCATAGAGTATTCGTTATTATCTGTAGCCTTGGTGATTCTATCATGTATATTTACTAATGCCATATAAGTGGAATGTCCCTGTTGGAGTCCATGCTGTAATTGGCAAATAATATCAAAATTGCTTTACATAATAACTTAATACGATAATCTGTTATGCATAGGCTTTTCATAGAATTTGGAAAAATAAGGTAAGGGCCATCCACATATTACGTACGCAAAGAGGTGTGGAGGGGGTCGGATTTAGGCGATTTTTCGTACGGGTGCGAACGGGGGGGGCACAAAATGTGTACGTACGCAAAATAAATGTCTAATTATGACGTTCATATTAGCCTATTTATAACTCTTTATTGTCCTATAAGCTTAGTCGTCCGATGGCATTTTATTACATTATATAAAAGCCATGTGCAGTAATTCTGTGCTGTGAACGAGACACTATAATTTGTCTATATTGGCCCTAACTCATCTTGAAATCTGGCCTAAAGTGCAGACAGTCGCTGCCGAGACACTTTCTGCAGCTGGTCTTCGGCGGGTGCGTCAAGTACGTACGCAGGGGGGTGGAAGAAAGTACGCTTGCGAACAGGGGGAGGGGTCCAATTTTCCCGGATTTTTGCGTACGTAATATATGGATGGCCCCTAAAACAGAAAAAGGCCTATAGTTAGAGACATTATCCTTATCACCTTTCATTAATATAGGTACTATTTTTGCAACTTTTATAGCGTTAGGAACGATTCCAGTGTTTAGAGAACAATTTATAATTTCCGCCAAAGGTATAGAAATTCTATATCCAGGTGAAGCTGAGCAAGGGAAGGATCTATATCATAACCTTTTACTGCAGTTTTTTAAGTTCCGACCTATTTCCAGAATTTCTTCGGCGGTGGTAAGGAGAACACCCATTGAATATTGTTGGGAAACCTGGAGATAACTTTCGAAGTGATCGGGAGAGGAGGGTAGTTTCCCAGCAAGAGATTGAGCAATGTTAGTGAAAAAAACATTAAACTGATTGGCTATTACCTGAAGATCACCAATATTAACACCATTTGTTTTAAACACACCAATGTGCTCACCCCATTGCTTAGTTGCATTACTGAGCGAATGAATTTCCATGTCTGTTAGAGATCACCATTAATTTGAGAGAATTCAACTTCATAATAGATTTTTCAGCCATGAGTCTAATTGTCTTAAATTTATTTCTATACTTAGTAAATCTCATTTTATTAACTTCATTTGGTGACTTTATCAAGTAGAGAGAATGTTTCATCTCACAGGATTTGAGGAGGCCAGGATCCACGGTTGTTTATAAGTTAATTTTCTAGATTTATTATGTTTCATTATTAAGGGAAGTGAATTATCAGACACTGTTTTATAAATTTCCAAAAACTTTCATTAACGTCCCCATCCTCACTAACTTTCATAACAGGACCTCAGTCTGTATCAGCAAAAAATGAGTCAAATTTCACTATATTTTCCTCATTAATTTTCAGGGTAGACATGGGGCTAAGAAAATTTATGTTTTCTTCTCGATGCCAATTATGCAAAAATTGGAAGATGATCAGATAAATTACAGCTGCTCTAATTAGTTTCGCCCAAGCAGTGGAAAATATATTATCCATAAGTGTGGAAGTATGAAGAGTGATACGCGTAGGTCTCATATGGAGGGGAAGAATTGATGGGAGGTCACACAGTTATGTCCATAGTTTCTTTGTGATCATTCGTTTTGAGAAGATCAATACTGAAATCCCCAGTTATTATAGTCTCCTGTCCTTTCTTTATAGATCTGCATAATAGGTCCTAAAATTCCCTGTTAAAGTTAGCTAGTTCAATCTAGGAGGCCTGTAGACTACCCCCACCGTATAAGATATATCAGCGAGATGGATCCTAACAAACAACTGCTCGAAGGTTGTATACGCTCCTTGTTCTTTTTGCAGCACATGATTAATATTTTTAATAAACATTCCTACACTACCACCCCGGGTCTTCCCTCTTGATTTATGAATAAAATTATAACCTGGTACATGAATGGAGTCCTACTCCTCTGGCAACAGGCTACCAACAGCCAAGTCTCAATAAGGGCAAGTATAGTTACAAGTAAGTAATTAAGAATATTACACATTTCATCTAATTTATATAACATACTTCTACAGTTGATGTGAAAGATTGACAAATTAGACTCAACAAATTCAGTATTATTAAGCCGTGATTGGAAGATGGTGTATGGACTATTCCATTTGGTATTCAAAAAGTAATTTTGGTCGGGATACGTTTCGCTTTTGTTAATCAATCTACGATTCTCGTATACCTCAGGAAACACTTGAAGTTCAAGATTATTCTCAAGTAGCCCCAGCAGAGTAGGTTCAGAGACACATGTGGAATGTTGCCTATGTTTGTACTATTTTCTTCCACGTCCAGCAAGGAAATTGGCTGAAGAAATATGTCGTAAAGATAACGGAGCACGGAGCACTCATCATGCTTGGAGCGATTTCAATCGCTTAGATGTCCAGGAGGTTGCTGAGCGTACCGGTCTTCTTCATTTGGTCACTGAGCCTACCCGCGGAACCAACATACTAGATATGTTCATGGCCTCCGTGCCAGATCTATTCAAGCTTAAGGTTGTGACATCAGTGCTGAACACACACGATAAGGCCTTAGTGGTAACCACTGAAGGCGTAGCTTATAACCAAAACAAGCAGCATGTGACGGTAACATTTAGAAGGAGATCGCCTGATCAACATGCAGCTCTTCTGAAAAGCCTAGAGAGCTTTGCTGTTAACAAAATTGGAACTCACGAGGACCCTCAGATCGACTGGGACGTATTCTACGACGAATCTAGAACCCGGCTACAGCAATTCTATCCGCTAAGAACAATTACCATCACGTCGAGGGATCCTACCCATATCACGCCAGAAATAAAGTATCTCCTGAGAAAGAAGAACCGGCTGGTGAGGAAAGGGAAGTTAGAAATAGCTGATTCCATAGCTAAGCGCATAGCATAACCTATCTCAAAATCAGTAGCGCAAACCCTATACAGGGTCGATCCCAGCACCGGAACAAAATCCTTATGGCGTAAAGTAAACTCCATAATCAAGAAGTCAACAAAATCAGACCCTCCTTCTTCAACAGCGCGGAGGATCTTAACATGTATTTTGCGGAGGCTTCTACGGACAAGTATTACATCATTCTAGACCAGGGGTCTCAAACTCAAATTACCCCTGGGGCCAAAGGAAGACCAGTATGTGAGCTTGCGGGCCGCATAAGTCAATGATCCTATTCACTCAGTGACACAAGTGACAAAGTTAAGCAGAAATGGTGAAATAAAGAGTAGCACTGTATTTTGTTTAAAGGGTTAATTTATTATCATTCTAAAAACTAAAAATTAATACATGCGGACTTACTTTTAGTAATTTAGTCAATTTCTTTCGCTACTTAACTGGTAGTGTTTTGCCTCAGCCAGAGCATCAATACTAGGATTGATATCCTGAGATTAAATCAATCTAAGAGATTCTTGTAATTGTTCATCAGTAAGCCTTGACCTTAGCACTGATTTATTAATCTTCTGCAGACAGAGTGAAAAAATGAGGAAATTCTTCTCTTGAAAGAATTTTTAGAATTCTGGAATTCCATCATCCTTATACTTTTGCTAGAAATGAAGTGAATTGCCTATGTTTCAGTCCTCGTGCACGTGTAAAATTAACGGTTTTAACGACCGCATACACATCTCTTTATTTGGCAAATCCATCTTCAAGTTGCTAAACTTTTTCATCTGTGACTTTGCCTGTGAGCTGTGATAGCCTCATATATGTCGCGATGCATAGTGTCATAGTTCCGATCTATCCACGGATAAAAGAACTAAAAGTTCCTATATCTACCATGTGAAAATCCACTAGTTAAGAGTCGTGGAAACTCAGAACTATTCGTTTTTAGTTGTTATCACTTTGCGGCTGCCATACCGTGCTAATTGTAGGTGTTATTAAAATGATCGAAAACGAGAAAATTCAACGCGGTTGATTTGACAAGCATAAAAAATGTCTAAAGCTGGAATAAAGTACTACCAATACAAATTCTATATGATTTGGCAATTCCGATAGTTTCGTATAAAACGAATCCTAACTGATTGGTTTTAACATGGTGGGTATACGCTATAGGAAATTTTTGTTTTACCCGTGGATAGACCAGAAGCACTGGCGGTTTTATTACAATGCATCACGCGCCCTAGATTCGCACTGCGCAAGCCAACTTTCCTTACGTCGGCCACCTTCCTCACCTATACACATCTTTGGCGCGAAAGACAAATTTCAGTAAGTGCATGTGCCTCACTTGTTAAAATCTTTGCCATTATCACGAGAGACACCACTGAGCGTAATTTTTAGAGACACTGAGTAAGGGAAAACCATAACATCTATAGAGCTTTATCATTATTATTATTAGAAAGTAGACCTGTAGACTTTCACTGAGAAATATTTAAGAAATTCTGAAGACCGTCGCGGGCCACAAAAAACGACCTCGCGGGCCGCATGCGGCCCGCGGGCCGCATTTTCGCCGATCCCAGTCGAGTACGGCAATATGGACCGAAATCCTATGATCTGATTGGCTCAAGTCTTAAATGACCTAAATAGCGAAAAAGGACGAAATATGTAAGTCAACATACGCGTCCGCAAACTAGCTTTAAGAACACTCGGTAATAACCAGTGATGGGCACTAAACTATTTTTTAAGCTAAACTAAAACTATTTTACAATTAAAAAAATAGTTTAACTAAAGTTGGCAACTGATTTTGGAAATTAGTTAACTAAACTAGAAAAAGTAGCTAAACTTTTTCCAACTTTTTACGACAAACATTTTCACAATAACAGGTTAAGTGAACTGTAATAATGCAAAGCGTCAATGACAATTTCACCTTCAAACCATTAGATGCAATGTGCACTGTTCTAGCATACAGTTACAGGCGTACTGTAAATAGTGTGAATTTGAAAACACAGGCTATTAATGCTAAAACCATGGAGTATAGAAATGTTTTTGTTGACAGTGTTCAGTGTTCATTGTGGAAAATAGTTGCATATTCCTGGTTTTTTAAACTTTTTGGGTAGCAACTAATTTTTTTAGTTAAACTGTGGTTTTAACTAAACTATTTTTTAGTTAAGCTTCGTCATTGAATAATTTGTTTTTAAACTAAAAGTTAGCAACTTTTTTGTTAACTATTGCCTATCACTGGTAATAACAAAGTTTTTTTTCAGAAGGCGGTAATTTTTTAGAATTACTTAGAATAAGTAATTAGTTTTCACTTACATTTTCGAAGGAGAAAGAACCAAAGACAATCCAAGACTATGCTGGACAGATATTTATTCGTACCCATCACCGCCAAATGGCTGGCGTCAGGCATTGAGATGGTGATGAAGCCCTTACAATCAATTCCAAAATTGGCTTCATTGCTGATGTGCAACTTGTGTACATGGAAGTTGCTTTCTTCATAACAGTATTGATACAGAAATTTTTTATGGAAAACTGGTTATCTGACTATAGGAATGGTTCAGAACAGACATGTACTTTTAATGACTGGCCTAATAATTGCCAATTTGAAATGGCCGCTTCTAAAGGATTGATAATAACTTAAGTTAGGCTTACTAACACTAAACTGGATAATTATAAGGTCAGAAATTACCAGTTTAACACTTGAATTCACTTCAGTTAATACATCATGTAACACTGTAACCAAACAGCAGCAAACTTCAATATCCTCAGCAGTACAGAAATAAGTTGAAACAAAACAGAATGCACAAAACATAAGGCACCTGAACCTTAGGTCAATTCCTATGACAGCTTAACATGCTTACCACAGCCAAGCCCAGCATCACGATAGACGCATGCCTGCAAACTGTGAGGTGCCTTGCGCTTGTGCACTGCAAATTACCGAATGATGTGTAGTCATGCACCTTAAGACCAAGTCAGACATTGTGCCATACTCTCGCTTGAACTTGGAGTCATATAGCTTCTGGACTCGGCTAACTGAGTGCACAAAGTGGCCATCAGCAGCCATACGGAAGTATTCATCACCGTGTTTCAGCAGCAAGTCAGTTTTCAGACAGTGTAAGGCTGATGATGCAGCGTGACCATGGTGGAACAGATCCAACAATGTCTGCTTTGTATCTGGACTCATGTCACGGAACTTCAGAGTAGCAGCATTGTTGATGTAGTGATTGTGGCAATGATCTATCATGACAATGGTGGTATAGGCACTATTCTTGGTGGCATTATGACTTCTTGAGTACTCCACAACCCTGAATAATACAACATTTATTGCCAATCCAATGCATATTTGTTTTGACACTATAACATAAATATATGTAGCAAGCAGACTCAATATGTAGTACACAGTACTCAACAGAGCACTTGCAAGGAGTAGAACTTACTTCTCTTGTTAAGAAATAATGGTAATTCTAGAAACAACAGGAATAGTCTTAACAATAATAATAATAATTATTATAAGGATGTTATACCAGTGAAATCTCACAGAATTGTTAGGCCTCTTTTCTCTTCCCCATCCTATACCCAACCTAGTCCTTTTTTTAGTTTTCTCCTTTTGTGATTTTTGTGTTTCATGCCTCTACATGCATAACATGTTTGTAAACCATAGTGCGTATGCAGATGGTTCATTAAAGAATATACTTACTTACTTACTTAATTATAACTTAACAATAATCATAGAAGCCTCACGCTCCTTAATAAATTAATTAAGGTTTTATGAAATTAAGCTACCTAAGAATGTGGGTGAACTAGCTCATATGAAGGATAGACATTATGAATTAAATGACGTTTATTATAATTCAACAAACAATGAGTATGTCAACAGTTACACAACGCCTTAGTCTAACGATGACTCAAGCCACCAACTAGTTCAAGACAGAGCTAACCAATCTGTAGAGTTAGAGAAACTTCTTCCCTGCAGATAAGTCAAACAGCCAGGGAAGAACATAGGATGCATGGGGCTAATAGAGCAGTTGAAGAATTGCCAGTAGGCACAGTCCTTGCATGGATAAGTTAGCCTTCTAGGAGTGCAAGCAAAGTAGGCCTATCCCTAGCCAGGATTGTGTTACCTACTGGACATGCAGTTAAAAATAGACTAGCGCTAAGCAGAGTAGACAAGAATTATATATATGTAGACACACTTAATATATAATATAAATAAATACCACTCCATAATAGAAGAGAGGAATGAGCAGTCCATTAAACTAGCCCTGATGTATCCATGGCTTGAAGTGTCAGCGACCGTTTTTTCTTAGCCTGCCAGTTCTCTCACCTGCCATCTCATCTTCCCACCAACAGTGTACGTTCAGTGTACTCAATATGGCTGGGGGTGCAGGTAACATAGAATTGGTGAACCAAATTTCTGACCTACCATCTGAACCATCATCCCCTTGACTGACAATAATCATAAGAATACTAATAACATGAATAATCATTATATATCCAGCTGAAATATAGCAACTCCACTTCTCACCTCTTAACAATACACGGTGAAGCAGGACAACCAATGTACTTGTACAGACGCTTAGTGTGTTGAGCTCGTGAGTCAGTTTTGTGCTGACACCTCATCTCGAGTTGGACGAGGTTGACACGGCCTGAGTGAGGATATGTTTTGCTGACTCTCCACGTGACGTAACTAATATTCTGGAGTTCTTTTAGCCAAGCCTTGCATAAAACAAACCCATACTTAGTTTTTATTTGTAGTGTTGCACATTCACAATTCTGTTCCACTAGGCCAACATGCCAACTGCAACTAAAAAAATTGTAAGCACAATTCAAAGCCAAATATCTCGCTAAAAACGTGCTTGAAAGTTTATTGATATACTTTTAAGCGCTGAACCATTATAAAGCAAGCCATAGGCCTACATACATGCTATAATTCAATGATATGATTATTACATAATTATTGCCATAGTAAATTTTAATACATTTAATAATCTTCATAATGGTAATTCTAAAAACAACAAGAATCATAAGTTTTGAAATTTGATGATGAGCAACAGAGAACGAATAGTGTCCAAAAACCGTTACATAGGGAGTCAGAGTTCCCTTCTGATCCAGGACTCTACACTAATACAATTTTAAGCGCAAGACTTTAAAAATTATAACATATGGGGTCAACGTTAGAATTATCATTAACCATGTATTTTAAATGGAAATCTAAAAAAGCCACGTCAGTTAGACCACCATATAGAAAAATGTCTACATGTACCTACCCTCGCAAAAGCTTCGTCGCGAACTTCAGCTATCCGTACTTTAAACGTCCCTCCACTGCTTTCCCTTAGATACGTGTAGTCTACCGGTAACAAGGGAAAACTTGTCATTTTTTGATTAAATGACTTTGAAATTGAAAGAAAAATGCCTCTGTAAGTCTGTAAAATCAAAATGGAGGACACGATAGTATGTATCTATTTTTAACATGACCTACATACAGCCAATTACGAGGTGCAGGCTTATCATGACTCCGCCTATATGTTGTACTAGACTGGGATCGGCGAAAATGCCCGCGGGCCGCGTGTTTGAGACCCCTGTTCTAGACCTTAAACAAAGAGCCAGTACAGACCATGAATTGGTGACGGAGCAATCCCTCTTCTACATCCTTAACCATCTTCACCATACCTCCGATGGGATAGACGGTCTCCCTGCTTTGTACCTACGACTCACGACGGCCTCAAGCTATGCAGGACTATAGGAAATAGTCGTCGCCGGCCCTCGGAGTGCCTCTCTCGCATCTCAGCCTTCAGTGACTGGAATTAAAAGAGCAACAACAATTACAATCTTGGGAGTAACAATAGGAGAGAAACTCTCTGGCGCTGAGCATGTAGATGGAATTCTAAGATCTTGTTCATCTTCACTATACGCACGAAGAACGCTTCGGGATCATGGGATGCAGAAAAGAGCCTTACATGCGGTCTCGCGTGCCACCACTGTAGCCAAATTAATGTATGCGTCACCGACATGGTGGGGACTTCTGAGTTCTACTGAGCATGCTCGACTGGAGCGGTTCCTTGATCGGATGGTGCGGGCTGGGTTTCTTCCTGCTGATGTCCTTTCGTTGGACAGAATGGCTGACGCAGCAGACGAAACTCTGTTTAGGGCTATAATATCTAACAAGCAGCATGTTTTGCGATCGCTAAGCACTGAAAGGGAGGACACAGGGCACACTTTGAGACCTAGATTGCATCCGTTTGCCCTTCCTATCAAAGACAATAGGAACTTTGTGGCTCGGATGACGTATTAAAGCAGTTACTGATAGTAATCATTTTGATCCGCATGACGTTTTTAAAAACGTGTTAAATGGTATATAATCAGTACCCAAGTGTATTGTACCTCATTGCGTTCTGTCAGTGAGAATTTATGAATAAACGAAGTTATAATAATTAGTACTGTCTATACAAAACCAGAGGTCACAATTCACACTTAAATTAAATGTTTGGCTATAACATTCCAAGTGGTACACGTCTTTGCAAATTGTACCGTACATTCAACATACTCAATAGGTTCTTTAAGTATGTCCGCGCATATGCCGCAGTTCGGTAAGATAGCTTCAGCCATCCAACATTGGCCAAGGTCAAAGAGACCGAGTCTGGAACAGAGGCTATGGACTAGTACACTAAGATTAGGTCAATTCCAGTCATATAAACCTAGTATATTAATTCACATTTCATTTTTTTAAAGAAAGGTTCTCTTATGTGCACACCAATAATATTATTATCAGAATGTCATAGGCCTACTGTTCTTTTACACATGGATTCTCAGTCATACATCACAATAGTAATTATACCATCAAATACCATGCAGAAAATTAATCAGTTTAGTTCTATTAAAATTCACTCTTCCCATCATTCGATTAGATCTATATAGACTATCTTCATTCTCTTTACTAAACAACAGTGTTGGTTAAGCCAACAAATAAAATATAGGGCCTACAGCAGAGATGGGCAAACTACGGCCCGCCAACACTTTTTATCCGGTCCCACAATTCTTCAGAAAATTTTAACAAAATTCAGACCGCGAGATGTTTTCTTCGTTTTACTCAAGTGGCTCTGCTCTCTAACATACCGTTTCGGTCTCGTCTTTAAAAATAACTTTATGCATTAACTCTACCGATCTGCCCCACTTCTCTGTAGTGGTTTTTGCACGTGATCTGTATAAGCAGAAGTGAAATCCGTTCAAGTGAAACTAATGCTGCTTTCAAAGCAGATGAAAGAACAAAACTACGGGAACTTCCTAGTACCTACTCTGTAGTTGCAAACTGCAGGGTAGGGAAAATATTATAGACTTCAGCTGTCAAGTTTGACAGAAGAGTTCTCCATATGACTTGTGGATTTTGATTCAAATGACACTGAATTTGCTGTGCTTTCTGTACTGTTCACATTTGACATCGAAAATTAGCTCATATTCGGGACTTCAGCTGGAGTTAATCGACCACAGTGACATTGTTCTCAAAGAACAGCTCAAATGATCAGACCTGATAACATTCTTTTCTTTGCCTTGGAAGGAAAAATTCTCAGATCTACAAACTGGTGCTTTAAAAATGTTTGTGTTATTGGCATCCACTTACTTCTGTCAACAAAGATTTTCAACTATGAAGATAAACAAATCCAAGTACAGGTCTCAGTTAAGTGATCTAAATTTGAACTCAAACTGTGAATTGCAACCAGTGCAATCACTCCCGAGTATAGGAATCTTGGTAATTACGGGAACCTTGTTAAATGCATGCATGTTCACAGTCGCATACATCTCATTAGCAACAGCCGAAGTGTATTTAATATATTATAAATAAGTAAACTTCTTTTCATGTTAGTCGTTATTAAAGTTAAAAATTTGTTATCCGGCCCTCCGATTTTTTGGCGTTTAATGTGGCCCCAAGTGCAAAAGGTTTGCCCACCCTTGGCCTACAGCATTTATGATTTCTGGAGATCATCACAACTTTATATATCATCAATAAGAAAATGACAGAGAAATTAAATTTACACAATACTTGACATTGAAAGGATGGAATAGGATCCTCATCGCTAAAAAAACAGTGCAGGCAGAGAAGAAAACTGCGACGGCATAGATCCCATTGATTACACACAGATAAACAATGTCGAGATCAGATGCAGATCGGAAGAATCTTTCGTGCGATGAGAAATTGATATAGTCGATATAATGGTTGGGCCTAGAACAGGGGTGGCGAACCTTTTTCAAGGTGCGTGCCAAAATGCAGCTAAATCGTTTGAAAAAATACCGTCGCGTGCCACTCCGAATTTTACACAGTATATAATTATTCTTCCCACATCGGTTTTAGTTAACAAAGAGTAACAAAAATTAATAATAGACGTTACTTCGAAGATTGTTTTGAATGGCATTGAAATAAAGTCCTTCAACAAGGAAAATGTAGATTCCTACATGGATTTTGTATTTCTAAGTTTGAAATTTTGTGGCACGCTCTGAATTCCGCGTGCCCAAAAAATTTCAACGCGTGCCACTTTGGGCACGCGTGCCATAGGTTCGCCATCCCTGGCCTAGAACATCAAAGCACGCTTTCATAAGAGACGTAGGAATAAGGTCAAGGAGACCGGTTTTGTTGGATGAGGATAATTAAAGTTTTCAAACATCTTCAAGAGTTGTTGACTAACAGAAGGTTCAGAATTTGGATGAAGGAATTTATTTCTTCAACACAGAGGATCCAATAAAATTAAGGTTTAAATTAGATATATTTTTCTGCAAGAAAGTGGAGTATTTACTTTTAGGATCATGGGTAGCCAAGCACACAGCCAGAAATAAATGTTACTCCCGGTGTAATAATTTATTTAAGGCATGTTGTATAAATTCGGACCTTCCGTTCAAATTTTTGGTGCAGTAACTTGTCAACTAGGATTCATTTTCCACAATGACGATATGCAGACAAGTCGGTGGGTCTCTTGTAGACAAGTCGACGAAGACAGTTCAGTTATCTGGCCACTTGCAAGCTTATTTGTGGATTTAAAGCCAAGATTGACATTTGCCTTTTTTCTTTATTGATATTTTCCAGAGTTGAGATTTAATCAAGACTTGATGTTTCTAAACAGATCCAGGTCCGTCAGGAAACGTGTAATAGCCGTATTGGCCGCGAGGTTTCCTGTATCTGCGGCGTTATTGTTCGTGAAGGCAACAGCGCATTCAAGATAAGCATTTGTGAAAAAGGACCATGGGGTGAGCATCTTCAAAGGAGACCAACCCCCCCAGCTGTCCGTCTTCTGTCTCAAGATCCGGCAGATTCATCTGCGATTTACGACGACGGCACTGGTCTGATCTATAGTGTAAGTGAAACCTTATGTCGATCGATATATTCTTTTATTCATAAATGCATGATGTCACACAGCACCATGGTACAGCTGAGCATGAGGGAATGAGATGATACAAATAATGGACTAGGTAAATAAAAATGAGAGATATGTAATGTGAAGAGAAAATGCACATTATACTGCCAATGATGGGCTTCTCTCATATATATCAACCGCTAACTTTAAAAGTATGGCTTCGCCGGTTAGGCTAAAGGCTTGACGGAACTTCGACAGTTTTATTTACAACCGTATAAGACGACAACGTCTTTCCTAATCGTATTCGGAGCAAGTGATAGCTATACGACTGAATGAAAGGTATAGGCTCCTACGTAATGTAATGTACACGGCTTCTGCCGAATGAAAGAAAGAAATGTAATATATATGCTCCTGCCTGTCAAGTGAAAATACCATGATATACACGGCTCCCGACGAACGATGACGCTTCACAACCGATCGTAGCCTACTACTTTTCTGCCAAGTGAGAGAAAGTAATGTGATGTATATGCGGTAGGCGGAGTTACGATGTACTGAGAAATATATGCCCCACGCTACAAACACAGACGGTAGGCGGAGTTAAGCGATAGGCCAAAAATAACGAAACAAAGGTAACATGAAGAAGACAACAGGAAGGGGCCCCACCGGGCTCACGAGCCTCCAAAAACCGCCACAATTCTATAAGGGGAAGTTAAGGACAGTAAACAGTGGACACGGCCGAGGTAAGCCGGTGACCGCACGATGATCCTGCCGGCATGCCATTTGTTGAAAGCTGATGTTGGTATGGGTCCCAGAGTCCCTGGACCAAGCAGAATCCAGGACGTCGGGTGTGAGTAGTTGGAAGGTCTCCAAACGCTCCTGTCGGGCGAACATTGATGTTGGATGACTCAAGGATCCGCTTTTGACTGAGGCAGGGAGACGTCGAAGTTGCGCCGGTCTCGTATGCGCTTCTCACGTTGGTCGGCCAGGGTGAGAATTGCCGGGGGTTTGGGGGTGGGTGGTTTAACCCCCCCCCCCAGTCTTTCTTAGGACCGCATAGTAAAGTCTTCATTGCACACCCCAACTCCACGTAAATCAAAGTCTAACCCCCCCCCCCAGTCTTTTTCCTACAATTCGCATACTGTGGTCGGCGGTTGTCGCCACACCCCGCGGAAGACTGTCATAGCAACTCGATTGATTCACTTTGCCATCCCAAGCCGAGGCCAGAACAACAGCCGACCAACACGGCCGACAAAGATATTGCATAGGGGATGGGCTCGTTGTAGTAGAAATGACACGCAGACAAAATGTCTTCAACACAAAATGCCTTCAAAAGTCTCGAATCCCTAGGCCAAATCAGCAAACAAAACATGAACACGTACCCAGCCCAAGGAAACTCCATCACGACCGAAAAAACTGAAACATATTCTGCTAATGACTAGGTAATCCGATCAGGGGCGGATCCAGGGGGCAATCCGGCCATGCCCCCCTTTGAAATGTTTCTTTATTTACACATGTGTTTTCTGGTGGTTTTGTGATGTTTACACAGGCGTGCCCCCCCCCCCCCGTAGGCGTGGATGAGTCTAATGTACAGAGGACTTTGCCTTCGCAGATGTAGACCCTGAAGACATGAAAGAGGTTAATGACTAAAAAAAGGTCATCAACTTTTTCGGAAATGAATTCCCCCCAAAAATGGTCATCAACTTGTTTCGGAGATGAATTTCCAAAAAGTTTTTCGGTCGGTTGGTAAACTGAAGATGGTTGGTATGTATATATAATTTTTTGTCCCCTCCCCCCCTGACAGACCTTCTGGATCCGCCCCTGAATCCGATAAAGAAACAGCGGCGTCTAAACGACGACCGACTTAGCCGGTGACGTAGCAGAGAGATCAATTAGATTTCTACACGGTGCCAGAAGGTCTGTTTAAATTTTGTTGCACTGTAGATCCTATAAATTAAACTTCTTAACAGAAGCGCGCCTCTCTATACCTTGAGCTATTCTCTGTACCCCGACCCATTGCCTCCACTTTTTAGGTACGGGAATTCGGGCCCAGTCATCGTATAGAACTGTCATTGGTTCGCTTGCATTCCACGACGATCAAGGAAGGAACCGATTATAATATTTGATCTTCAGGAAACGCCTCACGAAACTGTTTCTCATAGAGTTTAAAACCATTAGATACTACATGTAGATGATTGCCCGTTTTAGTCGGTGCTAAGAATGTTTTAAAAATCCGAAAATGTGTTATCCAATATGCCTGAAATTTGTTATTGTCTGTCCTAAGAGTGATTATAAAGCAAGTTTTTGTACGTAGGCCCACATGTATAATTTCCCATCCCGTAGCGCGTTGGCCGATGCCGAAGTAAATTAGCTAAAGCACGTTTAAACCCTTTAAGCATGTTACTTTAAGCCCTTTTGTTTAAAGTGTAGCCACTTCTTTTAATACCGTTAGTTTAAAAACGGGGAATATAATTTAGACTTGTTTTATTTAAGTTTTACGCGTTGAAACGGCCACACTGTTTATTTTACCCGCCATTCGGAAAGAAAAGAGGTCAGAAGAATCCTGCCTTCTCTTATGTTAGATCTACAGAGAAACCTTCAAGACCCGGAGAGGACGGCCAGAGGCAGCAGGAAGAGGTCGACAGATGAAATCACACAGATAACGAGGAGCTTTGCCCTGGAATGCTCGAGAGGCAAGGAAAATAATTTTAAACTGGATACGTGCGGTGTGAGAAAGCAAATGCAACTGCTCAGACATAAAAGTCGAAATATGAGAGTAGCGTGGAAGGCGTGCAATCAGGCTAGTGACACCGATTGGAGGGGAGACAGAGGAGATATCGGCAGACCAATGAGTAATGAATTACAGTAATCAATGCGTGAACAGATAAAGGCATGCACCATGGAGGAGAAAATGGAGGAAGGAACAGAACACCGGACAGCATGAAGACGTCTTGGATGATAAAAACTAGACGGAGAGAGGTTTGAGACGTGGTTAGCAAACGAAAGAGTACTGTCAAGACTGACGCCCAAATCACGAACACTTTTCGAGAAAGAGAAGAGGGGAACCGCTCAGCGAGAGTTGCACAATCAAGCTTGAGAAGCTGTTGGTGAGTGTCAAACCAGATCAGTTGAGTCTTCAGAGAGTTGATTCGAGGATATCGAACAGAGGTGATCGGAGGAAAGTGACTCAATAAATTGACATAGGGCAAGTTGATGAGCAGGAAGTCCATGAACCAGGGCCTGGACATCATCAGCATACAGGTGCCCCACAGCAGAGTGTTTAGCAAAGAGACGAGGAATATCAGCGGTAAACAAAATATAGAGAAGAGGACCCAGCACGGAACCTTGAGGAACTCCGAGTTTAACAGGTAGGCCTACCCAGAAGGAGCAAGAGTCGCCGAGAATGACCA
Organism: Allolobophora icterica; assembly: GCA_963556255.1. Classification (NCBI taxonomy): domain Eukaryota; kingdom Metazoa; phylum Annelida; class Clitellata; order Crassiclitellata; family Lumbricidae; genus Allolobophora; species Allolobophora icterica. The sequence goes on from OY744617.1 coordinate 25,395,420, forward strand.
TTTGTGAACGATCGGTTAGGTACGATCGGAAAAAGTGAAGTGGAGAACCATCAATACAAAAAGAGATTTCGAGGAGACGTAAGAGAATGTCGTGATCAACCATGTCAAAAACAGAAGAGGCATCGAAGAGGGCAAGGAGAGAAACGTGCTGTTGGTCAATAGCAGAGTAGATGTAAGAAAAGAGAGATAGCAGAGCTGTTTTGGTGGTTCTAGGACTTTTCGCCCCCGGAAGATTCGCCCCCGACATTTCGCCCCCCGGAAGTTTCGCCCCCGTCGATCCAGCTTCTAGTTTTAGTTACATTTTCATCATAGATCCCGCTTCTAGTCTTCTAGTTACATTTTCATCGCTAATTCAGCTTCTAGTCTTAGTTACATTTTCATCATAGGTCCCGGAGGCGAAACTTCCGCGCGGGGGCGAATCTTCCCGGGGGCGAAATGTCGGGGGCGAATCTTCCGGGGGCGAATCTTCCGGGAGCGAAATTTCGGTATCCCGTTTTGGTAAAGTGGTGTGCTCTAAAATCCGATTTCCTGGCAGGAAGAAGGCGCTATTGTTCGAGATAAGGTAAATCTGCAAAGAGACTAAGCGTTCCAGAGTCTTTGACAGAAATAAGAGATTAAATATAGGACGGTAGTTATATCATACACTAGGGTCCATATTTGATTTCTTGAGAAAAGGTTAGAAAGTAGCAAGCTTCTGAGAGAATAGAAGAGAGCCTTCAGAAATAGATCTATTAAACAGATAGAGCAGAAACGGAACGATGGCATCTAATACGTCTACAATAACAACGGGAGAAGAGGGTCCAATTTGCATGTTGGAGGAGGCGAGTCGGCAACCTAAGTCTGATTCAGGATGGGTTGAAACTCCTTGAAAACAGCGTCTGTGGGCCTGAAGCAAGGAGGCGGTGCTCCAGCAGTAGTCTTCCGGAGGCCATCTAGTATTGACGAGTAGGCCCACATTGACAGGGAGTCGTCCACTGAGAAGGAGGGACACGGAGACGTACGAGGTGAGCGACCCAGAAGGCCAGAGATGGCAGACCAGAGACGTTTGGGGTTGGTCGAATTTCTTGTGACCAGTTCCTCCCAGTAGGCGGCCTCCTTCCGACGATAGAGTCGGTGAAGAGAGTTTGCACGTAGCTATATATGACCCAGACTAGCGTAGTTGATGACAGTCACGGTCGAACCACACAGCCAGCGGCCGTACTTGAGACTTCACACCCCGGAGCGGAAGATCGCCGACGGTGTCGAAGCAGAGATCGTATTTAGTAATAACGACATTGGACTTTATTTTTATTATTCTTTATATGAGTTGACTGTAGCAAAAATTTGAATTAAAGGCTACATCATTAAAAATGAATAGTTTATTCGTCACTACTTGCTTCACTGAGGTCAAACTGAAAGAAGACAAAAGCAAGTGTAAGAACTTCAGTGCAAAATGTCCATTTTGTGTGAAAAAAAGGATCTCTTGAAATATTACGTCTACAACCAACTTTCTGAACCACTTCAAGGTGTGACGAAGCACTTGATCACATTCTTTTCTTACGATCCAGATACAAATTTGACAATAGTCTTGCTGATGCTGATCATTATTGTCATGAGTAACTGGTTTTATTACTCAAGTCAAGTGAACTGCATTGTATTGCATGATGAATAATCGTTTACATTAGCAACTGTCTCAATCATTTTCTGGTAGAACAGTAGGATATTACATAGTACACATTGCACATTTTGAAAGGCAATCGTCATTGACGCTCTGCATTATTAGGCCCCTACAGCTCACGCAACTTCTGTTATTGTAAAAAGTGTGTCTTAAAAGTTGGAAAAAGTTGGAAAAAGTTTACCTAACTATTTCTAGTTTAGTTAACTTATTTCCAAAATCAGTTGCCAACTTTAGATAAACTATTTTATTTTAGCTGAAAATAGTTTAAGTTTAACTAAAAAAATTAGTTTAGAGCCCATCACTGCACTTGATAGGGTATCTAGTTCCGAGAACGAGAGACTAGAGGAGAGTTTCGAAGAGCATTGATGTAAGCGCTGCGGTCGAGTGACATCCATCCACGGAGGTACCGTAGCGAGTGGATGGGCTGTGAGTGAAGAGAAGGACAAGAGAACTTGATGAGCGAATGGTCGGACAGGGTCGGAGATGAACTTTGAGATCTTGTATCATGGCATCATCAGGAGTGATGACGAGATCGAGAGTACCGCCCAGTGCATGTGTCGGTCCAGCGACATGTTGACGCAGACCGAACTGAGTGGAAAGAAGCGAAGAAGAAACGTCTAAGTGCAGGCTGAAGTCGCCAACGATTAGCATTTGGCTATTTCGAGTGATGAGACTCTCTAATACCGAAGAGAATTCATCGAAGAATCTGTCGGTGGGCGCAGCGGAGCCAGGCCTGAAGACTGTTAGTATAGTATTAGCCAGCCACGAGGGGTTGCAACGCTGAGGCAGATAGCTTCAAACGAAGTAATTTCCAGTCCAAAACGATCGGAGCGAAGCGAAGAGAGGAGCGCAGATAGACGACGATTCCACCGCCACGGACCGGCTGTCCATCCAGAGTAGCAGGCCTGGGCCTATCGCAGAAAGAGAAGCCAGGCGGAGAAGCTCGGAGTACTAGCACATCTTCGAATCCATGGTGCCAACTCTCGGTGACAGAAAGGATGTCAATATAACGCTCCAAAAGAGTGTGGGCGACGAAGGCGAATTTGTCTGTCAAAGAAAGGGCATACATAGCAATTAATTATTAATTTATATGAACAGCCAACTATTCCTGCAAAGGTATAAAAAAAAGCTTACGATGAATCTTTCCCTGTTACCTTCAAAACCTATAAACCAAAGTCAGCCCCAAATTAGCCCTGGATGACCCAGGGCTTACTTAAATCTTGTAAAAAAAAGACAGCACTTTATTTGAAATACCTAAAAAATTCTAACGAAGTTAATAAAAAGAAAGTTTCCTTCTACAGGAACAAATTTAAAACAGTCAGAATTCAGGCAGAAAGGAGTTACTATACTTCTGAATTTTGCAAGCACAAAGATAATCTAAGGAAAACATGGAGTATCCTAGAGACACTGATCGGGACAGGATACAATCGGGAAGCCAATGTCACGGCCCTAATGGTGAACGACGTTAAAATAACAGACCCTCTGGCAATTGCAAACAAATTTAACAACTACTTTACGGGAATAGCCCACTCCTAAGCTAAAAATTGTATATACTACTCCTTCTTTTGAGACGTATATGAATCCCACCCTTGTTGGATCCTTTGGTCTTAGTCCAACCTCTCCCGAAGAAATTGAAAACCTAGGATACTCCATTCGATGTCCTCATAGTAAAGGAATAGACGACATAGACCCAATAATAGCTCTTCCTTCCATACCCAGTATAGCTCACCCCCTAGCAGAAATAATAAACTGCTCGTTTAACACAGGGGTCTCCCCCAAGCTCTAAAAGCTGCCGAGGTCATCCCCTAATTTAAAACAGGAGAAAGAGACGAAGTGTCTAATTACAGGCCAATCTCGGTCTTGCCCCTTATCTCAAAATTATTTGAAAGTTAATGTATATCCGACTCAATAATTACATCACAAAAGGGAACATACTCTTTCCATCCCAGCACGGCTTCCAGCAGGGTCGTTCTACGTACATGCCTCTGCTGAGTATCCAGGACAAAATCGCCAACGCCATTGAAAATAATGAATTCTTCATTGGAATTTTCTTAGACCTAGCCAAGGAATTCGACATTGCGATTCACAATATCTTACTAACTAAACTTAATATTTATGGAATCAGAGGCACCCAGCTAAAATGGTTTGCCAGCTACTTTGACAATCGCTCCCAGTTAGTTAGCAACAATGGCGTACTCCTGGAATTGTGGACGATCAATGATGGAGTTCCCCAAGGTTCCAAACTTGGCTCCTTACTGTTCCTTCTTTACATTAACGACCTGCCGAATATCTCTTTACCCATGCTCTTCATTCTATTTGCGGATGATTCCAAATATTTTTTACTCCCACGCCTATCTAGAAACCTTGTACCAAAAAGTTAACGCGGAGCTAAAGCTAGTAGCTGAATGGTTCCGTGCTAATAAGTTAACGCTTAATCTAGATAAAACTAATTACATCTTCTTCAAGTCACACAGGAAACACTGTCCCAACGGACAATTAAAACTCAATATAGAGGGCGTATAAATTACACGAGTAGCCTCAACCAAGTTTCTGGGAGTCCATATAGACCAGCACCTAACTTGGAAAGAAGACATAAAACAAATCTGTAGCAAAATAGCGAAGAACATTGGAATACTATCTCGCGCCTCGCATTTAATACCACTCCACATCCATACTATGCTGTACTATGCCCTTATTTACCCCCTAGTTAACCTATTGCAACATAGTCTGGGCTTCTACCTATAAAACCAATTTACAAAGATTAGTAATACTCCAAAAGCGAGCTGCTCGGTGTGTAACTAAAACTCCTTAGTCCTTACGGATCACACACGTTACAGATATTTATAGAACTAAAACTATTAAAAATAGAGCAGATAAGGTATATACAAGTAAGAGAATTTATGTACCAATATGATGGCGGATTACTCCCACCAGTATACAAAAACTACTTTAGCCGCAATATGGATCTCCATGCACTCATACCAGACAAGAAATAGTAACTCTTATCGCCAACCTTACGCGCACACAAACATCCCTTTGTTCTCCATAAAATGAGCTGGGGCTCAAATATGGAATTCGATTCCCCTGTCCATCCGACGAATATCCAATCTCTGGACATTCAAGCGTAAGCTACGTCTTTATGTGCCAGAGGGGCCCGATAATTCAGCTGATTATTGAGGCTACTATAAAAATCCAACTTTACTATTACGATGTCGAGTCGTTAGTAAAGCTTTATCGTTTTCTCTAACACTGTTGTATAAGCGATATTAGTTAAGATCATTTGCTTACCTTTCTAGATTAGTTAAATAAGCCTCCAAGTTCGGGTGCTTCTCAACTTATCGTAGTAGGGTAGCGTGTTCTAAGACGCTCCCTGTGGTAAGACGCCCACCCTCTGGTATCTGGCAATCCAAATAAATTATAGCTTCCTCACTTAGTTTACCATTGAGCTGCCACTTAGGTTAGCATTGAGCTGCCATCTAATGAGTGTTTCTGAAGTAATGACATGGTCTTGGTCGTTTACGGTGTTGTAGTAATAAATTTTAAAAGTTTTCGCACTGTCGTGTTATATGAAACATATTAGAGTTTTGGTTGATTACAGCATCAAAATATGAACTTTTTTCTAATGTGCTGAGTGACAACAATAAAAAGGGCCTAACATTTATATATCGGATTGTGAATTTGGTGGGCGATATACGGTTAATTTTCTATTGCTTGTTGTGTATACCTACCTAATTTGGGGTAAGAATTGGGTAAGATGCCCCCGGGAGCGTCTTACCACAAACATGGCTCCTCGTAATACATTAATGTAGGAATATTTTTTTTCACCATTATAATTTATATTAGGCCACTATGTTAAACTAAGGCTACAGATAATTTGGATACCAATAAGAAATGTATTATAAATAATACCTGATGTCGCATTTAGGTATATAGCGAAAATCAATCAGTCAATCAATCAATTAGACATTTATATAGCGCGCTCTTCAAGGCAACTATTCAGAGGCGCTCCCAGTCCAAACTCGACGAAAGCGAACAGTCTTAAGAGCAGAGAAGAAAGAGGTGGACGAGTCTCGAGGAAGAGACCTCAGTTCAACAGGAAGGCCATTCCAGATAGTGGGACCGGCAACGGAGAATGCTCGCTGTTGCATGGTTGCAGTGCGAGCGAAAGGAACATTTAAGTCACCGCGGGCTGTGGAACGGAGTAAACGGCGACCAAGAAGTGCGAACGCTGGAAAGCAGAGCTCAAGTAGATAGAAAGGAGCACGGCCAAGCTGACACTGTCAGACAATAGAAGCAACCCGGTATACAATGCGTTGCGAAAAGGAAGCCAGTGGAGGACGTCACGCATGTAATCAGACACGTGACCAAACTTAGGAATGCGCCCAACGAGGAAAAACTGAGAGGGCTGCTGTGTTAACATCAACACCCCATGAAACACCTTGACTAAGCCTAGTAGCTAAAAATGAACAAATACTTGTTAACAGATAAATGCGTACAAGATAATTATTATTACTAATTCTAGTTTTAAAGCCATGTTTATATGGGTAAAATTTCCATGCCATGGGGTAAGGCGCTCCCGGGGCAACTTACCCCAGGGTTGGGCAAGATGCCTCCTTGATAAAAAAAATTTAAAAATAAAATATCTTAATATATTGTTCTATTTGGCAGCCGACACTCCGGCCATGTGTAGCACTTTGGTTTTGCAGTTCTATTGATGTGCTGGATATGAATTTCTTATAATCCAGTTTCACGAAAAACGAAAATTTTCTTAGAACACACTACCCTACTGGCCAGGTGGCCCTAGTAGCGGGGTCAACGACCCTTTTGGGGCCTCCTGAGCAGCCAAGTTGTAATGTATACTGTGTAACTATTGTTTGGAATGTTCGATTTGTTCAATCTGATCAATTTGCCTGTCGAATAAACGAATTTAAATTTTAAACGAATTTAAAAACTGATTGCTGGCTAGCCTGCACTTCACATTCACATCGGCAAATTTCCTATAGGTTCTATGAATAGAAATTCCTTGTTTGTAATGGTTTCCTTACACATGAAAACATAGTCAAGAGAAAATCAGGGTAGAGATAACAAATAATAAATTAATGTGATTTGTGATGCAATTATTTGTGTACGTATATAGGTTCGAATGCCTTCCGGTCTTCGAGTGGAAGTTAATCTAAATCAGCCGTGGTTCAACGTGGCTGTTTATTTGCCGCCAGTGTATCATGGTAAAACGGATTCCAATTCCATGTGTGGGAATAGTGACGGCAATACCATTAACGATAACCCCCATGATATCGAACAATTCAGGTAAGACATAAAATAAGCATAAGAACCTTCATCACCTGAGTTCATGTGTGTCCGGTATAACGTAAAATTTAGGCTAACTTTTCAACGTCTTGGACAGCTTAGGAGGCACAGCATACCTATAGACCAGGCATGGGCAACTTCTTTTAACAGAGGGCCGCTCTAAGATTTTAAGGGCAGCTCAAGGGCCGCATGCCAATCGCGGGCTAATTTTTGCAGATTCATTTGCCCAAGAAAATAAGACAATATTAATTTTATTCAAACTAACTATTGCGATATAACCGCTACGGTTAAATTTATGTTAAACTAAATGAAGATAATTTTTATGATGAAAACATAATTATCCTAATTACCTGCAGTCCTACACTACAATCAAATACTAAATATGCTATAAGATTTTCAGTTTAAAAAATACATAAAACTGTTAGTGTACACTGTATCCACTTGCTTGGTGTGCTATAGGCCTATTTAATGATTTTTGTGAAATCTGACACTTCTCACGACACAATTTATCCAGTATGGTTGCTTTAATGTTCGAAGTGGCAATTCAGATTTCATTGGAAAGATTAATTGTCATTTGTTAGTCTGCATCTGCTTCTGCATTTTGTTAGTTTCATCTTTGAGAAGAACTGTTCACAAATATAGGTGCTTGGAAACAGTGCAACCATTTTCAGGGCATGAAATCTAAGTGAAGGTAGCTTCCAAAGTTTTGAACCTACCCACTCTGTGGTATTGTTTCAGGCAGAAAGTGATTACATTGATGAATGAGTAGTGAATTAGTTGACTAGACTAGAGGCCGGATTCTTAATAAATAAGAAACAGATATTTTAATGTTGGCCTATATATAGGCCTACGTACAGAGATCCAGACATTCATGTAGGGTCGGATAAAGGAGTCCCAAGTGCCAGACACAGTGCTAATGTTAAAGACATGCCAAGGGCCGGTTGAAAAGTCCACGGGGGCCGGATCCGGCCCGCGGGCCGTATGTTGCCCACCCCTGCTATAGACTATGGACGAATCCCATATGTGAATACGAATCTAAAGTGGGCGCCATATAGGCATGATAGAAGGAGGAACCACCTCATTTGAAGACGCTTAGATTTGGTTCCGAAGCGAATGGTAGAGAGGCCTTTGGACAGAATTTGAAGAAATTTCGCAATGCAAGTGTAGTAGATAATTGTTTAGCTTGAATGCTAATGTTGGATTTAGGTCAAATGAAGATTTCACAAAAGCATCTTCACTCATTATTTGATATTAACTTAGAATAACATAATTATTATCAAGAAGAAGTAACCTTGAAATACAAGGCAATGATTGTGTCACATATCAACATATCAACGTAATAGTCTGTTGGTAATTGTGAAAAAGATATTTTTTTGGGTATAATCTTGGCAAATGTGTTTTTTTACATATACATACCTCACTCATCAGGAAATATGTTGTTGTCAGTTTTTCTGAGTGGTCCCGGGGTAATTTTGAATAGTTTCACAAGTTACGTGTGATAAGTGCATGGGAACTTTAATCATATTGTTTGTTCTTCTAAAAACTATATCATATGGCTACTTAAAATAGACAGAATCATTCATTATTCTATTTTAATATGTGTCTAATTAGTGATAACGCACTACAGTATGTAAGATTACTTTGCATCTCAGAAATTTCGAAATGACAAATTAAAACGTTGAAAATGTCGTGTAATAATTGTTATCGTAGTTGCAGCCACATGAATTTACTCCATAGTGGCATAGTCATTAATCCTCTTCTACATCTTGTCCATCTTATACTGGCTGTGTGTTGTAACATTTGTCATTGTCTCCTGCGCAGCAGTAGAGTTCAGTGCCGAAAAGATTGTGTTGTTTACATGAGCATCTCTGTGAACATGTGTTGGTTGTGGATGCACAGTTACATCGTACCAACTGCATAACTGACTCAGGGGCTGGAGCTTCTTTGCTCAATATTAGTAGTAGCCTCCCATCTTGTAGTTGCCATCCAAGGTTGAACAGTGCTTGCCGTGTTATTTGGTGAGCTTGAAGAGCTCTGTTGTAATGGTTACCATTGATTACCTGTAACACCGTGACGCTGATGAACACATCGGCTTCGTGCCATGCGTCCTCAAGACCATTCCCTTCAATTGTTCTGCCGAAGCATCGCAAACCCACAACACAGTGTGGAATGCACCAAGGCATAACTCCCACCTGTTTTTATACTGTGGATCTAGAGACTGCATTCACCACTGTTTCACGTCAAGTGGCCCACACTATGGTACACTGAAAGATCAGTTCCATGAAAACTCCCTCTTCCATCTGGGGTATCCACTTCTTTGTCAATGTTATCCATTGAAGTCCAAATTCTCCTGTTGCGCAGAAGGCCTGATGGAACATATGCACCATATTCTCAGACACTTTGAGAGATAGCACAGGCAGATTGTTACATACGTTCTTTCCATGGTCGTAAGACACCTCTACGCCACACTTGCTGAGCAGTGATATCGCCTTCTGACTCCGGAAGTGATGATAGATCCAAAGAGATCATCCGACTGAGTATGGGATAGCTTGCCGAATGATCTTGGAACACCAGTAGAATGTGGACATCTCTGCTCTGAGATCTCGACCACTGAATATCGAGAAAACGATCGTCGATGGCGATAGTTCGGAAGAACTTTCGAGAAATATATAATTCCGTTATTATACGGGGAAGAGACTGAACCAGATGCAATCCTCGATCATCTTTCATTGGTCAAGATAAGCTGTGCTTTCTTCAGAAAACAGCTGCGGAGAGAAGAGAGGGTCGCTAGCTCTTGGCTTAGGTACCAAGAATGACGCTGCATCATCTTCAGACCTGTGGTCCGAAGCGCAGCATCATAGGCGTGCAGCCTTTGGATTAGTTAAGTGTCCTTGATGGGTGCACCACGAGTGAATGCAGATGTTGACAATAAATCTGTTAAATTGTTGGATACCCTGTAATTCACAGTTAGTCAAGGAAAAGGTACTGGAAGGGAACAGCAAGAGATACTGGACCTTTGTGGATCTGGAGAAGGCCTTCGATAGAGTGCCTAGGGAGGTAGTATTCTGGAGTCTGAGGAAGAAGGGAGTGACGAAGAAAATCGTGCGACTGGTAAAGTCCATGTATGATGGGGCACGCACTTCAGTAAGGTGCAGGGCTGGCAACACAATGGAGTTCGAAATACGAGTAGGTGTACACCAAGGATCGTGCCTGAGCCCACTGTTGGACGCATTATCAGAAAACATCGGGAGAGAGGTACCTTGGGATTTGTTGTATGCTGATGATCTCATTGCGGCGGATAGCTCAGCAGAGAACGCCCAGATAAGCTTCACTGGTTGGCAGAAGGCACCGGAGAGCAAGGGACTTAAAATAAATTCAAGCAAAAACAGAAGTCATGGTTTGCTCAGGGACAGATGAGGACCTGGAGGTTTTAGAATATAGATGGTGGGGGAAATGTGCAACATGTGGAAAACTTTAAATACCTGGGGTCGATAATGAATGCTAAAGGAGGATGCCAGCTAGATGTCAAAAATAGAATAAATGTAGCCTGGCAGAAGTTGAGGGATTTGTCTGGTGTGTTGTGTGATCGTAAGATCTCAATTCGCCTCAGAGGAAAGATATACATAGGCCTATACAGGACCATGATAAGACCGGTATTGATTTATGGAGCAGAAGCATGGATGCTGAGGAGGAAGGAGCAGGAACTTCTGGAGAGAACTGAGATGAGGATGCTACGATGGATACTTTGGGTGTCACTGAAAGACAGGAAGAAAAATGAGAATATCCGGAAAACACTCGGAGTGGCCTGTATATCCGACAAGGTGCGCGAAACCAGACTGAGCGGGCGGAGGAGGATAGTAGCATCAAAAGAATCATGAAAGCGGAGGTGCATGGACACCGCAGCCGAGGACGCCAGAGGACGAGATGGATGGACATGGTTCAGCCCGACCTCAGGCTTCTGGGCCTGAAAACGAAGACATCGGAGATCGAGTCGAGTGGGATGGAGACAGAGGATCCGAGTGGCTGATCCCTCCCCAGCGAGGGACTAATCCCAGCGGAAGAAGAAGAAGAAAAAGAAGAAAAAGGACGAGGAGGAGGAGGAGGAGGAGGAGGAGGAGGAGAAGAAGAAGAAGAAGAAGAAGAAGAAAGAAGAAGAAGAAGCAGAAGAAGAAGAAGAAGAAGAAGAAGAAGAAGAAGAAGAAGAAGAAGAAGAAGAAGAAGAAGAAGAAGAAGAAGAAGAAGAAGAAGAAGAAGAAGAAGAAGAAGAAGAAGAAGAAGAAGAAGAAGAAGAAGAAGAAGAAGAAGAAGAAGAAGAAGAAGAAGAAGAAGAAGAAGAAGAAGAAGAAGAAGAAGAAGAAGAAGAAGAAGAAGAAGAAGAAGAAGAAGAAGAAGAAGAAGAAGAAGAAGAAGAAGAAGAAGAAGAAGAAGAAGAAGAAGAAGAAGAAGAAGAAGAATTAGAAACCAGTTCGTTTCCATCAAAAACCAATTCAGTCTTCATTGAGTATTAGTGCCTTCGTCATCAACAGAATAAAAGTACTCTGGGAAGGGCATCAGGCTTGCGAACCGCTGCTGAACTGCTCAATTCCACCATGGATGCCGCGAGTTAAAGAAATTCTTGATAATCATCTCGAGGATGGCCAAGTTGAAGCTGTTCAGTAATGAATTCCTTCAATTTGTCAGACGTAGACATCAATGGCATTGGTCGAGGCTTTAGTAAATTTAGTTGATGGTGGGACAGGTTGGACCATTTATCTTTAAATCGCTGTCCATTTTGTTCGCGTCTACTCCTGTGATGTCAGAGATAACAGCTTGTCATGCCAGTTCACGACAGATTTACAGTACAGGCTCAAAAATCATCCTAGGTTTGCTCGGCAGCTTCACTGCGAAAATGATCGTTGACGGTGAACGGTTCTCTTAGAGAGCACTGCTGAAAATGTTGAGCAGCCTATTTCGTTGACTAGAGAAGCTTGGATCATCGCGAATAATATTATTGGAAAATTTACGTAAAACTGTTGCAAAATACACATTGAAGCCAAGAAATCTTGATTTTGTATGTTTCTATCTTCTTCGTGCTTGAAACATTTTTCACATAGGGCCTACACAATACGGTTATATGTTGACAGTGTTTGTAGATTGTACTATTTAAGAACTTTCTAATGGCACTAAGCATGTTATTGTGGGATCCAAGTGTGGTCCTCTGACAATTTTCAAACTCAGAAACGTAAAGTGTAATTTAGGACAAATTACACTAATTCTATGAGCCTTGGGGGACCCATACATATTTTTGAAATGTCATAAAATTTTGCAGGTGTTCTTATATGCAGGGCTGTAGTCGAGGGTATACAGCGTATACTCACCTCTAGAGAGCGTATACCCAGGGCTGAGTCGAGGGTAAATGCGAGTATACAGCGTATACTTACCTCTCTAGAGACCGTATAGTCACTGACCAATGAAATTTCCAGAAAAAAGAAAGGTTATGAAAGGTTTTGAGGGCGAATGACTAAAAAATGGTCATCAACTTTTCAGAGACGAATTCCTGTAGGCCCTAAAAGGTAAAAATTTAAAAATTCGTGAAATGCCATACATTTTCTGAGACGAATTCGAGACATTTTTAGGGTGACACCAGCCGTAGTGACGCCGCTGCTCACCGGTAGCGTATACTCGCCTCTAATTTTACCACTACAGCTCTGCTTATGGGACCATAAAGAAACTTTTAGAGGGACTACATCAAAAGTTTTTCATTAATAAAATTTTTCTTGTTTGTCTTGGGACACTGCTGAGGAAGGCCAATCCAGACAGTGACCCAAGGGGACCTGGTAGAACAGTAGATAACCGAATTCAATTCAATTCAATTCAATTCAATAATTTTTATTGCAGCCGGTAACAACTCAAGGATACATAAGTGAATATCAATAACAGTAACGCAATTGTGAGTAGAAAGAAAAGAGACTAGAGACTCTTAATGCAAGTAATGACGAAAAGGTTATCAACGGCAATGACACTACATGGTCTTATTGCAAGAGGTGATGTATGAGTTATTAGCGGGAGCAATGGGTGGCTCCTAAGGGATTGGCATCCCGCTAGGTGGAGACACCCAACTGAGTCAAGTATCATGGCTACAATGAATGGCAGAGGAAGCTATGCTATTTCGAAGTGGCTAAATGCTAGAGGGAGTAGCCTAAAAAATAAGCAGGTTGTAGAGGAGTACGCAACAAGGAGGCAAAGATTAGTACAGTTAGATAGCTTAATTAAACTTATCTAATAAAAAATTATGTCTTAACTAAATGGCTCGAGGACCAGTGCGTCGTGCAAACAGGCAAAGGTTGATGTGCTTAGATTATAAATGAGGCAACTTATTATTTTTAATTTTATATTTTAAGCTGGGAATTGTTATACTCAAATGAGAAAGGTGCGTAACTTTTTTTTAAATTCATGTCGGGTTTTGGATAGTCGAATTTCCATTGGAATGGAGTTCCAGAGTAATGGTCCGGCAGTTCTAATACTGAATTCTCTAGTGTTAGTACTGTTCTCGCTTTCGCTGGGCGGTACGATGTGGCGCTCCTAGTGAAATGATCATGAATCTGGGAGCCAAGGGTGAAGTACCCCGCAAATGAAGCTGGTAACAGATTATGTTCGTATCGATAAATAAAGTCACCTGTTTGTAGACTTCTTATTTGTTTTAGGTTAAGCAATTCCAGGTTCCTGAAGATGGGGGCGATATGGGCGTCTCTGCTGGCTCCCTCAATTACCCTAATGGCCTTCTTTTGGAGGATTATTAATTTATGGAGTCGGGATTCATAGTTCGAGGACCAAATTAGGTTGCAATAGTTTAGATATGGGAAAATTAGAGAGTAGGCCTAGTATAAGTTTAGCCTAATTGATTTTGGAAGCAGATACGAGATTCTTGAGATTATTCCTATGTTTTTAGTTATTTTTAGAGAAATGTAATTAATGTGGGTTTTCCACGTCAAATGTTGGTCTAGAAACACCCCCAGGAACTTGGTCGAGTCAACTTGGGAGATGGGTTTTCCTTCCAGAGTTAAGGCCCAGTTTACTGGTTTAATTTTTCTATGTGATCTAAAGTTTATAAAATTGGTTTTGTCTACATTTAATGTGAGTCTATTGGCTAGAAACCAGTTACTGATTAGGTTTAGTTCACGGTTGACAATTTCTGTTAGGGATGAGTGGGAGCGGTTGGAGTAGAAAATATTAGTGTCGTCCGCGAATAGAATAAGGTGCAGGGTCGTTGAGACATTGGCTAGGTCGTTTAATTATGGACCTGCAAGGTTTATCTACTATACTCACCTAATTTATTTGTTTATAACGCTATAAATAAAATATAAATAAAATATAAATATAAAATATAACTACGAAAACATTTTTACCGATAATTCAGGGAAATTCAGTACAACGCATTCAATTTCAGTTCCGTAAATCTGGAGTGCATATTTGGTCTCAAATATGCACTCGGGACCAAATTTAAAAACTGGCAACATGGGTTTTTGCGTGCACAACACTATTCTGAACATTTTAAACACATTTGCCAAGATTATACCCAAAATTATGACAATCTTGAAATCTTGACATTTGCCTGTGAACTATAAAGATTAGTTTAATATCCTGCATGTGTGACTGTTTCAAGACAATTTAACGCCTTTTAATATCTCTCTAAATTGGTGCACACACTTGTTATCAAAGATATCTAACAAAGTGCATCTTAATGTGCAGAAAAGTGTGTGGAGCAGTGTCAAGTAAAAAAGTATATAAATGCAACAAAGAACTGTTCAAAGAGGAAATTCCAAAACGGGAGAAGCACGAATGGCTCAAGTTGATGCAGGGAAGGGGAACATCTACATATCACCATGGGCAGCAGAGCTAACTTGACACCGGAGCACACAGCTCTTTTTAGGTATGCAGTGAAGATAACAACAAAAGAGAGGCACGTTTCACATAGGCAATACTGAATGTTATTTGTTCCTCAGCAAGAAGCGAAAACGCAGTGTTAATCGAGTATATTCCGCATGAAATTGCTGAGGGAGTTCGTGTGATCAGTGGTCAAGAGTTCTTTAATCAGGTTCCTGGCGACGAGTTGCTGAGTCAGGTCAGAGAATCGCTACTTCAGTGAGCGATTCTTCGTTAATCTTTGACCGCGCCTGGGTTCATACGTGACAAAATCATACATGCTGCGTTTTCATCCGATTCAGCCGCAGCCGATCGAAAGGAATCCGTTTATGTAGGTTCGCTAGAATAACCCGTAGTTAGGTCACAAAATCGAGTGTGTCACAATGATAACAAACTCGGTACAGTTGATTGTTGTCTTCGATGTACTAGTGGGCTACGCTCCAAGTACAGCAACGATTTAAGTCATATTGGTCTTGTGAAGAAGGTAAAGAAGCGGCCTGAGTCCTGTGGGACCTGTGAGAAACTGAAAGGAACTGCGACCAAACTGTGCAGTCGGAACATATGGTGACTAGAGTTGTCCACAATCACGCACTTATAAATTTTAAATTCGGTCACGTTTGCATTGTTCCTTTCTGACTGAACAAGAAATTTAACCAAATTTATATGCGCTCTCAACGATATCTTTAAACGGTCACACGAAGTCGATTGTCTTTGACCGCGCCTGTCGCTGTGAAGACACAAGTTCAATAGTCTCATATTCTTCTAAAATATTGCAACTGGTTGTTTCTTGACTTGAAATTGAAATGCACCATTGAAAACAGTATTCCATGCTGTTCGCTCCTGCTTAATAGCAAATGCGGCATTCGAGTTTAGTAGCTCTTTTATATTTTTTTCAGGCATTCAATGTCTTTTTTTTGTAGTAAGGGTTCCAAACTTGGGCACAGTATTTTACATAATTGTGGTCGAATATATTTTTTGTACAGAATCTAGATGCTGTCAATATCTATCTGCGTGAAACGCCTTTTTATCGTACCACAAACTAAGATTGCCTCGCTTGCTGATCTTCCACATTGTTGGCTCCATATCAGATCCATATTCCCAATGCCTTCTCAATTTCAGTCTCCCCTAGGTTCAAAATATCCACTTCATTACGTAGATGATAGTTTATTGTCTTCTTTTCTTCAATATGTATAACTTTGCAGTCAGAAGCGTTAAATTTTAACAGCCATTCTCTTGACCAGTCTTCCGACCTGCATAGACCTGCTGCAAGATCTGTTTCCACTTTTTCTTCGCTTTGTAATTTTCTCCATAGTTTTTTGTGTCATCAACAAACATTTTCACTGAACTTTTTACTATGTCTGGTATTTCATTTACATAAATTAAAAACAACAGTGCCAAAAACTTATCCTTGTGGAACTCCACTGAGAACTGCTGCCCAGTCTGTTTCATGTCCATTTAGCACCACTCTCATTTCACGATTTGCTAAGAAGTGTTGAATCCATTCCAATAACATCTCCCGAATTCAATATCCTTTGAGTTTGCTTATCAATCTTTGGCGAGACATTGTATCAAAGCCTTCTGATAGTCCAAAAAGACTGCACATACCCCCCACCCGTCATCCAGTGCTTGTGTCCACTCCTCTGGTATTTCTAGCAGGTTTGTCGGACATGGTCTGTTTTCTTATAAATCCATTCTGATTTACTGATAAAAGATCATTTACATCTAAATGGTTCAACATTTTATCCCTCAGTAATGATTCTATAACCTTGCATGGCACTGATGTCGATGAAACTGTACGACAGTTCCCTGCCTCAGTTTTAACCCTTTTTTTAAATACAGCGATAGCATCTGCACCATAGTTCGAGAATTTGCATTTTACGAATTTTAAGAATTTAAAAAATTCACGAATTTTTACGAATTTTAAAACTGCAGTTTTAAAATTCGTAAAAATTCGTAAAAAATAAAATAATAGAATTCTTTACCATGGCAACGAATATTATTAGTTGTTAACTTTTGAACTTTTTAAGGAAGTAAATGTCAATGTCATAGGCAATCAATTAGCCGTAAAAGATAGCTGACTAGCAACACAGTAGTATTGATATTCAGTTACTGTTCTACTTGGAGTCTTGAACTTCGATTTCTATCATAGTTGGGGTGTGTGACTGTGAGTGTCAGGCAGCAGAACGAAAAACCACCAGTGCCCCATGCAGCTCCAGTGTCACCAGTCAGCTTGCAACCAAACATGGTTAAAAAGGGTTGCCAACGTTCACCGAGCTGCGTCTTCTACTTCATAGTCCACTGATTCTGAGTCAGGAAAAGCCAATTGCTCCCACTCGACTCTGGTTTCTGCGTTTTCGCCATGCAAATGCTCCCGAATTCCGGCAGAACAACCAATAAATTCCTTGCCACAAAAACAACACTGTATTATTGGATTACGCTTTCCTTCTCCTCCAAAATTACAACATACTTCCACACGGTCCATGTTCTTTTATCTTTAAAAAATTAGATTTTAACTAACTTAACTCGTTACGTAATAAACTTTAAAATTGAATTTTACATTAAATTCTAAGCAGAAGCTTAACACAACAAATCATGACGTCGTCACATTTGTTGTTGTTGCTTACGCTGTTTTTTGTAAAATCCAATGTAAGAAAAGGCCCAACAATGGCCTAACGAATGTTTACGAATTTTTACGAATTTTAAAATAGACCAAAAATTTGCGAATTTTAACGAAATTTAAAACCGAAAGTGACGAATTCTCGAACTATGATCTGCACAACTCCAATCTTCTGTCAATGCTCCTTCCTGGAGTGACTTGTTGAAGTTGAACAGTATGGCAAGTGGAACACCTAAGACATTTGCTCATTCTTTTAGAGCTTTAGGCCACCTGGTCCTGGAGCTTTCTTCTCTCTTAAATTTGATAATTTCTTTTCAACATCTTCCTGGGTTATCTAAAAGCACCCAATATTGATAACTGGAATACCTTCGGGATGCCTCTGAAATGCAGGCGCAGCTCCTTTGCCTTCGTCCACAGAAACTGACGAAAAGCTCAAAGGTTCTTCTCCCACTTCCTGAATCATCGTGTCATTTTGTTTACGTAGAGCTATAGTATTTATATTTGAACAGCTTGTTTGCTTCCGATGTACCTATGAAATGCCTTTTTGCTTTCTTTAAAGTTTGTTTCCAGTTTCAGGGTTTCCTTTGCTCTATCTGCTTTGATCATTTTGTTCATCTTGTTTTTTATGGTTTTATATGTCTCATAATACATATTTATATCTGTTTGATTGAATAGGTTGAATATAGGTGATTTCTGTCCTTGATATTCTTGGTGGTCTCTTTTGAACTGAAATGTGACGTGTTCTTCTTTTGTGTTTCTGCATATGATATGCCAATATTGTCTCCTGATGCTCTGCCAGCACTCATGAACGTTTTTCTTCTCAAGTTCCTTTTCTCAGTCAGTACTTGTAAGGATGTTTCCCATCTTTAGGTAATTACCTCTCCAGTATGCTCTCTTTGTATTTCTGGACTTATTTATCTCTTCATACCAATATTTCAGTTTCCATTGAATGCCCTCGTGATCACCTGATCCAAGTGGTGCTAAATATTTCATTTCCTCTACCATACTACGTGTACCGTCTGAGACAAATACATCGTCAAGTTTGGATGGTTGCTGACCTGTCACAAATCTGGTTTGTTAAAAAACTTTCTGACTTAAGAACCCCTTGCCTGGGGAATAACCTATGCGTTTAACAACCAGCTCCTGGGGAATTAATTTAGCTGAAAACATAATATTTTATGATGCTCTTTAACTTATTAGTTTCAGTAGTATCAGACTAGTAGTATCAGTTTCAGTTTTTACTACTAAATCAAGAGTATATAAGTGAAAATGTTCATAATGACACTTATTGTCACTGTTCAGGACAAATATTTGCTGTAATTTAGCATGATAATCCTTGAAACATGGAACGACTAACGCTTAGTGCAACATCAAACGTATGCTACTGTTCGCGGTGTAGTCGCTATCTAAGCTATCGAGTTCAAATTCTGAATCACCTAATTCTGAATCTAAAGAGAATAAAGAATTATCGTCCGTAAATATTTCTGCCAAAACTAATGTTCGCTTACGACCTCTTGATGCCATGGTTTTACTAAACGAAAATTTACTAATCAAAATCTAAATTTGTTGACACTAGAAAGTTGTCAACAAGCAACCTTGACTAATGGATAACTCTTGTCCTACCCTAGAATAACTAACCTAGAATAATTTCAGCACGACTATAGCTAATCTACAACAATTTAGTCTTAAACGACGCATCCCCTAGCCAGCGAAAATATACGGCTTCCCCGGCAGCCGGAAGGCTACGCTATGACGTATATATACGGCAAGTCTTTTTTATTTTTATTTTTTATTCCGGATATTTCTATAGCGCCTCTCGAAGTCAACTACTACTCAGAGGCGCTCCCGACTACAGCATTTGATACTGTGCCGGAATTTTCACGCCGAAGCGCCACGAGCAATTGCGAGTGAAGGACTTGCCCAAGGTCCGTACGCAGCGGCTAGAGTGGGATTCGAACCTGCAACCCTCCGGTCACAAGGCGCCGAACTTACCACTGAGCCACCACGCCCCACGAATGAAGTCTTGTCTCTCTAAGTCTTGTGTCAGGTCAAAGAATCTGGCTTACAAAGAAGTTTCTCCTGCAGCTATATGTAGCATATAAGTCTTATATCTATATCTTGTAAATTAAAATTAGCTGTAAGTAGTACATAATCTGTGCCTTTCATGTTGCATGCTTCAGCTAGTGATTTTAACAGATTCTCTTTGTTGATATCATTGCTTGTTAGAATTCTGTTGACTGCTCCCACTAGCAACCTTGCACCTGTATCCAATTTAATTATATAACACACTGATTCTTCAAAATCACCGTGCTCCAGCTCTAAGCAAGGCATTGGAATCAGTGATTCGTGTATATTTTCCTCTCCACCGTTCATAAGGATTTTGGCGGTCTTACATCAGAGAGTTATCTGCTTCAATCTCTAATCAGCTGGGTCGGCGATCGTTGCGCTTTGCGTCACTCGAAGATATGCAAGTGCCACGCTGTCGCATTTCAACTCGATCCCATCGTTCCTTCTCGTGTTTAGAGCGTCCTTCTGCAGCAGCCTGCACCTGCACTTACGTACTGTTTTTTTTGACTCTGTGCAGCATACATTTGCTGTCTTTAAACGCAATTGTTTAGATCTGTTAGATAGTCGTAGATAGAGCGCCTTTGTGAGTTACATAAATGCGCTATACTAAGTGTTGTCATACAAACAAACGTGCATACATACATACAAGTCGGTGAAGCGTTTAGTAGTCTTCATATCTTTGTCATAATTGTAGCATGGCGAAAGTTATACGTTGCTTAGAAATTGTCGATTTTTGCAACCCATTCCAAACTGTTATTTATAGAATGAGAGCTTTTACCGTTTGTACTAAACTGTGTTTGTATTGTAATCTTTTCAGAATTATTCATGACAACTTGAATTACTTTAAACAGCGACCTGCTTGTTCTGCCAATTTCAATCCAGCCGCGACCAGGTGCGGCTGCGACAAAGACCATCACCCAAAATGTTCTAACATGGATCCAAAGATGAAATATATATCACCGGCGGATGCTTTATATACTGGCAAATGGACTACGAGAAATGTTTGTCCTCCGATACCAGTTGCCGCAATGGCATCGTCGTTGTATGATATCAATGACAGTGAAGATGACTTCATTCTGGATGACGATATCTTATTTCCTCCTTACACCTACGATCCGAATTTTGGTGTGAATGTTTCGTTTACTTGGCCAACCCCGACAGGGAAAACTGAACAAGAAGTTGAACAATACTGCAGTAATACGTTGAAGTCGTCCCCCGCTTACGCGGATTGCAGTACAAACGCAGACCTAACAACAATCATTGATATGTGTAAAGCTGATATACAGGTAGGCAAAACTAAATTAATTTTACAATAAAAACTACGTGTTGTGTGCCTTCATTATTACCAATATGCCTTAACATTCAACGAAGCACGTTAATAAAGTCGGAAACGTGACATGCTATTTCTAACAACATTCTAATGTTCTAAAATAAAGTTGTCAAATAATATTCAAACATCAGCTCACACACCAAGGCTAACTGATGCAGTTACATTCGCAGTCGACTTGAAACATTTGTGGCCTATTTACATCATTCGATGTAATTATCTAAGCAAATTGTATGTGCAGTAGGGGAGACTGGGGATGAAAGTAACAAATTTCGAATTTCACAAGTTTTGAGGAATTTACAACAAGACAAATTGTAATCTTTTTGCATCAAGCTATGGCCTAACATGTTGGCTATATAATGGAAAAATATTGAATGCTTTGTACATCAATTGTAGCCGAGACCATCAAAATAGTGAGCATCGCCGAGTGTTACAAGTTACCCCAGTATCGGAGTAACTTGTAGCATAAGCAGGGGCATGTTGTAACAATATTGGGGTCTAAGGGCTGGAGTTTATGGGATGTAAGTTTATGCGGTGGAAAGGACAGCATAAGCAGTACTTTTTTGTAGAAAAAATGTTCCGGAACCGAACAATTATGGACGGGCCAAATCGACGGCGAAGCCCGAGGATAAATGGGGTGCGGTGGAGATGGTCTTGGTCAGACCTTCACCAAGAAAATTTTTTATGTCACATTAAAATAGCTAGTCTTTTATTAAAATAACTAGATTATTTTTTAATAGCTGAAAAAAGGTGCCTGAACGCCGTTCCAGAGCGTTCCGGTAGAAAAAAGCACTGAGCATAACGATACTATTTTCTTTTGCATAGTCGATAGCATCGATAGAGAGATGTGACGAGTGCTTGTCCAAAAGGGCCCCCCTCTCCAGTGGTTCCGGTCATACCTGTCTGATCGCACTCAGATGGTTATCTCTGGTGAATCTAGAACTCTGTGGGTCCCTATAAAACTTGGTGTTCCGCAGGGCTCTGTTCTGGGTCCTCTCCTCTTTATTTTGTATACGGCTGGTATCCCCTCTCTCTTCCCCATCCATGGGGCTTCAGGCCATCTCTTTGCTGACGATGTCCAGGCTTATGTCCATGGGCCTCCTTCCTCTCAACTTCTTCTTGTTCAGTGCATTGAAGCTCTTTCTCATGATCTCCATACCTGGATGTCTTGCAATCGCCTCTCCCTCAATTCGTCAAAAACCCAATTTATCTGGTTTGGCACTCCTCAGCAACTTAAAAAACTCGACTTTGCTGTGCTGTCTCAAAGGTTTCCGCTTTTCACTTTCTCGTCTAGCGTTCGTGATCTAGGAGTGACCCTTGACAATTCTCTGACCTTTACTGAACACATTTCCAAACTCACTCGCACTTCTTATTTTCACCTAAGGCGCCTTAGAGCTATCCGTCGCTCTCTGTCATCTCCAATTTTCACTTCAATTGTCCATGCATTTGTCTGCTCTAGACTTGACTACTGCAATTCCCTCCTCATTGGTCTTCCCAAAGTACGTCTTGCTCCTCTTCAGTCCGTTCTCAATGCTGCTGCTAGATTAATTGCCCGTCTTCCTCGAGTCTCTCATATCACCACCTTTATGGCAGAAGAACTCCACTGGCTCCCGCTTTCTGCCCGCATCCAATTTAAAGTCCTCATCCTTGTCTCTAAGGCTCAGCTTGGTTTTGCTCCTAAATATTTATGTGACTTATTTCATCGCCCTCACTCTGCTGCTTCTCTTCGTCCTCTTCGTTCATCTGACCGTTTTGACCTCCTCGTTCCCCGTGTCAGGACTTCTCTGGCTCAATCTAGGTCTTTTGCTTCCATTGGCCCTGCTCTTTGGAATGAGCTTCCTCCGTTTGTTCGTTCTTCTATTCTCTCAGGTAGCGTCTCTTCCTCTTTTACCTTTCTTAAAACTTGCTTTTTCTCTCGGGGTCTATCGCACTGGGAGCGCTTCTGAATGGCCCTCCCGCTAGAAGCGCTTTATAAATATCCGAATACAATACAATACAATACAATACAATAAAAGCAATAGCACAGGTCTTTCTTTTGAGGTTATACAATATTTCACAAAGTGAGTAATAAACTGACAAACTTCTTTGTCCTTCATCCACCCTGACTTATTCGCTACACCAGCACACCCGACTCTAATGAAATGGTCATAAAAATTAACTCTCGGAAAGATGAATAGCCCAGAGGAGGTGTTGCATTTTCACTCGCATTCACTGCAAGTGCAACGATAACTAGCGTACCTCGTTCGCCAGAAGTTATCGCACCAATCTGTTTCAACCCCCCTTTTTACAACCGTTGAAGGCTGCAATACTGTGGTAACTCCTATAATAATATAATATATTCGTTTATTAGAATCAGGATGACACACCGCATTCTGGTACAATATCGCTCGTTCGGACTAGGATAATATAGACTAGTCCATATTCCAAATGTTACTGCTATCGAATTTGAAACGATCTATAACTTCTGCTAATTTGTCGTAACATGATGCAACAACATTGCTATTGAAACTAATCGCTCTGGAAATGCTTGTGGCTTCTGGAGTGCGGAGATAAACTGTAGGATTTCTTTTCAGGAAGCCAGAGAACCAATCGGCATCAACCATTTCACACTTATGCCAGTTTTCTGGAAAGCTCTTATTGTATGTCCCAGCACATTGAAATGCTTGTTTTCTAACCTCTCTGGGTGAAAGACCAAAATAAATGGATGAAGCATTTTTATATACTCTGTCAGAATTATCTTCTTTACATCTGAAAAGATCTGTCTATTTCTTCCATATCCAACTTTTGGTGCAATATTGACCTTACCGCCATTTTGTGACTGCTATTTTATAAATCGGCAGATTAGAAATTCCTATGCAACAAAACGACAAGACTCATTTTCATTAGTAACTCTGTTTGCCCCTTCTTGCATAGTTTCCAGAGGGGTCATACCTTTCTTACTTTTTTCAGTGGTACTTACCTTCATCATCATCCTCATTTGAGGCACTTTGTAATAATGCTAACGCCAGTCTCTTTGCTAGTATTTTGTTCAATCCTTGCCATGCATTACATACAATGCTGCCGCCGATTAAGCACACTCGCTACGCTATGCGCCCACAGTCCCACAACCGTAAGCTTCCAAGGTATGACAACTTGTCTCAGCAATGCTTCGTCGCTAGGATGTTATACAAATAACTATGCTCTCCAAGATTTGGCTAACATACTCCTATCCTCTCCAATCCTCCCTATGTATCACTTAATTTACAGTAATTTCTCTTTTTATATAGTTGGTTATATTGTTTGATTATTTGACTGTAATAAAATTATGTTTACCATGTGCAGCGCTGTGCGTTTGCTAGTGCTTCTCAATAAAGAAAATACTTACCTACTTACTTACGTTTACGCTTGGAATTCCTCATTTTTCAGAGAAGACCAATAATAAATAAAATTATTCATTCACAAACCTACAATCATACTAATACTATTATCAGATTTTGTATAAAACAAACAGCCGGATCCATTAAAACGGATCCGGCTGAAACATACATTGGGGTTTCTTGTTACATACATTGGGGCAGGTTGTAACATGTTACAACTAACGCCAGTTGATTTGATACAACCAACCCCGCTACTATATGGCTGTAGTATATCACTCACATAGACGCTGCTTGAATGACAACTCTTCTAATCACGGCAATCAGTAAAAATGTAAAACGTGAATACAGTGAGCATCAAGAAAAATAAGAAAAAAGGCAGAAACTCACTTTTTTTGCACACAAATTTTGTTTCATCTATAAAAAATTTATATATTTAAATCCAGCGGAGAAATTTTGTTGACGCTGGATTGTCGAGTTGATCTACTTTTAGATCAATATAAGCTGGCTCCCTGCTCTCCAGTAACGGCGCTACGGTGCTTGTTACACTCAACCCGTGTTACTTTCATCACCAGTCTCCCCTATGTACAGTATTATGTGTATGTGTAGACTATGCATTGTGTGTATGGTGCATGAGTGTATTTGAGTACGTGGGTATGTGTGTATGTAAATATGTGCAAGGATGCATGTATACTTGTTTTTAGGTGTGTATGCTAATAAAATAAAATTATAATAATATAATCGTGCTTATTGACAGGCTCAGTGACAAACCGCAGTAAGTAACATTGAAACATATGACGGTGCAATAACCAAGATCTTATAGAACACACGTTTTGGCAGCCTGTAAGGCGCCCGTTCATTTCACAGATGCCCCTAGGGAATGAAAGGCTGAGTCGACATATAGGGAGCGTACAGGTATCGAACCTCGACTTTCAAGATCTTAAGTTCTTCGACCAAGAGTGTTACCATTCATCTATCCCATTCTCATATGTATATATGTATGTATATACATGCATGTATGTAGACACTATGTGACCTTAGGTAATTAATGATCTAGCAAAATCTTTCTGGCTTCTGGTTTGACCAAAAGCAATCTCAGGGCGTTATTTTTCCTGACCATGTCGTGTCATTTTTTTTAATGTTGAAGATCGCGGATGACTGGATCTCTGTAAGCGCCTATGCCAACGTTTTCCAGCAAGATTGCCTCAACAACATAGCAGCTAGCATAAACGGTTCCAATTCAACCACTTCCAATTCAACATTCGAAGTATTAGCACTGGTGTCTGGGAAACTTTGTCCAAACCAATGCAGTGGCCAAGGAACGTGTTCAGAAGGAAATTGCACTTGCGACACAGGTTCAGTAATTGATTTGCAATTTATCAGTGTAAACGGTCGGCGATATTCTAGTCACTCTAGTGCTTAGCGTGCTGGGCTGTCACCTGAAGTCAAAATCCCTGCCATAGTTGAAGACTTTCGAGATTTCGGCTCCACTTGCGCCCCTAGCCAACTCAGCCTTAATGAGTACAACGATCGTACGTTGTTGGTGGAAAGAGGCATCGGCGAGGGAAAGAACTGGCCATCCGCCCTAAATATACCGAGACTAAGAAAATAAATTCGCTACCACTTTATAACAACTCCCACCTCTCAAGAACTGCTCTTCTCTTCTTCTTATAAGTATAACGGGTCAAGGCCGGTTTAACCACTAGGCGAACTAGGCGGCCACCTAGGGCGGCACATTTCTGAGGGCGGCAGAGAAGCTGCATAAAGAAATATTTTTTAAACATTGCCGCCGTTTTGCCACCATTTATTAATAAATGAATTATACGAAAATAAATTGTCACTATTTTTGTGTTTTCTGATTTAAATACTGCATTCACTCTGCTCTCAATGTATCCGTTTCTGTTTGTTTTTGCCATAGTTGTACAATACGATAGAAACTAAATAAAAAACGGAAAAAACGTCGTTTTTTCTAAAAAATTAAAAACGAGAAAAAAAACGGAAAAAACGACAAAAAGAAAATAATTTTACTTTCTCGCATCTTGTAGGCTCTACTAAACCTACTGCAATTTAAAATTAAAAACATTGTTAACAGAATTTAATCAGCAAATAGCACAACTTCATCAGTAAACACTAAATAACATCATTCTACAACAATTATTTTATTTCTTAATAGGGCATAGCCGGGTGCCGTTTTTCAACCGGATACCAGGTCCGGGTAGTTTGAATAAAAACCTGCCGGGTCCGGGTACCGGGTCCGGGTATTAAAACTTAAAGTAATCTCAAATCTCAAAGCCGAACACAATGTTGCGAAAAAATAACTCCACTCTACCCTCTACGAATCAATTTCAGAACATTTTAATAAACAAGGAAAACATCTGTAATGATCGAAAATGGTGGGAGAAAGGGACTAGCTGGCGTTCTCAATAATCAAAGAGCATTGTCCGCATATAGGTGAAAGGAGGAGGGGAGAGGAACTTGCAGGAGCTCTATAATCAAAGGAAATTGTCAGTGCATAGGCGAAAGGAGGAGGGGAGAGGGACTTGATGCAGTTCTTAACAATCAAGGAAATTGTCATAGGCGAAAGGAAGAGCGGAGAAGGACTTGATAGATTTCTCAACATCGAAGGAGATTGTCGGGGCATAGGCGAAAGGAGGAGGGGAAATGGACTTGATGGACTTCTCAACATCAAAGGAAATTGTGGTGTCTAGGCGAAAGTACGACTGGAGAGGGACTTGATGGAGTTTTCAACAGCAAAGGAAATTGTTGGGGCATAGGCGAAAGGAGGAGGGGAGAGGGACTTGATGGAGTTCTCAACATCAAAGGAAATTTTGGTGTCTAGGCGAAAGTAGGAGGGGAGAGGGTCTTAATGGAGTTCTCAACATCAAAGGAAATCGTCGGGCATAGGCGAATGAGGAGGGGAGATGGGCTTGCTGGAGCTCTCAATAATCAAAAGAAAATGCCGGCAGATCATGAACAGCCAAAGGCCGTCGCCAAGGCAACTTATTGTTCCTGATGTCATGACATTATTGTACTGTTAGTTGACATTTACCCACCCGGACCCGGATGACCTTTCAGCTCCGGGTCCGGATGTCTTCCGGGTGTTCAATACCCGGAATTTCCGGTTATCCGGGTCAGTACCCGGCTCTGCCCTATTTCTTATAGGTTTGGTTTAATCAGAAATTGAGAAATTAAAAATATTAAAATCTTTTCAAATAAATTTAAATTGTAAACATAAGTCCACATAAGTCCATGCTGACTAAACTAACACAATTAAAAACCAAACTTTGTAGGTACGGTACATATTATTTAGTGTAAACTTTCTCACAGTAAATGCATTTCAATTTAGCCAATGCTGAGAGTTTGTTTTTCTCGTTTATCAAAGTAACGTCAATCCATTCCGCACCCTTTTCTTTTGGCATTTTAGAAATAACTTTTTTTAAATTATTTCTTGTACTGTACTATTTCACAAGTAGGCCAATTTATTTCTCAAATGCTGATGTAATTAGTGACGTAAATTAGCTGACTCTTGAAAGTACGGAGACAACGTAAGGGACATCAGAATTGACTTTTGTGCCGCTTATCGCGGCCCTGACTCGTTCCTGCTACTATTGCCTGCGCCAACTACGGGTGGTGTCCCGCTCTCTCTCTACTTCTTCTGCTTCCACTTTGGTCCATGCCTTTGTTGTTAATCGCCTAGACTACTGTTCCTCTCTACTTTGGGCTTCCACAGGTCCGATTGCATCCCTTGGTGGGGTCTTGCGGGCTGCTGCTCGCTTGGTGGGCGGTGTCCCCAAGTATGGTCACATCTCTGCGTACATGCGGGATGCCCTCCACTGGCTTCCGATCCAGCAGCGAATTCACTATCGAGTCTCCTGCATAGTGTGGCATTGTCTTCTCGGCATGGCACCAGCTTACATTCGGGAGCTCTTTACCCTGACCTCGGCCTGCTCTGGTCGCCGATCTCTGCGCTCGGCTTCCAGAGGTGACTTTGTGGTCCCTCGTGCACGCACTTCCACTAGACAGCATAGAGCTCTCTCGGTCGTAGGTCCTTCTCTGTAGAACGGCCTGCCATCTGACCTGCGTTGTCTCCCACGGGATATGTCTAGTACCTTTTATAAGAACCTCAAGACTTTCCTTTTTGACCGGGCTTGGGTCGGGAGCGCCTCTGAGTAGTTGCCTTGAAGGGCGCTATATAAATTCCGTTGATTGATTGATCAGACAAAAAAATTAAACAGTAAATGAAAAAATTAACAGACAGCAAATAAATAAATAAAGTAACATACAAGAAATAAAAGACGGAAAAAAACGATAAGAAAAATAAAAAACAAAAAAACG
Source organism: Allolobophora icterica (assembly GCA_963556255.1). Classification (NCBI taxonomy): domain Eukaryota; kingdom Metazoa; phylum Annelida; class Clitellata; order Crassiclitellata; family Lumbricidae; genus Allolobophora; species Allolobophora icterica. The sequence continues at coordinate 25,423,985 of OY744617.1, forward strand.
ACGTTTTTTGGAGAAAAATAAAAAACGAAAAAACCGTTTTTACAACTATAGTTTTTGCTGTTTCGCTGATTTATTGTTTTGTTGACTTAAATAAATAAATAATAATAATAAAAGAAACATCAATATTGCATGTCAGTGGAGTCGCATGACGTCATGGAGTCACATGACGTCACAGATTTACAGACCAGAGAAAGCACTGGTAAAGTCAGCTAAAATTGCTGCCGATTTAGATATAGTCCTACCAGCACTTTTCGGAACCATGCCAACCCGTATCAGGAGAAAAAAGAAGCAGTTTGCATACGAAGGAGATGTAGAACTTAACCAGGATCCCAAAGACATATTCAAAGTTAACTTTTACTTCACCATTGTTGAGACGGCAATACAATCCGTTGAAGAAGATTCACGCTGATGCAATAAATTGGTTCGGTGTTTGTTTTTCGCTATATGATGTTCATAGTTTGCAGAATAAAACAAGAAAGGAAATTATGGAACATTGCTTGAACCTCGAGCAAGCTTTGCAACGTTTAGACTCAAAAGTATTTATACAGTTGATCTGAGTTGTGAATTGCAAGCAATTTTAAGACGAGTTGCAAGGTATATATCGCCACAGGATGTACTAAACTTTATATTGAAACTAAACAGATAGTGTCCCAAACACCATTAGGCTGACTGCTCTGCTAATCTTCTTGACACTCCCAGTTTCTGTGGCTAGTGGTGAGAGAAGCTTCTTGAAGCTCAAGTTTATAAAAACATAATTTGCGAACCTCCAAGGTACAAGAAAGCCTGATGGAACTCGTTTCTACATTTGCTAAAGATAAAGCATGAAAAAGAAATTACGAAATTGCATTATATTTGTGTAGACTTCGTACGCAGGTGGGACTAGGACTTAGTTAATAATAATAATAATATTTATTCTTTAATTAAGCGCCTGCAAACGCACTGCGCTGTACAAGTACATGTTATGCGATAAATCTTAACTACTAACAGAACAGACAGCCTGCAATACACGGCGCAAATTGCAGCCTACAAAGCATGTCCGCCTATGGGACTCGATCTCTGTACCTCTCGCACTCTACGCCAGATGTTATCCAATGCGCTATTTGTGTAGACTTCGTACGCAGGTGGGACTAGGACTTAGTTCACGTAGCCGTTGGAGTTACAAAATGTTCAAATGAAAATGTGCGCTGCCTCGTAATTTAATATTTACATTTTAAATTCCCATTAATGTTAAGCGTGTTAGACCATACAGCATAGGCTGCATAGCTAATACAGTTTCCAGACTATTACTTTAATTATGGCTAACATTTAAATTGAAAAATTATGGGGAGACTTGGCACCCTTGATACTAAGGCACCCTTGATACTAGGTAGTTATAAATTCACTTACTGATTTAATAATAGCAAGCAGGGTACCAGCGTATTGAGAAACTCGTTTCGACTTACTTCCTGTATGAGTTTCTCAATACGCTGAAACCCTGCTTGCGATTATTAAATCAGTAAGTGAATTTATAACTACCTAGTATCAAGGGTGCCTTAGTATCAAGGGTGCCAAGTCTCCCCCTACTAAGTGCCATATTTTTGTTGTATTTAAAAGTAATAATGATTCGTCGATGATTAAAATGAACGACGATACTAAATTAAAGACGCGACATTCGGCTGCATTCCTGTGTGAAGGTTACATTAACTTAATATTAATTAGGCCTAGTTATCGCAATTACCGGGGGCGCAGTGCGACAGGTTCGCCTTGGGCGCCAGATACTCTGACGCCAGTCCTGTAACGGGTACCATCCTGACTATCGCACAGGCCTGTCATGAAATGGAACCATTTAAAAAACACATGCTTTGGGTGATTCATATTTTGAATTACCTACCCAGTCGTTAATTGGTGGCTGTGATATGTAGGCTATATAGAGCATATAAGATCGCAACGCTTTTACAGTAAATGTCAGGCAATCTCATTTGCAGGTACTTGAATTCTTACTGACTAACTCACTTTATGTCAGATCTTAATTGATAATTGCAGGTTACACCGGTGCCGACTGTAGCATCGACCAGGCTCTGCCGCCATCTTTAACCGGCATAATTAGGAATGGCTTATGTGACGTACGCACACGTCCCTGTGACGTAATCAGCGTCTTTGGAAGCGGCGTTGCCGTTTCATCGCCGTTGCAGTGCCGCTTCACGGTAATTACAATTCAGCTGTTAGCTATCATAAATACTGAAAGCCTTTTTGCTACTAATACCATATCTGTGCCCATGGATTAGTTGCGAAACTATTGACCCCTTAGAGCCCGCAATGAGGAGCTTACATGGCCTGAAATTAGCCTTGAATCTGAAAGAGGAACCCGTTGAGACGCTGATGAACAAAAAAGTGGGCTTATTTGAGTGATCTGCGGAAGGCCAGAAATTTGAAGTTACTCCACTGCAATGGATAGTAAACTTAGAAAGATAAATTGTGATAATGGTTTTGTCACAAAGATTATTTATGGTCACGAGAAGATGTTTGAATGGTAACCACGCTCGCACGAAGATTAGAAGGACGCGGTTTCGATACGCGCTGGCCCCACAATGTTAGCTCAGCCTTCATTCCCTAGGTGGCGATAGTAAAATTAGCAGTAGTACAGATAGGCGCCTTGTATGGCTGCCGTACCGATAAATTCGACTCCTGTTAAACTTGTTATCGTCTGTTACTACTATATCATGTAATCTTACTGCGTACTTGTCAGTTGAATTGATAAACTAAGATTATTATTATTATTATTTTTATCATTTCTTTACCATTCACTATATATCACAATTTACCACTTATCACAATTCTAACAGAAAAGCACGGTTAAGGCTTACAGAAAATTATTGACCAAATGTGGGAGCTCGAAAGAGCTTCAGAAATTTGGTCAGATGCCTTGAGTGTATGGTTTGTGCTTGCACCCAAATAATACACAATGTTTGAATAGGGTTTGCAAAGAATGCTTAATATTAATATACTCGGCTTTATTACGATCATCGATGTGTCTGTTATTTGCCATGTATCAAATATAAAGGCCTTCTAGTGCCGGTACATAGTATGACTTAGGGGAGACGCTAGTTTCCTTCACGTAGGCCTTTGAGTCGGCATTGGACGAATAATAAGGTCTTGAAAAGGAGTCATTGCATCTCAGAACTTGCAGATTCCTTCCCAGTTTACGCCGATACCAAATTCTATTAGGTTTTGACAGAAGCTCGTGTGCGTAAACAAATTACCTATGACCGTTACTCTGAGACTCCTCAGCAGGCTCTAACCGGCACCTGTTCGGTCAAAAAATAGACACACAACATCTAATAGCCTAAATGAATGCTAGTTGTTTTTAACTCGAAAGTTATTTGTAATGATTTGTTGTTCAGGATCAAAACACCGGCGCTCATTTGGATACAGATGGAACGTTTATAACTGGTGTCGAATACAGTTGCCCAGTACCAGAAACAACAACACATAGACGCAGAAGATCTGTAACAACCAGAACAACAGCCTTGTCTAAGAAAACTGTGTCTATAACGGCTGATGGTGTTCTCTACAGCAACGTGCTCGATTTTGTGTTGTTTGACTCCGTTTGTATGGAATGCAGTAGCAGTAACACCTGCAAGCAAACGGTACCATTTGCCCATTCAATTAGACCTAAACAATACATGCATATTTGCTGTACGCTGAGAAGATAGTTTGGCAATTTAACTTTTTGTTAAACTTATTTAATTCACCAATTCCTTACTTAGATAGTGAACTTGCATTATCTTTATATTATCAAGTAATGTATATAGAAGTGCATTTCTTAAATTATTTAATTCACTCAAAGATAAAACAGTAGAAATATCACACAGCATTAATGGGCTGGAAGCCTCGATTTTGTTGTTCCCCATTCTAACATTGTTGATTAAATCGATTGCAAATTATATATATTATATAAATAATATTATATATATATATATATAAATTAGGATGTGTCTTAAATTTAAAGTTTCAAAATTAATATCGGCTAGGTTGTTTTTGTGTTCAACCTTGAGAAACATTAACATTTGCCAAATTATATGAAAATCGGAGTAGAGTTAAAACTTGAGCAAAGCCCGGAAGAATTACCACAGAGAAAACAATCCCATATATTGTAATTTTCAAAGATCCGAACAATTTCAACACTTAAACATAAAAACTAAGGCAAAAGCAAAAGAAAACTCAGTTATTTGTCATCTGTTTATTCCCTTTAGTGCTTTTTGGAATTTGTTTCGATGGTGCAGATCAAATTACTTTCCCTCTTTTCGGACCAGGGTTTCATTGAAGGACTGCATAAGCCACTCCTTTCTCCAACGCACCGTTCATCGCTCTTAGGACGGATTCGATGTCTTTTGCCTCACTGTATACGATTGTTCTTACTCTGGTTGTTGCGAGTCGCAATCAAGAAAAGCTTAATCTAATCCGAGGATCTGGGAAAGTTTGATAGTAGAAGTAGTGAAGAAATCGGGTAGTGCTTTTTGTAGGTGGATCATGTCTCGAAGGAAGTCTGTCTGGGGGTTCGTCGGAACCCTTATTGTTGCGCATGCTGTAGGCCATGCGCTGTTTTTCGTCGACGATGACTCAATTGTCAAAAAGGCTGAGGCCAACCAAAGTCTCAGAGAAAGACCAAAGATGTCGAGAAAATGCTGCTATGGCGACCTGTGAGACTTCCTTATCTGGATAAAATATGGATTCCCTTCAAGAATTGACTATTGTTCCTTTGGGTTTCATCGAGTGACGTACAAACTGAACCAGTACTTCAAGTGGATCGAAAGATTCACGAATCTCAGCTGCTGTGGCTGCACGGTTATCTTTCCTTGCTGGATGGTTCTCAGAAGGACTTACGATCAGCCCACCAGCTGGTGTTGCATATAGATTGGACGCAGCGGGAGTAGAGAAAAGGCCTTCCTGCTCCTGGTTTTTGTGCGATCTAGAGCTGCTGCAACATCACAGATAACTACAGAGATTGTTCCTCTGCCCCGCTTCGGTGGCCCAGCAGGCGATGAAGGTTCTGGCTTCTTTCTGAACTATTTGATGACGCTGCTTCCTCAGATGACGTTTCCAACAGAGAATCTCCGTTATCTACAACTGTGCTTGCACGATATCGTTCCTCACGCTCTGCAAATGCTGCTGATAATGCTAGCACTCTGTCTTATTGCTTTACAAGCGTGACAATACATCAATGCCTGCCGTGGAGCCATGTCATCCTTTTTCAGGTTGTACTTTGAAAAACTGCCGATTCGCTTCTGTCTTGCATAACTGAAGTAAGTAGGCCTACTCTTCAGTATCGCCAATCAACCAAATTTCTGTTTTTTCAGTCAATTTTGCCACCTCACGTGGTAAATGACACAATAATCTAACAAAATATTTAATAATTAAATACTGTAAGAAGAAGATCGAAAACACGAAGGATAGACATCGTGACATCAAAAGTTTGGCCAAAACGAGGAAGATCACCGGGTTCCTAAATTCGGTCGCCTTGCGCAAGTCCTAAATGGTCAGCTATCACGATATAATTTCGGATATAGAGTTTATACATGAATTGGCATGATAATTCGACCTGACCGTAAAAACTTTTGAGTTTAAAATATCACGTGCACCATAAAACACCCTGAGTCATGCATTTGTCTCAACTAGGCCTATGTTAGAGCGCCCCACTTGATATATAAACAAACTTCCGAGTAACTGCGATCAATCATTGCTCTTGCATGAATAAGTCGATGATCGCAGATTATTATCAAACTATCATTGACACTATACAGGGTTACTTTAAACTATATTTAGGCAAGTAGCCTACATTTAATTAGGCCTATACAGTGCTTTTTTCAGCCGGAACACGCCGCAACGGCGTTCCGGCACCTTTTTTCAGCTACTAAAAAATATTTTTTTTAAATTTTAATAATAAAAACAATAATTTAGTTTTTTAAATTTAATTTCAGTGTTGTGAACTGTTTTCAGTGTTTATTTACACCCCTCCCAACCCAATCCCGTTTTTCTCAACATTTTAGCCCTTCCATAATTGTTCAGTTCCGGAACCTATTGTTCAGTTCCGGGACCTTTATTTATAAAAAAAAGTACTGGGCCTATATACATAATTATACTTCAAACATTGTTACTGCTTTTGACTTCAAAGTGTTCAGAATAGTTGCTGGTTTTGACCAGTGTCATCGTTTTCGGATCAGTTTGCGCAGTGTTTTTTCCAGAAAAAAGGTTCCGGAACTGAACAATATGTTCCGGAACTGAAAAATTATGGCAGGTCTAAAATCTCGAGATTAAATCAAAATAATTGAATTATTGTTTTAATTATTAAAATAAATAAATTATTTTTTAGTAGATGAAAAAAGGTGCCGGGCGTTCCGGCGCGTTCCGGCTGAAAAAGCACTGCACAGTACTCTTTGCTTCGATGTAGGGACCAGAACTTGATTGTCCACCTATTGAGATAAATCTGCGTTAGCTTAACCCATGCAATCATTAACGTTAGTTCAGGATTTAGAAACTCTGTCACCAGATGCTTCAAAGCGCTATAGATTTCGATTATAGCCTAACGAATAAATGCAAATTATCTTAACATTATTAATTGATATTTCAGGATAGCAACTGCCTAATCAGCGACGAATGCTTTGTTAACACAGCTGTTAGCCCCGACAACTCCTGCTTGCAATGCATTCCCACTGTAAGCAGAAATTCGTGGACAAACATAACAGGTTGGCTATATTTAATTTAAAAGACCTGCAACCATCCTAGGTTCTTTCGCGTCAAGAATGTCTTGCAATTTAATATGCTGAACTTGAGTAAATGACTTACTAAGGTCGTTGGCTTATCAGGTCTTTTTTATATTAATACAAAGTAGTATGTGTATGGTACACACATAGACCTATTAATTATGGATCTTGTCGGTACACGTCAGTCTTCTGGATCGGTGCAGAAAAGGTGTGACAATAGCTTCTGATATGGCACCGAAACTGAACTACCAACCTGGCTCTGAAGGGTATTCTATCATAAGGGCGATGTCTGTTGTTGAAATGTTAGTCCTGCGCTATTTTATTAATATTTTTATAGTTATTACTACTGTATTTGGGTCATTATCCGAAATGTTACAAATTTCGTCTCCGAAAAACAAACAAAAATTTTTTCCCAAAATTGGTTGCAAGTGTTTTCTTTAGTCGTGTAGGCCTACATAGCTAAATTTAACTAATTTGAAAGGAATCCACTATATTTTTTAATCCTAAGTTATTTTTTCCCAATTTATAAAGTCAAAACTCCTCTTTTTTCATTACAGTCCGCCCTTTTTGTGTAATCATATTTAATCACAGGGACCTGAAATATTTCTCTGGTGCTTATAAAATGGCAATTTCTTACAAGCAGATGATATCAGCATTAAGTGGGAATACAACAGGCCTTTCCATCACATAATAAATTAGTCTGGTGTAAAAAAATTAAGACATTTTTCGAAATTATTTTTAAAAAGAAATATTATTTTCAGCTAAAAAATCTGCGCAGCATTAGCTATAACTGTATGTTACATGCATTAGATACAAGTTGAAAAATATTTTAAGAGTTGCTAGTAAATTCTAAGTACTTGCAATTTTTTTATATCAAATGATGTACAAAAAATACATGTAATTCACTCTTAGCAATGCGTCATAACCATCCATGATAATATGGACTGTCATGAGAAAATAGCAAAACTCTGATGTAAATGGATGGTAGGGTGTCCCAAATAAAATACTTTTTTGAAAATCTTAGGTCTCACCAGTCAAAAGTACTGGCGCCAGAGAGGGTCATTTTTTATCATTTTCAATCTTCAGCTAGAAATAAAGTATCCACCAGGCATCAAGTTCTTCCAGCTTTCCTTGATTAGCACCACATAAACTAGGTGTCCTGCAAATTTGATTCATTTATCTGCAATAATAGTGGACTTATGACCTTCTGAATATGGCACCAAATTAAGACACGATTTCCAAATCGCGAAAAACGGGGTCATCCTAGATGTACTTAAAATTCCTTCAAAAATTAAATACTAAGAATATTACTGTGAAATTTTGCACAGCTTATTGTAATACATCAGTACACATTCTGTGCTAATTTCATCAAAATCTGAGATGGTCGAGTGGGAAACTTGCAAAGAATTTGTTGATTTGAGGCGAAATTACCCCAAAATCAAAATTTTGGACCCCTTGGGGGACCCCTAAACATTATCTAAAAAAATTTAAAATTTTACACAAACATTATCATCTCACAAAGAAACTTTTTGACTGGTGAGACCTAAGATTTTCTATAAAAACATTTATTTTGGACACCCTAATGGATGGTAATGATGAAAAACAACCTTGGACGGTAAATGACATAATAATGAAATTTACAACAACTGTCAAACATTTTCACGTGAATTACTCTATCAGATAACTAATTTCAATCATTTCAACAAATGCGGTAAATAAAATGAGTTATCAATGTTGTAATCTACCTAAACCAGGATGGTAATGAAACAGAAATTTACTTTTTTGTAATTTGGAACACAAAAATTAAATTAAAAATAAAATATCATGAATATCAACACAAATCTGTGTGATTCCGTTAATAGTTGACAATATCTTGTTCCTGATGTTTTTCTGTTAGTAAAAGTTATAGGATTCCCAAAAATTTAGATGGCTATGATGCTTATTTCTATGGGCAAGCATAAATAGGCTCTAAAAAATATTACGAAAATGAGTCTTAATGTTTCATTATTGCATATTCTAGCAACTAATTAATCAAAATAATATACCTTTGTTGAGGGTTGTAATGGCATAAATTTGCGTAAAAGTTGAATTTAATGCATTGTACACCGTCTCGGACAGAGGATGGTAATGATATTTTGTATACACTTAGTAATTTTTTTCTAAATTTCCTAAATCCAGCAGCTACAACAATTATGGGAAATGTTAATCTGCTCATTCTTTGAAGAATAGGCAAAACAATTTGAAGAAATTATAGAAAAAACTCAAAAAACCAGCATGGGACATCAATTCTGCACTTTTCGGATAATGACCCATTTACAGACAATAATAGCAATAACAATGTTTGCTTTTTAAATATTAGTCCTACGTTATTGTATTCATAATAATACCGTATTTAGAGAATAATAACATTGTCTGTTATTCAAATGTTAGTCCAACGTTGTCTCATTGACATGCTCAAATGTTGAGGTTGAGATTATGAGCGATCCCTCTGAGATAGTCCATGTTTGTTCTGTTGCTATACCTTCAACTGTGGTCTTTATACGTTTGGCAACTTCCATGTAGATTTTCCTTCTATGCGAACGATTTTGACCAGAAACGAATTGCTACAACTTCAATTTTCTAGAGAGTCTGTTGTTTCTTAAAACTGTCTATGAACTTCCATATGGTGGGATTTTTTAAATTTATTGTATTGTATCTAGAAATTTATAAAGCGCATCTCGCAGAATTACTATTCAGAGACGCTCTGAGCACAGATGAGAAGCTCTAAGTAGTTGACTGAATTCCCTATGCCAACCTTTGACCGAGTTGTTTGTTTTTGGGAAAATCATGGAGTGCGGAATGGTGAACATTCCAAATTTCAAGGACTAACATTTGAAAAACAGACATCAAGCTTATTGTTTGCCTTTTTAATAGCACATCCTTATGAATGCGCGCCCTTAAGTCAGCGCCGTTTTAAACATGCGCTTTTCTTAGCGACGCCTTTTAAAATTTACCTTTTGATGTTCGCCCTTTTGAAGTCGCCCTTATGATAGTAAATCGCTCTGGTGGAATTGATTTGATATTGCATTCGGAATTATTCACTCTGTAAACATGCATATGTACATTCTAACTTATTCACTTACCCACCTACCGACTTACATACGCACATGCACACATACGTATACATAATACATATACTTTTCTACTATATGTATCTTCACTGTATAGCGCAGTGCGTTTGCAGGCGCTTAATTAAAGAAAAGATTATTATTATTATTAGCAGGGCTGTAGTCGAGGGTATACGCGGGTATACAGCGTATACTCACCTCTAGAGACCGTATACTTACCTCACAAAATATTTATATTTATTTGCATTAAAATACTGTAGCGTATGCTCACAAAATACTGTAGCGTATACTCACCTCTAATTTGTTTCGGAAAACTAACCGGTAGCGTATGCTCACCTCTAATTTTACCACTACAGCCCTGATTATTAGTATACTTACCCACCTATCTACATTATATACATACGTACATATATGCATAAATACACACAGTTGTGTATACAAACAACCATACATACATTCATACAGCGTCTTTCTATTTCTTTTGGCCTGACTGATAAACCTTTGGAGTGGCTTCGCTCCTTTCTTTCAGAGCGCACAACCTGTGTCGCCTTTGGTTCCTCGAGGTCTGCCTGGGTTCCTGTCCCCGTTGGTGTCCATCAGGGTTCTTGGGCCACTGCTATACATTATTTACACGTCAGGTATTGGGGCCTTGTTGACTTCCTGTAGGGTCTTTCACCAGCTATATGCTGATGATGTACATGCGTTTGTGGTTTCCCGTCTGGACTACTGCAGCGCCCTTTACGCTGGCCTCTCAGCTGCCCGCCTTGGGTGCTTGGACCGGGTTTTGCGTGCAGCCGCACGTCTTATTGGTCGCATCCCCAGATTTGGCCAGATTTCTCTTTATATGCGGGATGTTCTGCACTGGCTCCCTTTCCCGCTGCGGATTGCCTACAGGGTCTCTGCACTGGTTAGGCGTTGTCTGGAGGGACTTCCCCCCCATACCTGCAGGAGTTGTGTCGCTCTACCTCGGGGGTCTTGCGACGATCTGCTCTTCGTTCGGCTGACCAGGCCGAGCTATTGATTCCCCGCACGCGGACAGCCATTATGCAGCGCCGTTCTTTTTCGGTCGCTGGACCCGCAACCTGGAATGGCCTTCCTGTTGAACTTCGCCTGATCCCTATGACTCACTCTACCTTGTTTCTTGCAAACTTGAAAACTACTCTCTTTAGCCGAGGTTGGACTAGGAGCGTTCCTGAGTAGATAACCTTGAAGGGCCGCTATATAAAAGCTCCTTAATAATAATAATAATAATAATAATAATAATAATAATAATAATAATAATAATAATAATAATAATAATAATAATTATTATTATTATTATTATTATTATTTTGTCTCCTGACAAATTTTTGTGACGCCCGAGGGATCATGTTTACCTCGGGACAAAAAAAAATAATAATAATAATATACAGGCCTTTGTTCACTGCCACTCTGACCATGCAGTGGTGGCTGTCCGACAGATGTGTCAGGCTATGGGTGCCCTTTCTCACTGGTTAGCCTCTAATTGTCTTGTTCTTAATTCGTCTAAGACCTAGTTTATCTGGCTTGGCGGTCGTAGGCGTCTGGCTGGCGTTGATCTGCCCTTGGTGGCTGATACATTTCCGCATGTTACCTTCTTAGAATCGGTCCGAGACTTGGGAATTATTATTGATAGTGAACTCTGTTTCTCCCCTCACATAAATCAGCTTTCTCCTAGCTGCTACTATCAGCTGCGCTAGCTGCGGGTTATCTCTCGCTCCTTATCTCATGATGCTGCAGCTACCCTTATCCATGCCTTTGTCACCAGTCGACTTGACCATTGCTGCTCGATTCTGGTAGGCCTGCCACTTTCTCTGACTGCTCGTCTTGATCGGGTTTTTCAATCTGCTGCGCGTCACATTGGTCACATCCCTAAACGTGCCTCTGTCTCAGCCTATAAGCGTGACACACTACACTGGCTTCCCATCTCGCAACGCATCAACTATAGAATAGCTACATTGATCTGACGATACCTTCTTGACTGTGCCCCAGTTGACTTACGTGAACTTTGATGTCTTGTCTCTCATGTGGCTGGCCGTCGAGCCCTTCGCTCTTCTTCTTCAGGTGAGCTCTTGGTTCCTCGTTCCACCACCGCAACTAGGCAGCGTCGTGCTTTCTCTGTGGGTGGCCCCTCCATCTGGAATCAACTCCCATTGCAGATACACCTGTTGCCTAAGAATAGTTCGCTTGTTTTGTTATAAGTTACATGTACTTAAGTCCAGTTTATATTGCCGTGGTTGGGCTGGGAACGCTTCTGAGTAGGTAACTTGAGGGGGCGCTATATTAAATTAAATAAATGAATGATTGAATGAATTTGCATACATATATTTGTACATACAGAGCACGCCTGGCATACCAACAAACTCGTATCCCAAAACTTGAGCAGATAACCTTTCAAAAAACCAGTGAATTTATACATAAATTCACATATAAACAATTGCCTTCATCATTTAACAATTTCTTCAAATCCACGTATGAATCCATTTTTATGTTGTACTTTCCTCAGCTGATTTTAGGCCTATATATATTATACATAAGAACTAACACCCGTGGGTTTTTAATTAGAAATGCAAGCCCTAGGATTCAGGAATAGCATTTCCACTGACATACGATGCCTAAACAATATGCACCAATTCAAGCGTAGACTGCGTTACTATCAGATTGCAAATGACAAAATTAGTCAATTTTTGTGTGTGCTAGTTAACTAACTAAGAAATAATTAAAATTAAAAATAGGTTTAGTAATAAATACAGTTATTCAGCTCACCACCGAAATAACACAATGTGGAAAGGGTGACCCTACTAGTCGGGACTCGTTTTCCTTTAAAGGTTTCTTCTTTACTCCCATCGTTTCACAGTGAGTATTCAAATGATTGTAATTATAAAGTTTTTGTTCTTCTTCTGTTGCTGTGGAACAATAAAAACCTATGGCTATGGTTAAACACGTATATGCGTGAATATATATTCATGCATGCGTATTTGCATACATACATGTATACATATATATACGTACATATATACATGCATAAATATACATACATAATACAATCGTCTACAAGGTTGTTGGTTGAGCATTGAATATTGATGATAATATTTTGCATTATTTCAGTTGTTGAAAGCTGGAAGCCATGTACGAGAAACTGTGACGTCGGAGTGAAAACCAGAAATTCGGTCTGTGGCACCAGAGTCGCAAACGAAGAAGTCGAGTTCTGCAAAGAACTAAACTGTCCAGGTTCCGTTTTAAAATTCAGTTCACTATCACACTTACTACTGACATTGGCTTTAGCAACAAGTTTTATGTCAGCAGTAATTATGCATGTAGAACTTTCAAAAAGTATTTTGATATGGAAAGTTAAACACTGATCGAAAAGTGTTTTCATAGTACAAATATTTTCAAAGAAGTATTTTAAAATAGAAAATCTATTTTCAAAATATTTTGCATTCGACGCATAAATTTATCCAGAACTTAGGCCTATATATTTTCTTTCATATTTTACTGATTGATTAAGCTGTACACTGCGTTCAATTACTCGTTTAACTCAAGCTTTATTCCGGTAAATCAGAAGATTGAAAACTTGATGTCTAACATATTTACATTGTTAAGTTCTAACATTTTACTTACGACAAATTAATGTAACTGGTCTCATAGATCTTTGTGCTGTCTAGAAGCCAGTTATGAACTCTACCTAATTAAACTGTGCAATTGTGCATGGTTTGGCATTTGCTTTGTCATATGAATGAATTTCTGGTGGTATATTATTTAGTAGTACTTAGTTCTGCTACCTCAGATCACATGTTCGAAACTTCAAGTAGGGCAACTAACTGAATTATTAACACTTATAAAAAATTACCTGATAACTTTTTCTCAAGTAGGCCTAAATTTAGCTGTGTTCTCTATTCTGTCGTGTAATCGGCTATCCATTGTTCACGGTACGACCCTGTGTGCTTCCTTTCAAATACTAAACAATGAAGTAAGTCTTCAACAGACAATTAAATTAACACACGTCTTACTGAATTGCTGTGAAAATGCATAGTGTAGAAGTTACATTAGGCTGCAGGTTAGGTCTGAAGAGCCTATTGGCATAGAGAAAAAATGAGAAATTATTTTAAATGACTGCTAAAGCTAAGCTAGGCATACTGTGTAAAAGTCACCAGTTTCGTTGATAGGTAACTGAAGAAGATTTTGCATGTAAGTTTAGTTTGTCATCACCAGCTGAAAAGTATTTTTCGAAAAATATTTTAATATCTTAAAATTCTTTATTTCAAAGGTCATTACCTAATAAGACGGAATTCTCCACAAAATATTTTGAAATACAAAATAAATACTACTTTGAATTTAAACGCTGAGACACTATTTTCAAGTAGTATTTTGCACGTCGCTGCATATCAGCAATTTCTCTTTTGCTAGTCTTGCCTTATGCATTTAGCAATAGCAATGACATCTCTCGAAGTTAACATAAGCCTCTGTTCTGCGTCCTCGAGTCTTTCTGCAGCGGGACAAGTGTGACTAAATTGATCGGACATTCTGCATGACAATCTTTATTAACAGTGGTTGTATGGATCTTTAACTGTTTATTTACAAAGGACAATAATCGTAATCTTAATCCTAAACTCCAAATTTATAAAGCGCTACTCTAAAACTAAACGCAGAGAACCATATGTATTTTACTATTTTAAAATTTCTGAAAAAGACATATGATTGGGTGTGAATTGTTTTCTGTTATTAATATACATACATGATTCATTGTCCTACACATTGGACTATGTATATATACATATATATAGGCCATTTGAAGCCTATATGGGAATTCTATCACAGAGGCTTGATATATTCTACATATGACTCTTCGTTTCGTTGTTTTTTTTATATATTTCTTATATTTTATAACTCCGTTTATATGGCGCTAAAGTATTCTATGCTCAGGGTTTACAAAGCGTCCGTCTCAACTAAAAGTCATAACAGCACACTAGGCGTTACTAGTCGTGGACTCGATCAATAAGCGGCCGAATTAAAAAGCATTGTAACCTAACTATCATGTTTGACTTTAGAATCTGCCATGAATTGGTGCGCCATGAGTGTTGATGTTTCAAGTGCATTTCTTTCTTTTAGATAATGCTGAACAAGAAACGCAGGGCTTCGGGATCACACTTTCTTCAGGAGACTTAAAAGGAGTAAATAATTATATCTTGTTCACCGTCTATAAGACAGATTAATAGGTGCCATGTGAAATGATTATAAGAATGATCACATACAGCATACGTCTTCAGACCATTAAATTTTTCAGTATCCCTGCAGTTGAAATTTTTTGTCTTTGACAAGTTGTTTTGCACTTCACGAATACTTGGACATTAATTAATTATCTGCAATCGCTGTCTTGAGACAATCAGAAAGCTAAGCGTAACTGCGCTTCACAATGAAATGCGATTTATTGGCAGAAGGTGTCTGGTAATCTTATATTTATCTGCCACCAATGACTTCAATATGCTCAACTTGTATTTCCGCAAATGTTCATAGTATGTGTGTAATGTTCGTTTAGAATGATTAGCGTATTGTCTTGGAATAAACATCTAAAGGAAAGCGGCAGACAAAGGCATTAGAATTAAAAACAGTTCTAAACAAGCTCTCTTGTGATTTATAGTAGCCTTGTTTTACTATTCGTTTTACTATTTCGTAATAAATACTTGCCGGACCATTACAGATTTTGATAGATCCTGCTGGGACTCTTGCATCGATTGCTGATGCGCTAAATCAGTACTGTTCGAAAAATGCAGTAGCCTGTTGCAACAGCATTAAAATGGATACTCGGTACGATAGAAAAAATTAATATCCATAAACTAATGTATGATATGAATCACTTTACATTTATATTAGTTCGCATATATATATTTATATTTTTTAAAATAATGATGTAGATAAGAACAACACAATGCGTAGGCCCTATATTAAAGTAAAGAGGGAAGCACGATAATTATTTTCTTCACTGTTATGATCGGTGCCGCTCTATTTTTCCATTACCTGCATGAATGTTTGTCAAATATTTCGAGCCTACTTACATTTTCGCTCACCTCTGCCCCTTCTTTAGTCCTGTCTATGCACACAGGCCTATAGTTAGGATAGGCTCTTCTCATAACGTCAACCGCCAAATAGGACGCAGACTAATTGCCTACATCTTGCGTATGTCTCATATACACTCACACTATAAAAACCATTACAGGATAAATAATGGATGTTTTATAGACTCCGCGATCTCGAGATATTGATCTGTTCGATATTGTATTACAGAATTTAATTTATTTAATGTTCAAACAAACATACCATTTTTTGTCATTCTTTAAAGCGCTTCTGTCGTTCCTTATACATCATCAGATCTCCTGACGTATGCATCGGGTTATCCGGTTATCAATACTAGTGACGCAAGGTAAAATGTTTAATAAATTATGACTCAGTAAAGAAATATATAGTGTGTCTCAGTTGAACTGATACCCTTTCTGTTTTGACAATAAATCTGTCAATTCTAAAAATAACTCAATAAAGTATGTATATTGAAAGAGAGATACATTATCAATATTCTCCGAAAATTAGATCAAATTCCGCCTACAAAATCCAAAGTTATGAACATTCAAATACGGACGAACAAAATTCGAACTTTCCAACATGCAAGAGAAAAAATTATTTTTTTGCAAACCTGCATACGTTTCTAAAAAAAATACGACGTCATAATGACATCATTTTCATCAGGCAGACGATAATAAAAGAAAATGTTTTCAGTAAAGATGACTTGAATTTGATTAAAATTTTAAGACAGAAAAGCATTACGGAGCAAAAAGGTTTTTGAAGGAATTTCATATTCCAGGAGGACAGTGCTCCAGCTCACCGAGCCAGAGAAACTGCGGATCTGCGGTCAAGAAAGACTCCACATTTTATTTCATCCTCTCTTTTGCACCCCCAGTTGACCTGGTCTCAATCCGTTCGACTACAAGATATGGAACGTCCTTGAAGAACTTGTTTATCAAACCCGCACACAAGTCGTTGACCATCTCAAACAGCGAGATGTGGAGGAATGGAATCCTTTTGATCAAGAAATTGTTGATCATGTAATTAATGACTGGCGAGATCGCCTTAAAGCATTCATTCGAGCTAATGGCGGGCATTTTGAACATCAACTGAAGAAAAACATTTGACTCAAATTAAGTTGAAATGTTGATGTCTTCATTTTTATGTCAAATTGTAAAGTTTAATTTTAAAAATACAAAAAAATGAATTTTTACCTGTTGGAAAGTTCGAATTTTGTTTGGTCACATTTGAATGTGCATAACTTTAGACTCCATTGATAGAATTAGATTAAATTTTCGGAGAATACTGAAATTAATTTCTCTTTAAATATCTAAAATTTTAATGAATTATTTTTATAATTGACAGATTTATTGCCAAAACAAAAAGGGCATCAGTTCAATTGAGACACCGTGTAGTAGGCCTATTGTACTGTGTAGTATTTTCGATAAAGTATGATTTAAAATAGACGATCTACTCGAAGCATGGAACACAGTGATAAACTATGTTATACACTGTTCACTGTATATTTCGGCACCCGGCTTTCGTGTGAAACTTATGTAATTGATCAATTCCTTACCTAAGTATTAAATGTGCATTACCTCATATGATTCTGAGGTAGGCAGGTATGCTTTTAACTTATTTAAATCATCAGTGACTTTAATACCTAATGAGTGAACTTAAGCGTTATCTTATGTAATCGTGATGTATATAATCCATTTACTACACAATTTGTTTCAAGCAAACAAACAACAAATATATGTAATATTATACATATTTAATAGTTAAAATACATAATCTTACACAGACTAAAGTATTAAATCTGTGGAACTTATGCTGATGTATATTACAGCGTCAAGATATTGGTGAAAATCGATCGCGCTAAGCTAGCAGCAGAGTGTTCTCAAACGCAGACACAATGGTCGGATATCGTCTATGCTGATCCGAAGTTAATCTACGATGCTGTGCAAAGTGAAAAGAGCGAAATAGAGCAGGTTTGCTAAATACTTGGATGTCTAAACCTTCTTAGCTACTTTTCAATTTATCCATGTTTGAGATTAGTTAACTACATGTAAGTGAAAGGCCCCTATGGCCGATTATCGTAATCGGGAAGTCCGATAAAATATTTGTCTGAGTCGTTTGATGCGTAGACTTCTTTGTGGTACACTGTGGCACTTCGTAAGGAGGATTGTACAGAGTCGAGACTCCTCTGAGATGGTTACGATGCAGAACCCTTGACGCACATGTGCTTAGTGACAGTGCCATTCACTGGCTGATGCTTTATGCTGATACTAAGTATAATAAGTAAATAAATAATGAAAATGAATGTAGAGCTTCAATCTAGGCTGATTTGAAAATTTGATGTTTGTTTTGCAGACTCTATCGATAACGATAACGTCTGTGTGGTCTCCAACGTCGTTGCCTTCATCCGCTCTACGAACAAGCGCTTCAGTTGGCATTATCTGCAATCTGATTGGCTTCTGGGTGTTCGTCATCCTAGCAAGGAATAACCTCGCCTGAGCGAATGATGTTGTATCTGTGTACAACGCAAATCTCTTAAGGATTCGAAATTTAAAATGCAATCTTTTTAATAATTCTGTGATTGTTTGTCAAAATCACATATTTTGTCTTTTATTTATGAGGTTTTGAACGAAGTAGGATGCTGTTTTGGTTTCTGCAGCTGTATTTTCTATTTTCGGTGCACGATTTCTAAATTACGTGAAACTATTAAATAATGGTTCGGTTTCGTTTCTTAGAATCACAGTTTGAATAAGAATACAAAAATTGTGATTTTTCTGTGGTATCCAAGATTGCCTCTTCTTCAATATGTCGTTTTGATTATGACGATGCTCATTTTCTTAGGTTGTATTTTTTACTCTCGATGCATGATTTCAAATCAATACTGCAGACTGTTAGATAACAGTGTGATTGTTTTGCGGTTGTATTTTTTACTCTCGATGCATGATTTCAAATCTATACTGCAGACTGTTAGATAACAGTATGATTGTTCTGCAAGAACAACAATTTTTGCATTCTTATTCAGAACGGTCTCTTCTTAACTGTGTCGTTTTGAGATTACAAATGTTACCAATGTATTTTTAGAATGTTGACTCACATTTAGGTTACCAGTCATCAGCGTTAATCAGCCTCCCCAGCCCGGACGTACCTCCTCTTACGGTCCATCTCTCCCCGTCCCATGTGCTCCGGAACCTTTTCCCACCGATGCGCTCCTGCAAATATGACCTCCGCCCACGCTCCCACGAGTTCTCTCTGCCCGCCAAAAATGATCAAAATTTTATTTCCAGAATCCTTTACAAAACCATCTAACGCTAAATCAACCTGCCCTTGTCCGCCTCTTACTAACTCAAGACTCCATTGTACAAAGTTGCGTTCCTGTCAACTTCTGAATTGAATAAACGTATATTGAATTGAATTGAATTGAATTGGATTTCATATCTGATATTACGCAGTATTGTGTACCCTGTGTCGTTACCAGATTATAACGATGCTCATTTTCTGCAGTTGTATTTATTTACTCTCGGTGCATGATTTCAAATCTATACTGCAGACTGTTAGATAACAGTATGATTGTTCTGTTAGAACTACAATTTTTTCATTCTTATTCAGAACTGTCCTTTCTTAACTGTGTCGTTTTTAGATTACAGATGTTACGAATATTTTTCAAATGTTGACGCACATTCAGATTACCGGATATCATATCTAATAAAATTGTTTAAAACGCAGTCTAGTGTAATCTAAACCTCTGTTATCAAAAGGTGCGAGGCATCAACCGATGATCGGTTTTAGTGAAACCGTAGTGACATTCTTTCTGTTCAGAAGGACAAGAGATCAAAGCTCAAGCAATACTCCGATGAATAGAAAAGTCACTATTGGGGAGGGGCTTTCGCATTCACGCAGAGCCAGACCAACGGGTTAAATTAATGTTACAATCTAACATTATAAATACATGTAGAACTAAACTAAGGCCAAGATTATACTTTAAAATGTTGTAAATTGACAAAAAAAACACATTTTGCAGCTAAGGGCAAGGGGTATTGATCCCCTCTGGGTTTCCCTGTCGGCGTTAGAGATAGCTACTGTGTCCTGGTGGCGTAAGGAATAGGGTTCAAACTGCATATTCTATTGATTCATCTAAGCTTCAACCGCTAAAGTGTTGTTGCTTAACTAACGATAAAGTTCAGAACAAGCTGTGTCGAAATAAACATTACAGTAAAAATTAACATTTGCTACATCCATAAACAGCTGAAGTATACCAATCGCCCACCTGTATCGACGTTTGTTCAAGACCTGATAATTATATTAATGATGAGGACGATGATCTAATTCAACGGCCTCATTCTGCTGCTTCGCTGCGTCCTCTCCGATCTTAGTTCCTCGTGTCAGGACTACTATGGCTCAGTCCAGATCCGTTGCCTGCATAGGTCCCTCACTTTGGAACTGACTTCCTCCTTCTGTCCGCACCACCATTCTCTCTGGTTGCTTCTTCTTTTTCTCACCTTAAATCCTGCTTTTTCTCTCGGGGTCTCGCGCACTGGGAGCGCCTCTGAATTGTCTATACCGCGAGAGGCGCTTTAACAATGCCCATATACAGTGATGGGCAATAGTTAACTAAAAAGTTGCTAACTATTAGTTTAACTAAAATATTTTAGTTAAGGAAGAAGTTTAACTTTAAAAAAATAGTTTAGTTAAAACCATAGTTTAACTAAAAAATTTTAGTTGCTAACTAAAAAGTGTAACTAAAAAAATCAGCAATATCCAACTATTTTTCCACAGTGAACATTGAACACTGTCAGCAAAAAAACATTTTAACACTGCACGGTTTTAGCATTTACAGCCTGTGTTTTCAAATTCATACACTACTTACAGTGCACATGTAACTGTATGCCAGAACAGTACACATTGCATAGTTTGAAGGTGAAATTGTCATTGACGCTTTGCATTATTACAGTTCACTTAACGTCTTTTATTGCAAAAATGTTTGTCGTAAATAGTTGGAAATAGTGGGAAAAAATTTAACTACTTTTTTTAGTTTAGTTAGCTAATTTCCAAAATCAGTTGCCAACTTTAGTTTAACTACTTTTTTTTAGTTGGAAAATAGTTTTAGTTTAACTTTTAAAAAATAGTTTAGTGCCCATCACTGCCCATATACAATACAATACAATACAATACAATACAATACAATACTGTACACGTAAAACATGGGCTGCAATCCATTAATATTAGAGGTCTGCGGGTAGAGCATTTCTGCTACCCGACTCGTACCCGTAACACAGGACCGTTGCCCGTACCCGATCCGTATTCAAAATTACTACCCGACTCGAACCTACGGGTATAGGCTACCCGAGTATCCGTACCGTACCCGCCACGTTATTAGTACGCCTTTCCATTGTCCTAGTGCCTGCCTCGCCATTTAGGCTTACAACTTAGTATGTACTAGTCTAGTAATATAAATATGCTGAAATAGGTAATAAATATAGGTAATAACAATAATAGTGAGGAGGAGGATGCTAAGAAGGAAGATGCTGAGGATGAGAATGCCAATGGTGATGATGCTGAGAATGCTAAGGATGAGGATTAAAATGCTGAAGATGCTGAGGAGGATGCTCAGGATGCTGATGCTGAGGATGAGGATGCTCAAGATACTGAAGATGAGGATGAAAGGGATGAATATGCTCTGAAAGATGACGATGAGGACGATGCTGAGGATGCTGATTTTGACGACGCTGATACTGAGGATGCGTAGGATGCTGAGGATGCTGAGGATGACGATGCTGAGAATGAGGATGACACTGATGAGGATGATGCTGAGGACGAGAATCAGGATGCTGAGGATGAGGTCGAGATTGGGGATAGGAAGGGGTAGGATACAGATGCTGAGGTTGAGGAGGCTGAGGGTGATGATGAGGTTGATAATGAGGAAGCTGAGTATGAGGAGGAGGAGGAGGATGATGAGGATGATGAGGGTGAGGGTGCTGATGATGAGAATGCTGAGAATGCTGCTGCTGCTCCTGATGATGATGATGATGATGATGATGATGATGACGACGACGACGATGCTGATGATGATGATGATGATGATGATGATGGTGGTGATGATGATGATGATGATGATGATGATGTTGATGATGATGATGATGATGATGATGATGATGATGATGATGATGATGATGATGATGATGGTGATGATGATGATGATGATTGTGATGATGATGATGATGATGATGATGATGATGATGATGATGATGATGATGATGATGATGATGATGATGATGATGATGATGATGATGATGATGATGTTGATGATGATGATGATGATGATGATGATGATGATGATGATGATGATGATGATGATGATGATGATGATGATGATGATGATGATGATGATGATGATGATGATGATGGATGAACCTCGGTACTGCCAAACTCAATTTTATACTGTTGGCGTGTCTCTTTTTCAGATTCAGGGTTCCCAATAAAACGATTAACCAGTTATATTTTATTAGTGTAATACAAGTGTACTTTATTAATCACTAGGGACAGTAGAAAATCAGGAAAACACGGCAAACACGGAACCCGTGTTTTTCGGCATTTGCCGTGTTTTCCGTGATTTTTGAAATTTGCCGTGTTTTCGTAAAAAATGCCGTGTTTGTTGCAATTTTTGTTGGTTGTGGCAATTCTGTTGATGCAGAACGGAGCGTTAGTCAATACACACACGTGAATGCACCTCAGCGTCAAAATTTGACAGATGACAATTTAGCGCTTCATGTTATGATGGTATTCAATGCTCGCAGCTAAACTGTTACAGCAAGGAACCAATGACTGACAAATGGTTGACAATTGTCAATTTGTCAATGAACAATGAATATGAAAGATAAACATATAATGTGTTACAAGAAAACTGTGAAATTTTGATGCCGTGTTTTTGCCGTGTTTTTCGCGATTTTTTTTAAAGTATGCCGTGTTTTTGGCATTTTTTACCGTGATTTTTTACTGTCCCTATTAATTACACAGCCAAAATCTGTTGTTAAAATACTCGAAATCAATTATAATATCGCTCAGCTTTGAAAATTTCCATGACAGATTGCAACACGGTGAAGACGTGACGTTATGTGCGCAGTTGCGCACGCAAAAATTCTTGACGTATCAGTAAAACTTTAAGTAAACAACCAGCTTAATAGGCCTACTCTCTTGGCTATAGCACGAACTCTTGTATGGATGTTAATTATATAGGAATACATCGATGTGGCTATGCCAGTCCTGTCACTGATCATCTTATCTCTCTATGGTCCACAGAGAATCATGAGAATCATGGGCCTCAGCGTCAGCCATCTTTGACCCTCTTCTTGCCGGATTGGAAATCATATCAGCCGATGACACGTTGAGAATTTCCACCTGGTAGATGTCATTCGATACATCCACGGTAACCAAGCATAACAAGGCTGTTTGCAACAAAATACCGCTTATTGAATAGTTTAAACATTTCTCAGAGGTAAAGAGATGGCAGTATTTGAAATACATCTCGCTTGGACTGCATCGACCTGTTGTCAGGAAAACAAGACACTGGGCTGCCAGACTTGTCCAGTGAATCATGGGCCTCAGCGTGAGCCACCTCTGACCCTCTTCTTGCCGGACTGGAAATCAGATCAGACAAAATAATGTAACAGCTTTGCGACTGTGCTAATGGAAACAAGCCACTTTGTAACTGTGATTTGAACATCTACATAAATAAAGAGAAGACTCTGTCTGTCTCTCTGTCTGTCTGTCTGTCTGTCACAGCGATGTTTGACCGCGATGCATTTCTACAGCTTTGGACCTTTTCACTCCAAACCTTCACTACTGTCTCGGGGTGGGCATTACACACCCAGTAGTCGGCTTCGCGTACCCCGTTTTCACCGCTTCCATGGTGTCCCGGGCCAAAACCTCTCCCAAACCCCCACTTTTTACCTGGTCCAAACAAATTCGAGTCGACCTATTTTCATTCGCCAGATGGCGCCGCCCGAGAAGATTCTGTGTTTGACCGCCAATTCTCTGTCACCGGCACGCATTTCTAAAGATTCGCCAGATGGCGCAGCCGTAGGGATTTCACTTCACATTAACTTCTGTTGCTTATTCGCTACAGGGATTGAAACTTATACCTAAATTTGTTGCTTATTCGCTACAGGGATTGAAACTTATAACCCCGGGCAACGCCGGGTAAACCAGCTAGTCTATTAATAAATGCCAAGTTCACTTAGGCGTATGGACATAGATCAACACGGGCATACTGTACTTAGACAGGATACCGCCAGTTGTAGTAAGTAAGTCTGAAGATATAAGACTCACTGTTACATGTAACCCCAAAACTTCACGTCAGTATAGGTAAAACCGGGTATACCCGTACCCGTGATGCTCCTACCCGTACCCGACCCAACCCGTAAAATTCTTACCCGACCCACACCTATACTCGGATCGGGTATTGGTTTATCTGCTGGTATGGGTAAACCCGCAGACCCCCACTGGATGGACTTTACGAGCATTAAGGAGCCCGGGACTGGTGACATTTCTATTTATCTGACAATTCGTTGCTGACGGATTATCTCTTCGTCCTAAACACTAGTCCACATTGTTTATGCTTAATGAAGAGAACATGTACGCCTCAGATAACTCCCCTAAAACAGTACTGTATAAATATCCACTTCACCTAGAAAAAATCATCGATTGATGTCTCGTGTGTGATGATAGCGAGACAATAGAATTTTCCAGATTTAGATTAAATGGGATTTGATTGGAATGGATTAGATTAAATAGACAAGTCTCACTTAAGGCATCAGTGTTATGTGTTTAATAGACACCAACCAGATTAATCAGGATAAAGCCACAAGACCCTTATAAAATGCATAAATCAGTATGCAACAGTTACTTTTACCATGCCAGCAAATTTCACAGACATTTAAATCTAACAGAAATGCAGAAATACTGCTTCATACAACAGTGGTTGAAATCCATTTGCCTAAATGTAACGTCTAGCAGGTTTTATCCATTCAGTCCAAGCCTAC
The DNA here is from genome assembly GCA_963556255.1 of Allolobophora icterica. Lineage (NCBI taxonomy): Eukaryota > Metazoa > Annelida > Clitellata > Crassiclitellata > Lumbricidae > Allolobophora > Allolobophora icterica. The sequence continues at coordinate 25,448,957 of OY744617.1, forward strand.
AAGTATATTTAGAGGAATTGAAACACTGCTAAAAGTTCTCATACGTAGGCCTATGCAAAAAAATTGAAGTTTAGGCCACACTGTTATTAAGTTCGTAATAATAATAATAATTAACAAGCGTGTGTTCGAGCAATCAAAATTTAATATGCATAACACGAGTCATCTTGAGTAACTTTTTCTTTGTATTTCTCTCTTAGGATAAGTATAAACTTTGCCAAACTTCTAACAGATAAGCTTAGAAAGCGCTCCTCATAATTAAAATTCTAAAAACGAATCATTCAACTTTAATTAAAGTCACTCAAATTCCGTGGCATGATAAGGAATTTTAAGCAATTTTTGGCCACACGTCCACGTCTATTTTCTGGTGATCTACGTGTTCTTGATCAATAGTTGTATCGTATTCATTTTGGTCGACATCTATCGCACGAGGTACAATGCTTGTCTCCGTTTCGACGTAGCCACTGAATAAAAAATACGATCGTCAGTAAGAATAGGCAATAATAAGACTATAATTGCAACTAATTTAAATTCTTTTATTGTTTTATAACAGTAAGCTACTTCGTTCAGAATAATAAGCGTAGCCTAATTCCTTCGCAATAACCAGATAACAGTCGGACGAATTTTTGAAAATTGCTGTGAAATTTTTCTCCATCATATGCATGATGGCTTGACTACTATCATGAAATTAAGTACTATACAGGTGTTATTACTACAGGAATTAGGCTGAAAATGTATGCATGATGCAAGGAAACCAACAAAGTAATGCATGCAATTAATATAATATATCGTATATTGTCACCAATGCTTTGATAAAACTATCGCCATGGAACATTTGTAAAGAAAAACAGCTACGTTTGGGAGAACATTTTGCAAAAGTGTGGTGTGTTTAAAAAAGCAAATCAGATTAAGTAAACATTATAAGAATAATTTCAAACTCGTAATCGTAATCGTAATCTCTAATTTTCTAAAGCGCCACTGTAAAGCTGAGCGCAAAGCACCAGCTTATTTACGACCGCTGCGACGTATCCGAGGGGTTGTCCAGAAATCGATGTCATTTGGTGGTCCGAGTCCAGTAAGCTAAAACTAGTAAAGAATTGGTTGTGAAAATTGTGCAACGTATCACCCATTGCATAAACATTTTATAAAAAAGACGAGCTCTAGTTATGGTAATTCTATGACAATATTTCTGCAAAATTCTCGTTAGCAATGGAATTCGGTAAGTATGAGAGAGAAATGGCCCAAAATCACAGACCCCAAGTGTATCGACGAAATTTCTTCGTATCGAGGTGCAACGTCTGCCTGCCCTTGGATGTAGTCGCTAAATAAAAAAATACGATCGTCAGTAACAATAGGCGATGATAAGACTATAATAGCAACCAATTTGAATGCCTTTATTGTTTTAAAACAGTAAGCTAATTCGTTAAGAGTAATAGGCAAAGCCCAATTCCTTTGCAATAACCAGATAACAGTTAGACGATTTTTTAAATTGCTATGAAACTTTTCTCCATCATATTGCATGATGGCTGACTATTGTCATCAAATCAAAATATTATACAGGTGGAAATACTACAGGAATCGGATTGAAAATGTATGCATGATGCAGGTTCACGAAACAACGCAATAATGCATGAAATTAGGTTGTTTCATTTTTATCATGTATTGTACGCATATCTGACATCAGCACATATTGTCACCAATGCCTTGGTAAAAAAATCTCGCCACGGAACATTTCTAAAGAAAACCAAGATACTTTTAGGAAAGAAATTGTGTGTTAATTGAAAAAGTAAATCAGATGAAATAAAATTATAAGAATAATTTCAAACTAGTACAGAATTGGTTGAGAAAATGATGCAATGTATCACCCAATGCACTCGTGGTGAACATTTTACTAAAAACCCACAAAGTCTAGTTATGTTAATTCTATGACAATATTTCTGCAAAATTCACGTTAGCAATGGAATTCGGTGAGTATGTGAGAGCAATGACCCATAATCACATACCTCGAACGTATCGACGAAATTTCATCGTATCGAGGTGGTTCAGAAGTTTCAGATTCTGATTCTGTCGTAGGCTTCATTCTATTCCTAGGCAAGCATATTTTAGCACCACTTTCCATCAAAAATAAACAAATAACATACAGTTGTAAACAGTAAATGTTAATTTATGCATTAAAAAATTCTCGTTAAAAATTAAAATTAGAGTTAACGTTAATGGTGGCAATGGTACACGTGGATCTAAGTCGGCCACTGGACGGAATAAAAATACACTGAGCTAGACATCGAAATTCTGTATTTCCTCACTTTGCAAAGTACATGCCGCCGATGACTACACCAGCAACGACAACAACAATGATGCATACGACGATCGGAACGATACAGGTAAGCGACGGGCAAGACACATTGTCGTCGGCATAATCTTTGTTTTCGTCATTGTCTTCAACGATTGTTGAAGGATCCATGCACGCTTTCACAATCAAGCCTGTCTCCTATTTAATACAAACATACGTAGCACCTTTTGCACAGCCACCAATGTCAGAAATATCTCCATAGACTGTTGAAAATGATATCAGTAGATATTATATATAACCTGTATACTTTCAGATATCACAGTAAAGTAAATCCATATTACCAACAACATACACTGAAGCAATTAGACGGCAGTAAGTTAAGCAGAATGCGCCGTTACACGATTTAGTTTAGTAAAGAGCATTCCAATCAATATCGCTAAAGGCAATAAAACTAGTTTCAGCACTGAATTGTGCTCTCAAGAACTGTTACCTACGTGAAAAATGCTGCTTTCAACGCAAGCCATCATCATGACTTCGACAGAGACGAAGTTTGGATATAATTCCAAATTTCTCCGTTGTGAGCGGCCTCTACAGATCTCCCTGTCGACATCTTCGTTGATGACAGCGATTAACTGATAGCTGCAACATAGTTTTCCTTAGATTATAGTGAAGATATGCACATAGTTTATTATTGTACAAAGTTATCGGTTACAAAAAGAGTAACGTGTTATTTATTAAAATTAGTTTTCATGATATATGGAGAATTAAGAGTTATACTGCGCTGTATTCAAGGATCTCTCTGGAAAAGCATTGGTCTCCGACTTCATTAACGTAACCCCTTAATGTTGAAAAAAGTAACCAGGCAAAGGTTCAAAAGAGTTCATAACTCATTGGCTTGGCCATATCTATAGGTCTACTACATCAAAATATGAGCAAATAGCTTTGTACATAAATATATGCATTGGCTTCCTAGTCAGCAAAAAGATCTGTTTCAAATTGATGTTTTGTAGTTTAGAGAGCATTAAACTGCGGCCAACAACACAACTTAAAATCAATCCTCATTCCTCTGAATTAATATTATAATAAACCGAGTCATCTGCTTCTGGTTGTGCCTGAAATTAAAACTGCTTTGGTGGGCGAGCTTTTTCACTTGCTGGACTTAAATTCGGAGCTCTTCCTGTAAACTGGTGTTCAAGCGTTTATATACAATAACATCAATGCGCTTACTAAGCAGTGTGATCCGGTCTCGGATCTAGACGACCCTGCGACGGAAAGATGTCACCAGATGTAACGAATTCTTGGTAGAACGGAGAAATACTACAACATTCACACGAAGGCAACATTATTACAGACATCAGCAATTCGAAACTTAAGAATTGCTAATGAACACCTAAACACTATCTATGACCACTTTTGTTTGGAAGTTAGGTTTAAATAGCGTAATACTAGGCCTCAGCTAATACTAATACAGCCTAATAAAGCTAATACAGCCTAATAGCGCAATACTAGGCCTACAACGAATATATAATATACTAGTGTATTTGCCCGTCATAATTATGACGTGACGACAGTGTATCATTATAGGCCTATATGTATTGTTTGTTAAAATGCTCTGATCGCCGTCGTCAAGACGACCGTCGTCAAGACGGCAGTACTGACGTCACAAACGGTTTCACAATTCCTGTAGAACAGAACCCGTTTGTGACGTAGCCCTCCACCCGACAGACGGACAATATGGATATTATATGAGAGATTATTATTATTATTTTTATTATTATTATTATTATTTTTATTATTATTATTATTATTATTATTGTGTCGTTTTAAAGTGTCGCAACGCCACGTGATTTAATGTTGAACTAAGTAGCATACACGATGCAACACAAGTTGCATAACGCAATGCTGCCGGAAAGTCAATATAGCGTAAAGTAAGGTAAAAATAAGAATGATTTCTTTTTAGCATTTAATGAGACTATCAGTGTAAATTATAGCGTTATGCATGATGATCCTTTAAGTACGTAGACCGATCTGGGTCTCATGGATAGTTGGATACCTTTTATATTGCCATCCGCAGCACAATGAGACATTTTGTGAACACATGCTGTTGATACGGCTGCGTACGATATCATGAATGCGTTGTTGATTCATCACGACCTGTACAGAGACCATAAATATTATGACCTATTACATAATAGCGTACATTTATCGATATTGTTCTATACCATATATTTAATATGATGATTGGTTTTCAAAATGAGTCCTAAAATATTTTGTAATAATCCCCAGTGTTTTAAGACAAGAACAATTATCCTACTTTCAAATTCAACCTGAAGGATTTCGTGGAATGAATTTCAGTACATACGCGTTGTGACGAATTCCTCAGCTTTTGTGTTGGGTGTAATACTTATAAGAATCGTGATACAGTGGTCTATTCACTTGAGTGCTCGCCTTATGAATCGTACTATGATGCTTCGAACCTCCTCTGAAATGGTTCAATATGCTATGTACTTGAACAAGTCCATAATATTTATTCAGTACCCCGGTACTTTGTTTATCATTAATCACACTTGTCTCTCGTTTTGCATTGGCACTATGCAGCTGTAAGAAAATAAAAAATAAAATGTTTCTACGCAAAACAAACTTTAAATATGAAATTAATTTAGCAGAATAGTTACCGTTAGCATTGTGTCTTCCACTGAATACAAGTCTTGGAGAACAAAGACTATACCTCTGTTCTTCTCTTCTGGTATTTCTGTTGAAAGTGAATAACTCTTTACTATTGTCATTTATTATTATTATTATCGTTAGTATTGTTATCATTAGTGTTATCATAATATTCTCATCATCATCACATTGCGTTTAGAATGCGCACAAGATCAGTAAGTCTTAATGAATTGACATGTCCTTATTTTAATCTGAGCCCTGTTTCTTGGCCTTTCTTTTGCAGATTAAACACTTACTAACATTTGTTTAAGTTAATTACATAAACACTGATATTATGTTTCCTCTGTGATCTCACAACGAAATCGTTTTACTCTGGCAGTTGTACTCGTTGCACAATCGGTATATGTTCGCTGGACCCTCGCACGGCAGCTGACCACAGGTTCTTCGACGCGACTGAAAACCATAATCACACGGTTTGGAGCAGACTGACCAAGGTCCCCACATGCTCCAGTCGGAACTCGTAGGTTCTGTGGAAGTGCTCAAAGTTGTGGTCGAGCTCTGACGCGAAGTTGAGGTCAGTGTTGTCAGTGTGTTTAGCGGAACCGTCGAATAGGGTGTAGTCGTTTCTGGAACTATAAAGAAACGCAAACCGTCAAACAGGACAACGTTTTCAAAATTTTCAAACAATAGACACGAGCAATTGAAATTGTGCTGCATGCGAAGATTTGCATTGTAAGCTTATTCATACTGGGTCCACCTAATCGCACATTTACCGTAATCGTTGTCATAAACGCAAAAATATTAATTTCCAAGGCGTTACTCTAAAACCAACCACAAGGCACCAGCTTACTCATGAGCACTGCGTAGTGTCCAGAGCAGCTTTAGTTGACCAACATTCGCAAATGGCTCTTTTAATCCATAAATATAAAGCGCCAAACGTCATCCAAGGATCGTGCTTGTGTAAAATCATTATGAAAAGACGCGAATCTGATCGGACGCGATGAACCGTGACTAGACATTCACGTAGCACCTTCTTGGAACCTTTCGCAGGCAAGTTCACTCAACATTGATACAGTATTTTATGTAGTCACGGTTGATTATCTTGGCCAATTGTTTAGTTATCTATTTCATAATTTTAATTGAATTATAATTGCAAATTTATTTAAAATTTATTTAACGCTTCAACGTAAACTGAGCAGAATTAATGTTTCTCTAAACGTTTTTAAATGTCAGGTCAGGCCAATGTCATGTTCTTAAAGAACAGCAAATTCATCAGTTCTGCCAATGTCATGTTCTTAAGGAACAGCAAGTTTTTCAGTTCTGATGAACTGCATGGTCCTATGCTATAAAAATCAGGTCTCTTTCTTTGACTAAATATTTTATCAGATAATTATAAAGCAATCACTTCCTAATGACAAATAGGTAAGGCATAGTAAGATATTCCTTGAGTGCACAAATTCATTAGTCTTTAGTGATGAGGTTGCATATACAAACACATATGTACATGTGTACCACAACACTTGAACTCATCTCGAAACCACACAGGTACAATGAACATGTTTTATTGTCTAACATACCTCCACACTTGAATTCATCTTGAAGCCAGATGAGAGGTGGTACGCACTGCTTCCGACTGGCTGCGTCGACGCAATAAGCTAGAGCACAGCCAGGTGGCACAGCCAGTAGGTAAACGAAATACTCACTTCCAGACTCATTACACAATCGTATACGAACCGTCCCATTCCATCCACAGATGTTTAAAGCACTGTATGTAGCGCAAGCTTTGACTATTACTTCTTTTGTGTCTAAAATTAGACAATCAGACTCGATCTGAAAAAAACATTGTTTTATGCCAATTTAAATAATTTTTGGAATATTTTGCAATGATAATAGAGTAATCTTGCTGTCACGTCTTCTTCAACTACTGCTTTTCATATATACACTTTTATACATACATGTATTGTATATATATATATTAGTTATATGTTTTATTTATTTATTAAGAATATTCATATAGCGCTCGTTTAGGAAACTAGTCAGAGTTGTATCTCTCAGCATGCATTGCATGTCTGTCAATGCACCTCTGTCGATGTATCTATCTGTCTGTCTGTCTGTCTGTCTGTCTGTCTGTCTGTCTGTCTGTCTGTCTGTCTGTCTGTCTGTCTGTCTGTCTGTCTGTCTGTGTCTGTCTGTCTGTCTGTCTCGTATTTTTTGTCTTCTCGTTTCATCGAAACTTCATCGTAATCTACAGCTTTTGTTCATGTATAAATTCGACAACAATTAATCTTCTAGGCATTTCGTACCAGTTGGATGTGACCCATTGATCCATATTGGCGCCTGGGTTCCACAGAACCATGGTTCGACCGGTCTCTCAATGAGTCTGTTGCCTGCGTCGTGATCAAATCGATACCAGGTTTCTAACAATCAATATTTCAATCAATAAAGGCATTTAACTTGAATTTCATGAAACACGGATATCCTTTGGGAGGAAGACGGAGAAGAATGCCAAAACAACACGGTAAAAAGTAAATCGCGAACCTTCCACCGGACACACTCAGGTCTACTTAAGAACGGCAATTGTCAGGCTCGAGAGTCGCGGGTACAACAGACGCTTTACAAGCCATCGGCCTCCTGGTGATGCATCTCATTATCTGCCTTTTTTCTAGTGCCTCTCTTCTTGTGGCAATCTATACCTCAATCAACTGATGCACGCACAAGGTTTTGCTTTAGCCTAACGCAGCATTAGGATAAACCGAAAGCTTTTGTTTTCTTTGAGAAACCAGTACATGGCTAAGGTTCTTTTTTGTTAGCAGCCGAGTAGTAAGTCCCGAGAGTGGCGAGGAAGATTGAGCAAATCAAGTAAATTGAATAAATCTAAGGCTTCACGACAAGACGGCGCTCTTCGGAAAAGGACCTCGTTTCACAATTTTTATTATAATATTCTATGTATTAAAGTATGTATTTTACAATTACGATAACGCCATTAGGAGTCTAACAGAAAAGGAACTACAGTGCATGTAGTCAAATCACAGCGTAACACACACACACACACACACATATATATATATAATTATATATATCATAATCTGCCAAAATTACGAACCATCCACAGTTCCATAAACTAATCTAATGACTTCTATAGCGCCGCTATCATGTTACCAAGACATCAGTCGATGGTCACTTAAAGTAGCATAGCAGTGAAATATCATAATCGGAAAAAACTTCGAAAGGTTAATCATTTATTTTACGGAGAGGGACAGATGACTGTAAGAAAACATTGACTTTCACCAAAAAATATACGAAAACCGTTGAGTAATACTAAATAAGTTCCTCGTCATAGAACCCACCCGATTCCAGATATGCATCGCAAATTGACACAGTGGAGTCCCTGGAGTCGAAATCGCTGCTTCTTAGACCATCAGCATTATACACCAACTGATAGTCAACGCATGGATTCAGACCGGTACACACTGAAATCAATTGGTTTTCACATATAACAGTTACTTTTTTACATTCCACAGTTGTGACGTTACAGCAGAAATGTCAGGGACAGAAATGAATAGCATAGATTACAAGAATAGCTTCATCGATAATTAACAACATTCAAGTAGATTCGCAATGACGAAGATTGGCTAAGAAGTGTGTATGAGTATAAAGGACAAAAGTGATTCGTTTAACATTATATAATTGGAAGTGCTAGGCTCACAAGCAATTATATCTTTTTGAATTGTACTCTACTATAAGGCCACATTGCTAATGCTTTTGAAATTAGAAGCTTGTGAAATTATATGCATTCAAGATATGTATTTTGAATTCAATTAATATCTCCAAAAACAAATCTTCCAAAAATATAACAGTATAGCTTACCTGAAATCAGTTGAAGCAACACTATTAGTTCAAACATATTGTCCTTCGTGGTGGCTTCCAAACCACTGCTGATTACATATTGCCTCTACTAAGTAGCTGCGCTGAACAGCGCTTGCCACAAGTGATATGAAAAACAAGTTGGGGTTTCGTCTTAAAGTACATGCTGAGTAGCACGAAATGTCACTTGGACGATCTCTAACGGCTCTTCAGTTTCTTAAGATGTTTACAAAGGCTCGCATCATCGTATAAAACAAATTCTATATAATGCCATACATTTATGGTTATGGTTATGGTTACATTGTACAGCGCATCGTACATATTGACGAAGCTTGGACAAAACTCTCGAACAGGAAGTACACCTTAAGTTGCATTGGTAACGCAAAAATTACTTACAAATACGTCAGCGTGAGAGTCGACTAACAAGGATTGTCAAGGGTGCAAAAATAAAAAAAATTCAATTAACCTTACATCATAGAACCGACGTTGTAAAGCTCCATTGTGTTGGAGACACTACCAAAATAGGCTTTACATTTTCAGCGGTGGGCAACATACGGCCCGCGGGCCGGGTCCGGCCCCCGGGGACCTTTGGACCGCCTCTGACATGTCTTTTAAATAAGCATTGCACCTGGCACTTGGGAACCTTTTATCTGGCCCTACTTGAATGTCTTGATTTCTGTACGTAGACCGACATTATAGTAGTTTCAGTTCAACGACACTGTGTGATAGCAAAGATCATTAGCGTCACCCTGCTCCCGTATCCAGACTTGGGATTCGCACTGCCAGAGTACGAGCAGTGGCGGAGTTAGACCGACATTAAAGTATCTATTTCTTATGTATTAAGAATCCGGCCTTTAGTCTAATCAACTAGTTTACTACTCAGTCATCAATGTAATGACTCTCTGCATGAAACAAGACCACAGAATGGGTAGGTTCGCAACTTATATATGTGAACAGTTCTTCTCAAAGATGCATTAACTAAAAAAATGCCAAAACAGATGCAGACTAACAGATGAACATTGACTTGCCACTTCGAACATTAAAGAAAATATTCCGGATTTGTGCCGTGAAAAGAAGTGCCAGATCTCACATTAGTAATTAAATATAGCACACCAAGCAAATGAGAAGAATGCCAAAACAACACGGGAAAAAGTTAATCGCGAAGCTTCCACCGGACACACTCAGGTTTACCATACATTGTACAGACTAACAGTTTTATATATTTTAGAAACTGAAGAAACTTAAAACATATTTATTATTGTAGTTTAGGACTGTAGGCATCGGGGTATTATGTTTTCATCATAAAAATTATCTTCATTTACTTTAAACTTTAAGTTTAACCGTAAAGGTTATTTCGCAATATTTAGTTTGAATAAAATTAATATTGTCTCATTTTCTTGGGCAAATAAATCTGCAAAAATTAGCCCGCAATTGGCATACGGCCCCTGAGCTGCCCTTAAAATCTTAGGGCGGCCTTCTGTTAAAAGAAGTTGCCCATGCCCGCCTTAAATGGTCTGAGCGATTAGATTAATGACGAGATTCTAGCGCTAGCAAACACAGATTCTTGTAGTTTTTTTTAACCTATTTCTACGATTCATCAACAGCCCAATGACCATGATCGCCTTGAGGAAGCTGTTTGGACAATCCTGCTCAATGATTCTTTAAGCAGATATTTACTCTAAGGAAGATGAGCGCAGAAATGTATTGTTCAGTGGCAACAAGTTTTAATTTGGATAGATGTTGTGTGTACTTGAATTGTATTGTAGTATGATAATAGCATAGTCGTCGTTACTTACAGTAACTAGGTAACGCATTTGTTTACATTCAAAAAGAACTAATAATGCCCTGGGTTGACTCAGCTGAATATAAAAACGTATTCTTTTACAAACCATAATGTAATTGAATTACTGCAATTTCATCACACGTCGTAAAGAACTTGGAAAACAAGAAGCCTATATAAACATTATGTCGAAAGGCTGCAGTTACTAACACTTGAAGTGTTTGTAATTTTGAGTTCTTTTAGTGTGCCATTAAAATATCAAGCACTCTGAAACTTGGTAACACAAATATCCTGACTGAAAACTCGCCTGAAATCAGTTTTATTGACCAGAAAATAATCTAGGTAAGATTAAGTCTCAATCACGGGTAGTAAAAACAACGAACAACAGAGAAGTTAGTTAACGTTAGAAATTCCGTCAAAACTAGGTAAGCCTAATGCAATATTATTGTACAAGCATTCTGATTGAAAAACTCGCCTGAAAACAGCTTTATTGACCAGAAAATAATCTATGCATGGTTAAATCTCAATTATGTGTCGTAAGAGAAATGATGCACAACAAGGAAGTAAGTTTACGTTGGAAATTCCGTTGAAACTAGGTAATACAGTTGTCAAGGCATCCTAAGTGTAAACCTCCCCTGAAAACAGCTTTACTGGCCATAAAATAATCTATGCATGGTTAAATCTCAATTATGCGTCGTTAGAGAAATGATGCACAACAAGGAAGTAAGTTTACGTTGGAAATTCCGTTGAAACTAGGTAATACAGTACTGTTGTCAAGACATCCTAAGTGTAAACCTCCTATGAAAACAGCTTTATTTGCCATAAAAAATTTAGATGTGATTAAATCTGAAATCACGGGTCGTAAACGATATTAAGAACAACAAGGAAGTTAGTCAGCGTTGGAAATTCCGTTGACTTCTGATGGATTCAAGTGCTGAATAAACTACTGTAGGGACCCAGGTTTGAAAAGCTATACTTGAAAGCGTTGGAATGACATGCGTCAACTACGCACATCCTCTTTCATTTGAGACAGAACCGAGTTGTAATTGGTAAAACTATTCTACGTCACCCCAAATTTGCTTTCTTATTACGATGAAACTCCTACTCTATGGCAAATGTAGGACTGGCTGTTAGCCTAAGTGATAATTGTGCGCACATCTGCTGTTATCTGCACAAAATTATCAACACTTCAATGGATTCTACTTCTACTGCAAAATGTCCAAGTTGTATCGACATAGCAGAGTCACCGTGCTTCATGCATAGAAACATAGATTATACATGTGACTAAAATAACAAAATAATTAGTTATAAATATGAGTAAATTTAACACAAAGCATGTTCAGAACCAATGCAAACAATATTGTAGTACTTTTTAAGAAATTTTGGTATAAACCAAATCCTTACACCTCATTGACTCTTAAAGGCTAGTTACTGACTAACCATTATAGTGCATTATTGTCTTCAAACGTGTTTACATTGGCTACAACTAGACAAAATGATTAAAAAAAATACTGTAAGATTACATGAATTACTACGAAAAAAAGTTAGAAGTAGATCTGTATACTGTAGTCCAGCTACGTCAAGTGATGCAAGTGGCTGGTCATTTGTCCAAATGTCAAGATCATCGATTTATTCGAAGTAAGTTTAATGCTCAAAATCTAGCACCGGGTGACGCAAATCGGCTAAGATTACACATAGCAACACTGGATGTGATACACGTGAGTAAGGTATGTAATAGACATAATTATGGGAAGCCGGTTTGCTATTTAAAGAATGAACTTGATCATATTCATGATTATTCGACACAAAAGTTATAACAATTAAATATAAGAAATTTGATTTCGTATGAATTGTTATTTTTAAATGTTTCTTTGCTGAATCTGCAATTGTGCAAAACACAGCAGTAATTTCTTCGTTAGTTATTCAAATCGAAACTACTTTAAATTTTATGTTCTTGATGGCTTTCCGGCAGACTTTTCATCTCGTCTTGCCCTGAATCGATGTCTGGATGAACCATGTTCGATGCCAGTATTTGGGATTTTTTGCTGTAATAAAATCGGAGAAACAATTAGAGTATAAACGATTGCAGGTAAAAGATTACTTATACAAATTACACCTGGTCGATTATTCTTAATTAGGTGTCCTGGTTGTCTAATTAATTTCTATGCATCGTTTGAATTTAGTTTTCTAAAACAGTAGGCCTATACATATAATACAAAGCTCCAAAATAAAAACAACGACACATTTTTGTTACACTTTAACGACGAGCCGCATTAGATTCCCAGTCACTTTTAGTACATGCTCATCGTTAAAGAGTTAATTAAGGCTGTAAAGGTCTCAGAACACAGAACGGACTGAATAGCGTGTAACTTTAAAGCGTAGTAGGCTTCATTCATTTGACAGTTTACGTACCAATCCGCTGACTTCGGTCTCTCCTTCGATTTCTTCCTGTAGAAAACCGATTTTAAATGCTTTAGGATTTTGCGAAATACCCAGCGCATGTTACGCAATTAAGACTAACGTCAGACTATGGGATACAACGGCAAGCTACTTTGTAGGCAAATTACTTGAAGTTAACTTAAGTTTGAACTGTTTTGCATTTCAAGGAATAATTGAATATCGCAAGATGTTACGAGGTTCTTAAAAGGCGTTTTACAAATATCCAGGTACATATAGACTATATATATACAGTTATACACACATGCAAACATGTAAGTATTTGATGAAGTTTGGGTGTATGCAATGTCGCCGCATACTAAACGGCGTCTATGAGCTGTGCAACTTGTAGCCTACTTACTTACTGAGGCTTCACAATAAGGCAAGTAGTCGTAAATTAAACACTGGTGTCAATTCTATACTTGACTGTGTAATAAAACCTTTTTGATCTCGAAGTATGGTAAAATAATTTGTTAAGAGCATCACTGCTCTAGAATTATTAACGTGAACTAATAAAAACCAAACGCCTACGTCGTGAAACATAAACCTGTAGTTAACGGCAACGCGTTGTTTGTTGTCTAAAATATAACTAAATCCTTTGTAACTGTAGAAAATTGGTAATTTTTAAGTACTCACAGCATGTGAAGAGTAATGCAACCGATGATTATAGCAATGGCAGGAATAACGGTGCAGCAGACGACTATGGGAACGATGCAGGTGGCTGTTGGACAAGAACTTTGGCTGTCGCCAGGATAAGTTGCTGGATCTAAGGACTCTTTAACAACTAAACCAGTCTCCTAAAATTAAATAAATGACATTTAAAGAAAGTTGCCGAATAATTTTTTGCACACTTAAAGTATACTTAAGCCTTACTAAATGACTGCTACACAGTCATACACGTAAAAGTCACCAAAACAGATTCACAAAGCGCACAGCACAGCGAAACATGTATTGTAGAAGACTCTGTCATCTTGCATTTTTTCTCATATCTGTTTATCTTTTCTACCGGTAAAATGAACCACCCCAAATGGGCTTGAAAAGGTCAGTACTCCTTCAACTTGCCTAGATTAGTATTTCTTCAATTCGTACTTTTGGCATCATTAACGCCTTGAGAGATTATAAGCTTGTGGGAGTTAGACGCATTCGAGACAAGAATTTTGAATGTAGTGAATAAGAAAAAAACTGATATTTAAATATTATATATTATAATATGAGTTAGCGCTGTCGCTCAAAGTATGACTTAAGAAACTCTCGTTTTCCATTTACAATGATCTATTCTCCATTTCCGATAGCCAGATAAAGTAAGTGGCTCCTGAGGTAAGATCTTTCGATAATTTGGTACATTTAGTGACAAGCAACATCTTAAGGTCCTTGATGCCGACACTAAGTTTCAAATAAAATCTAATTGCAACTTACTTTTCATGTTATAAGCTAACTTGCCTGTTGAATGTCAGAAGCGCTGTTTCCAACCGCCATCTTCATCACTTCAAATGGAACGAAGTTGGATTCGGTTGATCGAACCAGTCTCGCTCTGACGGGTATCGAACCGATGTTGCAAATTGCTTCGTTGACAGCCTCGTTGATAACAGCGATTATTTTGTAACTTAAAATACAGTTAACAGTGGACAGATATCAACACGTATGCATCAAGACAATTAATTATAGAACATTTTAAGCGCTGAAACCGATGGTCACATCACAGAGTAAATTCGAACCAATACCGAACCAATAGCATGATAGTCAGTAAAAATCTACAAGTGTCTGAAGTTGCTTTGGAATACTTTCCAATATTATGTAGGATACTCATGAATGTAGCATTAGTGAATAGACCACCATCAGATATAGCACATACCAGTACTATTCCTGTAGTATGGCTCGCTAGTTAGCTCAGTGGCTTTAACAGGGCCTATCGAATTTTCTGAATAATCGTAATCGTAAACTCTAAATTTCTAAAGCATTAATCTAAAGCTAAGTGCAGGGCACCAGCAATTATTCACGAGCGCTGCGTCGTGTCAGAGTGATTGTCCACAGATGTCAAGCGAAGAGCCAAGTCCGGTTGCCATAGAGACCAGAATAATGGTTAGGAATACTCTCTCCAACGCAAATACATTCAATGGTCACACGTTGAGTAGCCTACATAGCGAATAATATTATAACCAATTGAACTTGAAAATCTGGCATTGGAAAGGACCGCATGGAGAAACACAATGAGGTGTGCGATTGACACAACTGGCAGTTAACCCATGGACTTAATGGTAGAAAGAAGATGATACATGTATAAAAGAATAGAAGAGTAAGATACACGCAGAGTACTAACTGGACAGTTTTATCCCACTTAGGTTTCGGAAACCCTTTAGCCGCATAGATGTCATTTGAAGTCACATATTCAATGGAAGCTGAAGGAATGCTGTAACATTAGAAGAAAAGTAAAAAAGTATTTACTCATTTTAACGATTACGGACACAAGACTACCAACAATAATCTTTATATGTCTTTAATAATATAAAATTATCGTTAGGCCTTTGTGTCCTTAAGAAAATGTAAATTTGTACTTTCGACAATGGCATCATAAAGCGTGAAATGTTATCTATGCTAATTTTCAAACTCCTCAGTTATACTGTCATCAATTAATGTTTAACTGTTGTACATGCAATCAGTAACTTCTATCGTTTCGGTGTCCAGGGCCAATGCATCAGCCGATGGCGTACCAAAACCAAGCCGTAGTCAGGCCACTATCCAGAAGATCGTTATTCCAATACATATTTAGTTGGCAGGTGTCCTAACGTGACATCCTATTCTCTGAATGTCTCACTTTCTCAATTTGCTTATACTTATTATGAGAATTCATAACTGCAACCAAAACTTGCAAAGTACTCTCCCGACGACTATGCTTTTAAACGCAATCTCTTTATCTATAAAGTACGAATTGATTTTTAAGCACTCAAAACATATTTATAACATATGCAAATTATACATACCTTTCAATTTTATGTCCGCAGCATAATGAGGCATTTTGTGAACAGATGCGATTGATACTGCTCCTTAATATTGCATGAATCTTTTCCTGGTTCAACACAACCTGTATATAATATAAAAGATATGCAGACTTAGGGTTATGATTTGACCCAAAATTACTCATTTTTACTCTTATTATTTTTAAAGCGTCTGTTGCACCGACTCGTGGTCTGAGATTTTCAGTCAAATATTGCAATATGTTTATTGTCGATCTACCTTAAGCATTGGATCCTGTGAGGCATCTGCAGACTGCAGAATTAGCACTATTCCTTTATCTTTTTCTTCCGGTAATTCTAAACAAAAACATTCAACAACTTGAAGATTCATTAGTTTTCATGATATTTATTGGGTAGTTTATCGTAAAATTATCAGCAATACCACGAATGTCCGATTATAGGAAATAATTAATTATTGGTAGCAGAAATAAATTAGCTTAAGCAAATGTTTCCATTATTATGAAAACGACAAGAAAACCAGAACAAATTGAGAAATAGTGACAACATTAATAACGACTGAATATAAGTCAGATAGAAAGGGGTGAAAGAAAACCTGCAGGTCAAAATCAGGGGCATAGATTTGGTATACAAAGTGGGGTTCCAAATTTCGCATGGTTTAGGTAAAATTACCATCACAGTTTGACATGGCACATAGATTCGGACTAGTTGGATTGCCTTGGCATGGCAGTTGACCGCATGTTCTGCGACGCATCTGTTGACCATAATCACATGGTTTGGTGCAGTTTGACCACGATCCCCACGTGCCCCAGCCATTGATCGCTGGTTCCGTTGGAGATGTTGAAGGTGTAGTCGGTGGGGCTGGTGTTGTTTTGATTTCTTCTGTAGCAGTAAAATTTTGGTTAAGCACAGTAAACAAATGTAAATGTCTCATAATTTTGTGTAAGATGGTGCACTTTGTAAACGACTGTCGTTTATAGATAGCAATAAATAACAAGCTTCTCAGGTCACTTGCAGAATGGAAGCAAAGAGAATAACTATGTGTGCAGGAGGATCACAAGAGTGTCTGTTGACCGGTAGCAGCAAGTCTTAGTAACTAATAAATGCGGTAAGTGAATTCTGCAAAATCACTGTCTGCGAAAACTGGTGCAACCCCTCACTCCCCCCAAAATAACCGACAATAAGCACTCGCAAATCGAAGTAACGAAAACAAACACATATTATGTTTTCGCTCCAGCAGATGAATGCCGACCTGTCAAGTCTAATGAATACGTATTATTATCTGACTTACATACCTCCACATTTGAATTCATCTTTAAGCCATACGAGAGGTGGTACGCACTGCTTACGGGTGGCGGCGTCGACACAGTAAGCTAGAGCACAGCCAGATGGCACAGCCAGCTGGTATACGAAATATTCACTTCCAGACTCATTACACAGTCGTATACGAACCGTTCCATTCCATCCACAGATGTTACTAGAACTGTATGTAGCGCAAACTTCGGCGGTTACTTCCACTGTATCTAAAAATTAGAAACTCCTATCTACAGCTATTCAAATAAATAACAGTGGCTTAAATATACGCAGAAGCGCCAATAATAATGAATGTTTGTAGTACGCTACATTACTATGCTAACTCATATATAAGAGAACCCTGGTTGTGCACGGTTTGCGAAGGTCCGTGCCTTTATGACGTGGTGAGAGCCACTACCCTTTCCAGGATACTTTATGCCTCACCCGCATGGTGGAAATTTACTAGGCCTACCCAAGGGGATCGTGATAGACTGGGTGGGGGTCTTACGGCTTCTCATCAGAGGACGCTACCTCCCATAGAGCAGCACTGCCGCTTGGCCGACACTCGCCTCTTCGCAGCAGTGCGGAATATTCAGGGATATGTCCTGCATGATCTGCTGCCACCAATCAAACGCACAGGCCACTTCCTGCGTCCACGAGCTCACGACCTGGAAATCCCGACCGCTGATAGCTTGGATAGAAAACGTTCATCATCAGGATGCTCTATGAAGCAGCTTAGTATGTGCATTGGGTAAAAAAACAATACAAATGGGGCATATTTGAGACAAATATTAGTACTTAATAATAGTTTATTAGTAGTAGTATATACATATAATCTGTATGGACACGTTTGATGTTGCTGTACACCAAAATGCAGTTTGCAATTGGTTCAAATAAAAAGGATTCTATTCTATATTATCAAGTACTACACATCATTGGTTTTATCTTATTGTTACCTTATATAACACTAGTAGCCTATTATCCTAGCGCTACCAAATAGCCTACCATGTACCATAAACTGCTACCAAGTAATAATTAAAATAATAATTATATTCCTTATTATTTCAAGCCGACAAACACAGTAAGATTACATTGAAACATGAAAGTACAATCAAGATCTTAATGAAACACACGGTTTGGCAGCCATGCAAGGCGCTGCCCTAGAGGGGTTACGGGAGTCGATCCGCGTACCTTATGCTCTCCTGGCCATGAGTGTTACCACTACTCTATCCCCCTCCCAAGAGAGTACCAGTACCATCAAGTACTACCAAGTTAGTACTATCATTATTGCCTATTGGCCTAACTATCACTATTGCGTAATCAATATTTTTGTAGCGCAAGCGACAATAACTAAACGTGGGAGCAAAAGAGCGCGTTGCTTCAATACGGCCTAATGGTAGCTCGAGTACTTGCCGTGAAGGAGACTTATTGACGGGAACATATATCAAGCACGTTTATTGACCAACTTTAAACGTACAAGCCGATTGATTTGAAGCTGTACAGAGTTATATGGGCCTACACGTTGGCGAAATCACCGTCGGTACATGAGCGAGTTACTGGTGGCGCCCCAAGTGACATCCAGTATGCCTACAATGTCGCACTATGATTAGGCCCCCTATCCCAAAAACCCTTTAAGAGTTATGCACAGTTTTGCTTATGTAATTTGACGATTGTGACGGTAAAAAGTTTTGAAAGGCGACAGGAAAGGTAAATTCTATCGTTGATGTATGCATACTGTCAGGCCCGGTTCGTCCGTTAGGCAAACTAGGCAGCCGCCTAGGGCCGCCGATTTTTAGGGGCCGCCAATTTTCCATTGTTCCAAAATTATTTAATTATTATTCGCCGGATGGAAGTATTATAGTGTTGGTTTATAGTGTCGGTGTAATAAATCGCGTAGGTGTAACCGGGAATTCCTTTAAAAAACGGTCATGACATTCATTTGTGAGGCGAATTCCTAAAAAACAAAAAAAAAACAAAAAAAGGTCATCAACTTTTTTGTAAGATGAAATTCCAAAAAAGATGGTTGAAATTACCATGACGAAAATCTTAACATTTTTGGACGGTTTGCTTAGGGATGCCAGTTTGCCTAGGGCGGCCAGTTTGCCTAGGGCCGCCAAATGTCTTGAGCCGGGCCTGCATACTGTATATGTATAAATGTTTGTATGTATTAATGTAAGCATGTATATGTATGTATTTATGTATGCGTGCATTTATGCATGTGTGTAGGCATGCTTGTGTGTACAAGTACAGTATGTATGCATGTAAAACATAGACTGAACATGCATTCATCTATGTATGTGAGTAGGCATGTAAGCATGTGTATTCAAATCTATACATGTATATTTGTATGTATGAATGTATGAATATATCTTTGTATGTATCTGTAAACGTATGTTTTGTATGAATTAATATATGTATTTATGTATATATGTGCATGTATGTATGCATTTATGTATGTATAATATTATACATAATATGTATGTAGGTCTATGATGAATTCATAATTGCAGGAAAAACGCGATAAAAATTATTTGATTATTAATGCAGTAATAATAATAATAATAATAAAAATAATAATAATAATAATAATAATAACAATAATAATAATAATAATAATAATAATAATAAATAACAGTAATAACAATAATTCGTACCGTAATATTTTAAAGTGTTACCTGTCGGGTGTGTTCCGTTTAGCCAGATTGGCGCTTGAGTCCCACAGTACCAAGGTGCAACTGGTTTCTCGATCAGTCTATTACCTGCGTCGTGTTCAAATCGATACCAGGTATCTGGAAAATCAGCACATACAGCATAAATTATATCCGTACGGCACTATCTTCGCACTATGTACATGTACAGTATGTAAGTATTGCGTCTGAATGGCTGCCACATTCACTGCCGGTGGATTGTTGTTTCGAAACGTGGCACTGCATTTTACGTCTGTGATGTTCCAGGTGGTTGGGCCGTCTACATGGAACAGACTCCTTTTGTATCTGCGCGTTGTCTTAGTTGGCAATTTTGCATGCTGTTTCTACCAGCACTGGAACACTGGACTGGCAAGGCCTCTGAGTAGTTATCTATACAGGTGCTATACAAATGATCTGAATGAGTGAGCATAGAAAAGAACAAAAGAGTAAACAAAATATATCCACGCTACAGTAAAAAAATTAGAACAAAAAGACGTGTTAGTCTCTAATAATTTATTCATACCACGCCACCACACAATATATGACAAAATAATTGTGTTATTATCTGGAAGAGTTGAATGATGCCTAGCTCACCGCCATTCAGATATGCATCACAGACTGATGTGGTTGTGTCCCAGGAATTAAAGTCGCTGCTTCGCCGACCAAATTCCATCCACATTTTGGTGTAATTTGTACAGGGATCCGCGCTGATGAATCCTGGAATCACAATTTTAAAATGCTCTATAAATAGCAGAACTGCAGGGTTGTATTGTAGCCTAGACTTGAGTGAGGTAATAATTACTCAATATCACCATATTCATTTATCATCAGTAATAATCATCATCAAACGCTCTGACCTTCTGGATATAACTTGGCTTTGATGTGCCATCGGTTGTTGCCTTGTGTATTAGATAGCGCCGCTATGGAAGTTATTAATTACCAAATAAATAATATGGGTGCCAACATCATCATTACCATCATCATCGTAGTCGTCATCATCATCACCATCATCATCATCACCATCATCATCATCATCATCATCAACATAGGCATCCTCATCATCATTATGACCATCATCATCATAGGCATCATCATCATCATCATAATTATCATCAGCAGCAGCAGCATCATTTTTGGCATCATCTTTGTTATTCCAATATACCTCTTCTTTCTCCTCCTCTTCCTGCTACTCCTTTTCATGATCATCATCATCATCACCACCACCAACAACAGCAGAAGCACCACATTTCTGTCATTGCGATTGGATCATTATTGTCTCCGTGTCAACTTTGTCATTACGATTGTATCATCATTGTCTCAAGGTCAACTTTATCATAACGATTGTATCATTATTGTCTCCATGTCAACTTTGTCATTACGATTGTATCATCATTGTCTCCAGGTCAACTTTCCAAGTCCAATTGACTATCTACTTTTGTACGGGATGGTAACAAATGATCTAGGCGTAATGTAACATTGTGTTGGATCGTATGTATACACAAGCCTCGCCTCTCAATCATGCAACGCCGCTCCCTCTCGGGTGCTGGCCCAACAACCTGGAATGAAGGGGCGCTACATAAATGTTCCTTTGTAATAATAATAGTATGATGTGCAGTATAGAATTAACCACGCTCGACAGAATTATCTTAAACATACATGTTTTACGGACAGCAAAGCAGAATAATGCCTTACATTCCGTCACATAAGGAAAATGTTTGAACGCTATTTGAACTTTTCAATCGCGTGCATATCAGTTTAATTAAAAATGTGCAGATATTACTGTCCTCTAACCTGAAATCAGTGCTAGGATTAGAATTGTTTCAAACGCGCGCCTTGCTGCCATAGCTGTAGAAAAACGAATAACACGAACGGCTGTCTTTCCTAGCGTCCGTATGCACACTTTCTTAGCAACTGGCAATTGTTTACCTCGGTAGGCCAATGATTACTTTTAAGTACCCTCAGCAGTTCTCTGATTACGCATTTAGATCGAGTGTTTTATTTACAGTCTCTCGATAGGCGTCTCGCACGCATGCCACCGGGCCTCTATTATGCAAAACATGACCACGAACAGGAAGAAAGACGCATTTAAGTATTACACAAATGTGTTGAAACAAAGTAGTGATCAGATGCATAAAATTATGGTAATAGTATCATGCACCTGATCATTACTTTGTTTCAACGCTGGCAATGGCTGATCTGGTGTTATAGGCCTCTGGGCCAATAAATACCAGTTTCGACTAACTTTCCAAGAAACTAGCGTTGGAAATTCCCTATTTCAGGTGGTTGCTGACGGAGCAACTTCACAATCTTGCGTCACCTAGGCCCTAAATGTAGGATAAGCTCAAGAGGCTTGTATATAATACATCTTACATGCATGCTTAACTTAATAAGAGGCCGCAACTTCTAGACTTCAAATCGCTGCGGTGGTGACTTTGAAACGACGACACGGTGTAGGACAAGGAATGGAACATCCTCCTCTTCTGTTGCTACGGGCACTGATCTCGTTCGGTTGGTGTCTGTTTCATTTAAACTTGTAAAATTTTATACATTTCGCAATATTTCTGAAACTATGATAACGTTAATTATATGATAAGTCTCAACTATGGTAATTATTCCTTTCTAAAAAGATTTCAAGATTCTAGCTTTCACAACTGAGCTGTTACATTGGTCCAGCCATTTCTTAGCTCTGTTATACGTTAAATTTAGGATGGATGAGGAGACGTAATCGGTCGGTCATAAGTATTGCTGGTTGCAATATTATTAATTTGTCCACGCTACAACACCTTAAACAATACAACTTATACAACTTTACATGTTATAATGTTTAGAACAAAGAATTCTCTGGGTTTTTTTCAAACAAGCCCTTCAATATTACTAATGATAGAGATGACATAATTCCTTATTACCTGGAAGTAATTAAATATTAGAAATTAATTGGATCAACAGAGACGTTCAAATTCCGACTATCAACATTTCAGGTTTCAAATTATTAAGATTTGCTAAAAGGTTTAGCATTCTTAAATCATAATGATCATATTTTTTTGAAAATATTTTGAAGGCAAGTAATTATCACTAATTCTTTCCATTTCTCGTTTTAGGCTGTTATTCTGTTCATATACATTTCAAATACGAGAATTGAAACGGGTCTACGTTTTTCTCTTTATAGTTCAATTGTGTATATATATATATTTGTGTAGCAATTTACCTTAAGCGATAATATTCAAAATATAAATTATATATATTGAAAATATCAACTCAGATTCTCCAACCGATTCATGTACCACAATGCACCTTCACTCTGGAACGATCTGAATTCCGCATATTTTCAGTTCCCCAATCAATACCGTAGCTCACCCACTGTTACCAGCCTCAAACTCCTCTAATTTCACCCCACAGACATTTCAGTCCAATTTTAAGTCCTTATCTATAAAATTCACCGTCTTTCAAGGTTAGTTGTCCTTAACGAAACCGACCTTATTGGCTCTTCTGCCTCCTCTCTCCCATAGGCGCCGACTTTTGCTTTTGTCTCTGGGTGCGTGGGTCCTCCTCCCTCCCTTGCTCTACCCCTTCCCCTCCCCTTAGGTAGGTGAGTTTTAGCGGATCTTCGGAGAAATTTTCTCTTGTAAAGAGTTAAGGGGTTAGAAAAGTGTCGGCAATCAAGGACTTTCGGACGCTCCAGTGTTATTATTTTGAATAGTAAATAAATAAATAATTTATGTACGGGCTGTGACTGTGAGATCAAACAGTGTTGGGTATTTGTGTTGTAATTGTACTTCTTAAGTTGTGAGATAACTGCTTAGGTGCAAAAAATTTGATTTTAAGGTCCGAATTCTTCTGGGTGCCAGGCGCCCACTGAACTTTCTCTCTGAGTGCATTGGCACCAAAGGCTCCCAAGGAGTCGGCGCCTATGCTCTCTCCATACTCTGGTAACCGGATCGGGGTCTTACCTGGACATCTCTGGACAACCCTTCTGACACGACGCAGCGCTATGAATAAGCTGGCGCCCTTCGCTGAACTTTAGAGTAGCGTTTTAGAAATTTAGAGATTACGATTACGATGTTACGATTATTAAATATCTTCCGGGTAGTTTCTATGTTGGAATTGGTAAAGTTACTTTCATTTCGATTTAACTCTTCCGGTTCGGAAGATATTTTAATTCTGAACAATTGGCTCTACTGAATGGGATGTTTCAAATGTACGCCTACTGTTAGTTATTACTGTTAGTTATTATTATAATTTTAGGTATGACTACTTGTCAGTAGATTTAAGGTATATAGTAGTGTTGATATTTCTTATTTTATAGACTAAAGTCTCAAAAGATAACTGGCTTCGAATAGTGAAGACTACATTTAAAATCAGGGTGGCAATTATTAAGGGTGTTAAAATATTTAATTAGATTATACTGTTACCGTTTCACTTTCAAGTAAATCATCAATGTCTGAAGTGACTCCAGATCAGTGGTGTGCAATCATTTTGAAACTGATAAAATTAAGTGTGCATGTGATGTTAAGTTAACTGCTTGGAACGAAGATACTTCTGTTTTTCTGAGTTCGGCTTTTACACGTTTCGCAAGAGAATTGAGCTATTAGAGAGTTTACACTGCAATGAAAATTCCGATTGATACCGTGATATCTGACCTTCGAACTGTAGGGTTGAACATTTCGAGGATGCCCGTTGTGTATGTATACGAGAAGTCAGCCATTGTGTGTAGGCAGTCGAAGTAGGAAGAGTTTTGATTCAGGCTGTACACTTATAGCAACGTCAGCTTAGCACCTAAATGGAGCTCAACATGACAAAAGAAAAACTGGACGTGGTGAACATCAACCCCTTAAAACGTGTTCTTCAGTGGCGTAGAAAGGTTTTTGGGTGCCCTTGTGCAGAGCGTCGATGATGGGCCCCTTGAACCCCTTCGATTTGAAAAACCGCTATGCAAAAAACGCTTTTTAAAATAAACAACAATAATGGTCATGATACATATTTAAAATCTGTGTGAAATATAAAAATTTTCCAAAACGATGTGTACTTGCTAATCATTGTAAAATTAGACTGACTGTTACAGTGTTACACACTTGTACTAGGGCTACCTTGTTAACGGAACCTGAGGTGTTCCTTAGGGTATTACCATTTCTCACTGAAACTGTACATGTTTTTGCAATATGTAAACATTGTTTATTTTGAAATCATGCAGTGAAAAAAATTGATTCCTTGATTGATTGGCGCTTTTGCGATATTTTGCACCGTGAGAAATATGCAAATATCATAAATCGCACCCCAATTAAATAATAATTAAGTAATGACATTTCAATTATTTTCTTCAATTTAATTTTTATAAAAATTGCTTTCTTATTTCTCCAGGCTAGCATAAAAAATTGAACTAGGCCTAGAGATAATTAATCTAAAAACATTGTTCCATCTGCTATGACTGCTAAAATATGAATTATCCACACTTAAATTCTGTCAAATTGGTTGGTAAAAATAACGAAACAGTTTAACAAATTAGACAAGTGCTTAGTTAAAATGTTCGTTTGCGCGCCTGCTCTTGCACAAAAATATCTACCACTGTTGAAGTGTCAAGCTTTCTGGCATCTTTATTTTCTATTGACAAGATTGCCAAGTCGCTCAGCCGCTCTTTTTGACATTGTACTTCGTACATAGTTTTTGATTAGCTTCAATTTTGAAGCTGATCGTTCACATGGCGCAAGAGTCACAGTCAAAGTCAACAGGAACATGTAGGCATTGCAGACATCGCTGAATGTAGACGAGAGTCTGCGAGTAACAGTACTGTTGTGCAATTTCGAAGGTGGTTGATCATTTGAGTGTTTATTACTGTGCACGCTGTTGCTAACCTGCTGTACATGTAGATTCACTTCTATAGGTTCAAAATGATACTCGCTGTCAGGGGCCCCTCTGACTGTCGGGGGCCCTTGTGCTTTGCACAACCTGCACCACCCTTTGCTACGCCACTGGTGTTCCTACACCTATTAACATCACTATTCTGATGTCCACAGAAGACTCAGTCCAGAGAGTGTTGGGTGTCCTCAAACCGGTTTCTTGAAATCCGTCAAAAACCCAACTGATTTGGTTTGACACTGGTCAACTACTGGCCAAGATTGACTACACTCTCTAAGGTCAAAGATTTCTTGCGTATACCTTCTCAACATCTGTCCGTAACTTGGGTGTCATTCTTGATAGTTTCCTTCCCTTTTCTGACCATATCTCTAATCTCACCGCTTATACTATTACCATCTCCGACGTCTGAAAGCTATCCGAAGATCTGTCTCCTCTGCAGTCTTTATCTTCATTGTCCATGCCTTTATCTTCTCTCGCATAGATTACTGTCACTTTCGCTCTGTTGATCTCCCCAAAGTCCGTTTCTCTCCTGTGCAAATTGTTCTTAACGCAGCTTCCAGACTAATCGCCCGTGCCCCACGCTTCTTCCATATTTCCACATTCATTTGGAACATCTTCACTGGCTTCCTCTTACTGCTCGCATCCAACTAAAGGTTTTTATCCTAACTTGCCAATCTTACCTGGGACTTGCTCCTAAATACCTCTGTGACTCAATATCTCCTCTGCCTCAGTCAGCTGGCTGCCCTCGCCTTCTTCGTTCCTTTGATCGATTTAATTGCTCCCCGAGTGAGAACGGCCATGGTCCAGTCTTGTTCTTTTGTTAGTATCGGCTCTTCATTGTGGATCAGATTCCTCCTTCGGTCTAGGCTGCAGTACCATATCTGGTGGTCCATCCTCAGCCTTCAAAATATAAAATCTTAAAACTTGCCTTTATTCCTGAGGACTTTCGCACTGGGAGCGACTCTGATTGGTGGGCATTGTGTAGAGGCGCTTTATAAATTTATAAATACAATTCAATGATATTTAATGGCATGGATAATAGATATAGGGCGCCTGGTGGGAGGTAAATCAGACTCATATGGATATTTTATAAGGCCTGGGAATTGATTTTAGCCAGTGTCAAACTCCCAATCTCCTTAAAATCCAAGTGCCGAACTTTTTGTGCTCAGGTTTATTCAGTTCTGTAACGAATCAAATCTGCAACGAAGGAGGCTATGTGTTAATAAGTAATCCACGGAGAAGTGTACAAGCCCTGTATGACGATACGGTTGATACCCCGATATGTGATGTCGGAATAAATGAAGGTAGGCCTACCAGTAAACAATACGTATGTACTATTCGTCGCATTCATTTAATTACTTCATTTAAAGCTTTGATTGTGCAGGCTATAATCTATATGCTAGAATTATGTATAGTTCACCACACCACTATGTGCATGTATAAATACACAGTATATGTAGGCCTAAAGACTATTAAGTAAGTCAGAAATTTGTTGCGTTTTTATGTGCTAATTTGTATTGGTGTGCAATATATAGGCTAATTATGGCATCAATCAGTTAATAGCTTGGATGTGGAGTCGGTAGAAGTCGCTTATTAACGGTCCTAAAATATAAAACACCGACGGAAGAAACATAAGTATCGATGGAGTATTTAATAATATAATATAATATATACATGAACGTCCGGGTTCATATAATATCTGCCTCTAACCTACTCTAATTAGACCTACTGTGCTTAAAAAATCGAAAAGGTACACAGAAGATCTAAGCGAAAGCATTTAATTCCTTGTAGAACTTTTCAACGTGACGGCAGTGATATTGATTCTGTTGTGAATTCTTTCTAGTGACTCTTTGTTTACTGTCAGCAATTCAGATTTCTGTGCGCCTCAGATTCATATATCTGTTACAGCTTATTTTAAAGTTAATTTACATTCCGTCATTTTTCACGGGTTAGAGCAAGTAACAATGATGAATAATGAATATTCTTAATGACCTGTTTGCGTATCAGGAACCTGGTTTAGGTTTCTTTCCTATACTGGAGATGAGATTGTTGAAAGAGCAGCCAACGATCCTGTTCCGATGCTACATTGTGGTACTCAGGCCCCAATCTACATAAGAGGAAATGGTTCTCATCCTGTAGCGGGTGAGATTACCTCATTATAGATATATTATTATATTGGTGCTTAACACTTAAGAAACTTATAGCTGACGAATCAAACAACAGAATTCGGCGAAGGCCTATTAATCCGTCCCATAAACTCGAACTGAAAATCTTAACCGGACTTCTCAGGCACTTAATTACGTGATCATTATTTTAAACCTATTGATTAAGGACAGGGTGATGGTTGACTGGTAACACGCTGGGACGAAGATCAGAAGGACGTGAGTTCGATACCCGCTAGTCCCATAAAGGTTGACTCAGCCTTTTCACTCCCTACACTCCCTAGGAGGCGACTACAAAATGAGCAGCCTTGTATGGCAGCCTTGCGGGCTGCCATACTGTTAAATTCGATTTCTGTTAACTTGTAACCATCTGTAACTAATATAGCACGTAATCTTACTAAGTACTTGTCAGCTTGAATTTAATAAACAAATATTATTATTATTTTTATTATTATTATTATTATTATTACATTTACTTTTATATTATTGTTATTATTATTATTATTATTATTATTATTATTATTATAATTATTATTATTATTATTATTATTATTATTATTATTATTATTATTATTATTATATTTTTTCCCCGAGGTACATATGATCCCTCGAGAGTTCAAAAATTAGGGGGACATTGTTCTGGAATGGCTAGTCTTTGCAGATGGTTTTATCAGTGCAAAAGGTGCCAACAAAAGCGACAGCATTGAAGCGTTGTACTGCCATAGATAAGCGCTGATAAAGAAACGTAGTCTCTCTGTTGTCTCCTGATATCTGGGCCAGGTGATAGCCGAGGAGGTTGATCAGTGCGAGGCCTTCCTGGTTTATTGGACCCAGAGTTTCAAAGGCCAAAGGCACAAAGCAATATGATGACAAAATGGCAGTATATTTAGATGTTTTTCTATCAGCTGCTATTTCGGCAGCAGCACTCGCAACCTCAGGTGATCTGGTGCGGTATGATTATTATTATTATTATTATTATTATTATTATTATTATTATTATTATTATTATTATTATTATTATTATTGTTGTTGTTGTTGTTGTTGTTGTTGTTGTTGTTGTTGTTGTTGTTGTTGTTGTTGTTGTTGTTGTTGTTGTTGTTGTTGTTGTTGTTGTTGTTGTTGTTGTTGTTGTTGTTGTTGTTGTTGTTGTTGTTGTTGTTGTTGTTGTAAGAGCATCTATACTGTGACGATGCAAGTGAAACTCAATATTCAATCATTTAGAAGCAATTAATTGCTTGTTGGTTCGGTGATCTTCCTGCACGAGTCTACTAGGATTCTTAATTAAGCCGTCGGAGTATCATTAATGTTACAGACTTTACAACCACAACTGCAACAGTTTGCGCTAACTATGGCGGTAACCCTTGCAACTGGATGGACACGATACAAATTTACAGATGCCCAGGCTACTACTTGTACAAGTTAAAATCTCCTCCAGGATGCAGCTTATCGTACTGTGTTGGAGAGGAAAACGTGTGCAACCTAGGGTACTACTGGAATGGATTTACCTGTGTCAGTAAGTATTCCTCAATAAATAATGATTAGTGTATTCATTAAGCTTATAGCTGAGTTGGTCAGGGGCCCAGATGGAACAGAAGCCTAGAACCAAATTTCTGCCCTAGCGGGGATTTGAACTCCCGACCTCTCGGTTGACAGTCCAGCAAGCTAACCACTAGGCCTACACTATCTATTCGTTTCACCTTGCTAGGTCAGGGCATCGCTGATGAGTTTATCGGGAGTGGCGCTATAAAAATGTGCAATTACGATTACCAGAGTCATATTCATCTTACAACGCGGTGAAGAGCAATCATCGTTTCCAAATGCTTGCTACAACTTAGAAATAAGTAATTGATTAAATAAGTAATTGATTAAATAAGTAATTGATTAAAAATGTTTGTAATAATAATAATAATATTCATAGGCAGCAGTTACAGTAGTACTGTTTTAAAAAGCAGAACCTTTACGCGTGAATCTACATCTGGCAGTCCCCTTTGAAATATTCTTAATTTTGCAGACTATTTTCCACCGATGAAGGGGTTTCCAATATTCAGTGGACCTCACATTAACGGCAGTGGACTGGGCAAGGAAATTTACTTCCAATGCGAAGTCCAATACGACCGACAAGAGAATGACTCTAACGCGAGATTCCGTGTAACGTTCCTGTTTGACGGACAACCACTAGAGTACACTGGTGTGAATCAAACACCACCTCCAGAACGCCTTCAACCGATCACCCTAAACCCTAACATCAGCTTGGTCGCCACACTGAGTGAATTTTATCTGAGAGGGCGACTTGGAAGAGAGGTAGGCAGAGTGGCTTAAATATACTTTGGATCTTTATTCACGCCAACTTTTACTAGTGGCGTAGATATTTTGTGTGGAGGTTTAAATTTAGAATGAAACCGAATGAGATCTTGTGCTTTGCGAGCATTCGAGATTTTGGTGATAATATTATGATTTATTCAAGCTTACGACTGGGAGAAAAGATGCTGGTTGCTTGCCTTAAATTACAATCCGCGTAGCGAATACCTAATTTACTTACCAAGATAAGCTCCTCTAGAAACCACTACAAACCGAAATCCTGTTTTGGATTCAAATCTACCGCTGCACAAGTTCCACCAAAACTGAGTGGATCGGTTGTTACTCGTATAGAGATAAAATGTCAATCCAATAAATACAGATTGCTGAAAGTACAGATCATTTCTCAATCGATTCATTTTAGTAATCGGGATATCCCCAGAATTAAATCTCTTATTTATTTATTTATTTATTCCGGATATTTCTATAGCGCCTCTCGAAGTCTACTACTACTCAGAGGCGCTCCCGACTGCAGCATTTGATAATGTGCCGAAATTTTCACGCCGAAGCGCCACGAGCAATTGCGAGTGAAGGACTTGCCCAAGGTCCGTACGCAGCGGCTAGAGTGGGATTCGAACCTACAACCCTCCGGTCAGAAGGCGCCGAACTTACAACTGAGCCACCACGCCCCACAATGCTTCAGAATGTCCCAGTGTCACTAGCTAAAGCCCTAAATTCCAGTCATATTGTACTGCAACCAGCTTCTGACCTGCCTCACAGAAAAACAAATCTACTCAAGTGTACTTAATAGGCCTACTTATGAATTCCTTGGGCACAGTCATAACGAAAGCAAGTGATATACAACATCATCATCACAGCACCATGTGAGGTTAGAAATGCAAGGTAACTTATTAGACATATGCATACATGCAAACATTACATACATAACCCCTACGTCCAATAGTAGATACCCTTGAAGCACTTTGGCTCATTTTGATTGATTGATTGATTTTGATTGATTAACAGTGCAAATGCCCATCACAGGTGCAAATGCCAATCACATGCTTCGTTCAGGAGCTTCAGCAGGAGCAGCAGCAGCAGCAGCAGCAGGAGCTGCTGCAGTAGCAGCTTAATCGGCATCAGATCTCATTTGATAAGACCAGACATACATGTATACACACATGTATACACACATGTATACACACACACTGTGTTCCTCTGCACACACAGTGTGTGTGTGCAATAGGCCTAAGTGTCTTTCACGGGCCAAGATTAAGGTTATCAGGTGCGTTTGTAATGAACGAATGAATGGTTGAGATGAATGAATGAATGAATGAACGACTTCCACTTAATTAACACCTGTTCATGCAACAGGGAGCAATGATCTGGTATCTGTGCCAGAGTAATTTGGTGACGTGTGCTTGTTGTGTGTGTGAACTCATGATCACTTATTATAATTCCCCGATTTTATGTATCGTATACGTACAATTGTAGAACTTCTACACCTACCACAGTGTGACTGGGGTTGCTTGTTACAGAAAGTCTGTAATACTGGTACGCAGTCGGAGTCGTTGTTAAATTAAAAAATTAAGGAGCAGAATCGGTGTTTAATAATGCCTGCGTCGATCTTAGTAATTCCGTAAACGTTGATCCATCGTTACTTCCGTTTAAAATCCAGTTTGTTATCTGGTATGTGCCTCTGTTGCGTCTTATCGCTTTCAACGCAATTCTCCAAATTTTAACAGGTTCAGGACATTTTATCTGCAGCCAGACATTTAGGATTGATCTACTATCCGCGATCCATGTTCCGTTTGAACCATCTGCATTTAGACTATTGAAAGCTCCATATGCTTGATACTTGTCAGTAACAATTGAACTAGCACTTGCCATAAAGCCGCTAACACTTTCGTCAGCCTCCAAAATAGGTATGTATCCGATATGACACTTTTTAAGAGCATTATTATCCGCTCTACTAAGAGCGTTATCTACATAATTTTTAGTGGAGGCATCTTGAGGATTAACAGGGTCTTTTAAATCGGTTATAGATTTTTGTCTCATAACGAAATCTTGGTAAACATCGATTTTATGGTCACTGGACGATTTACCGAATCGTATTATATTTTCCGTTCCCACTTTGCACAAGAAACCTTCGATCGATTGCAACGTAATAGGTTGGTTTAAATAACCTTCTATTTTGTTTGACAGATTACCCAAGATCAAAGCAAACAGTTTGTTTCCGCGTAGATCCTTACAGCCTATATTACGTTGACGATCCGAGCCCACACTTAAAAATAGATTCCCAGTCATAACGTCACCAGTCTTAGAAACTTTATTTACACCGCTATTAATATCTACGTAATTTTTACTAGCACCATCTTGGGGATTGGTAGGGTCTAACACGTTGACCAGTTTATGAGAATCTAAATTAATATTCTCGGTCGCGAAATTTGTTCCATCTATACGAAGGAAAGTAGCATTTGCTTGAGACAATGTAACTCCTCCGGCAATTACTCTTTCCGAGTATCCAACATCAGTATGTCCGAATTTATCCACAGGCATTTTATAATATATATACAATGTATATATTATTTTATTTATAATAAAATAAACCGTTTGGTGAGCTCCTGAGCTCAAAGGACGCTGAATACAACGATTTAAATATCGTAAATGTATAATTGTATGCTATGAAGTCCTACGTTAATCTGACCGGGAATATGTGTTTTCGTAAATCTGTAATACTGATACGCAGTATTCGTTGAAATATTGAAAAATGACGGTGCAGTTGCGGTTCTCAATAACGCAGTCGTCGACGTTAGTAACATCGTAAATGTCGAATCGCCATCGTTACGTCCTGATATGGTCCAAAACGCCGTGTCTATTTTAAATACATTATCGATAGCTTTCAACGCGATTCGCCAAATTTTAACCGGCTCTGGACATTTTATCTGTATCCAGCTATTTAAAGCCTCATTAGAAACCCAAGATCCGTTCAAACCATCCGCGTTGAGACTATTGAACGCTCCGTACGCTCGATATCCGTCTTTGTGCGAACTGGAACTAGCCACGAATCCGGTACTACTCTCGTCGGTTTCTAAATTAGGTATATATCCGAGGTAACATTTCTTATGAGCATTATCTACGTAATATTTGGTAACACCATCTTGTGGATCGGTAGGGTTCAACACGCGGACCAGTTTATGCGAATCCAAATTAATATCCCCAGTTGCAGCGTTTGTTGCATCCATACGAAGGAAAGTAGCATTTGCTTGAGACAATGTAACTCCTCCGGCAATTACTCTTTCCGAGTATCCAACATCAGTATGTCCGAATTTATCCACAGGCATTTTATAATATATATATAGATATATATTAAAATAAACCGTTTATAACTTCTTGAAAATTCGCGCCATCGTCCATCATTTTCAACACGTACAAGCACAGATGACCGCAAAACACTTCGTTATCGGGCTGTATTCGTTCGCTGTTATAATAAACCGGACGACGTAAATATTTCAGTAGCTCGGTAGGTGGAGGAAGACCATAGCCATCGAAATATTTCGCCGAAATTTCGCCTTTCTTCTTGATCCAACACACCCAATGAGTCCCGCTTCCACTAGATTTGTCTAGGTTAAGAATGCCGCTTTCGTTAGTAGGCCTACTCGGTCTCTCGGGCAGCTCGTCGCGTAGGAACACGCCTCT
Source organism: Allolobophora icterica (assembly GCA_963556255.1). Lineage (NCBI taxonomy): Eukaryota > Metazoa > Annelida > Clitellata > Crassiclitellata > Lumbricidae > Allolobophora > Allolobophora icterica. Next base: position 25,482,943 of record OY744617.1, read on the forward strand.
AAAGTTTGTGATATTTAGTTTCTTCTTAGCGGCTTCTAGCAGTTGTATATTCGACAAAGGAACATTCGGTAACACGACTCCGCAAACGTCGATTTCTGTAACACTTCTAAAACTCATTTTATAATCAACGAATAGATTCTTTATGTGCTCAGCGTAACGAGTAATGTCCGTACGCTAGTGTGTGAATACCGTCTTCCATTATTACTCGTTTGTCATCATCCGCGGATAATGCAATTTTATTTACCTGCTCGGTATAAATATCGTGATGATACGATCTAAAAACGTTCATTTTTCTGAGTCGTTCTCTTTTGGTAAAAAGACAGTTTTTGTAATCGTCGTGAGTTATCGTTTTCTTAACGACATTTTGCTTAATGCCTTTACATTTCTTATGTTCTTCGCCATCCATTCTATACGAGTACAACTTGGCCCTTAAACCGACGAACTCGAAAATTTGTCGTCCTGCTGATTCATCTTTGAACATACCGATTACTTTCTTGTTCATTCCGCTTCTTAAACCCGATGGGTGATCTTCAGGGTAATCACTCGTATCGAATCGAACCGCAACGTCTCCGGCGATATCCTCGTAAAAATCTTCTGTTTGTATTTCATATGCCAACGAATCTGTATCGGTGAATAACAATTTAGCTCTGTCTCCGTATTTTTGTCGTATAAAATTGTAATGGAAGTCGTACATCAAAGTTTTACTCAAGTCTAATATACACATGCCTAGATATATCGGTTTATTATAAAACAACTTCGTCCTTTTCATGTGAACGGCGATTAGATTCTCGTCGAAAATCGTCAGGCGGTCATAATTTGATCTCGCTGCTAGCTTAATAGCTTCCTTCTCGTGACATACCAATTTTATATCTACATGATTTTCGATCCTTTCAAGAGTTTTTCCAAAGACGCTATTGTTCATCAATTTGAAAAAGTCTTTCTCAAAGTTATTAGTAGCACTCGTTCTCAAGTTTGTGTTTAGGTCTACATAATATTTCAACCAAGGGCTTTCTTCGAATAGTATCCCTCTGTGAATTTTTACGATTTTCAACCCGAGACTTTCGTACAGCTTCAAATTTTCGTGATGTACAACGTATTTCTTTTTATCGTTCAAGTTCGGAATTAATTTTGGTGTATCAGATGTAAATTCCGGCGAGATGCTCTCGGGAGCCAGAGGGTAGTCGTTGTGTAAATCGTGCAATTTTTCACAATATTCTAAATCGACTTCCAATATACACGATCCCGTTACATTCCAATTATTTAGCTCGTCTTCGCTCATCCATTTAAATCCACGAGTCGGTAAAGGTTTGCTCATCGCCCAACCGTATAAATTATTAGCGTCTAGATAAGTTATATATGACGAAGGCTCGCTGCTATCGAATTTATCCGCCGTCATATACTTATTGTTGGCTTTCCCATAACGATTCGAAATTGTGCTGATTCCTCCTCTTATTCCTTGCTTAATCATCAGAATCATATCGTAATCGCTCAACAGCTCCAACTTTATACCGGTCAACTTCAAAGCGGCATCCCAGGCCAGTCCCGGAGAAGTGTAATACCATGCGGGATCTAGCCGGTAATTCTTCATGCATACGTCTCTAAAGTTTTCGAAAACATCGGCTAAAAGTAGAACATCCGAAACATTGTACAGGTCGTGGTATTCTCTAAACGTTTTACATCCGAATGCATTCCATACATTTTTGGCGTGATCGTAATCTTCATCGCTAATGTTTGAATCATTGAGCCTCGAATAAAATTCGGACTTGGGAGGTAGTTCTGTTTCTTTAAATCTATCGACGGAAGTAACGTAATCATACGGGTAAAATCCCTTGTTGAGTAAAAGATCAAGTTGTTTCCCAGAATATAGCGCACCAAGATTTTTACATTGTTCTTTTTTCAGATTCTTCGATAAAGCATCGAGACTCGAGGCCATGAATCTAAAACTGTCGATGAATCGCAATTCGCGTTTAACGTTAATTTCTTTCCCTTCTTTGTTTAGAAACTTATCGACGATCACTTCTCTGCTAAACGATATGTACTTCTCTTCGTTATTAGGAATGCATTTAATTTTCTCATCGTGATCACCTCGCAATTTTTTTACGAACAGATGGCTATCGTATCCGGACAGATTATGAAATACTACTGGAAAGAACCTCGGAACTTTATAGTCTAGATTACAACCATTATGAGCGGCACCTCTAAAAATACCGCTCAAATGACAGTGGTCTCTAACCCGGTCTGTACCCAACGCCCCTCCACAGATATGACATAAAGTAGTTTCCTTAAACATTTTTCGGTCATCTGGAGTAAATATCATCTTCTTCGGAAATTTAAACTGATTGTATATTCGTTTTATAGTCTCTTCGAGACTTTCTACGAATATTTGACCGATATCATCGTCTTCGCTTTCGGCCGTGTACGTTACAGGATCTTGTTGATATAGTATATCGTCGAAGCATTTTACGTAATAACAAAACGAGCTAGGCGTGTGTTTTTGGTATTTATCGGTGTAAGACACGCGAGGATCTGGCTGGCATGTGTCTATAGGTTTGATGAAAGATTCGAAATCTGCATAAACGATGAAGGGAACTCTCATAGACCTATTATAATTTTTAAAACCTATCGTAGTTCCCGGTTGTGGGACTTCTATTTTTTGACCGGCGTTTTGCGAACAGTACTCGGTATGTTTATTGAGCGCTTCTATTCTTGTATAACCGTTTAAACATCTTCTACAATAGTGCATTGAAGTAGTTGATTTGTCTGTACGTGAAGACATCAATCTGTTGAAATTCTTTATCCAACAATAATGTTTCTTATCTCCGTCTGAAATAAGCAATAGTTCAACGATAGAAGCTTTATCGTCCCGTTGATTCGACACATAAATTGGGAATACTATCTTATTTTCAAAACCGAATACGTCAACGCTGATATTATTATTTCTTTCAAACTTGTTTATTATATTAGCATCCGCAGCAACTGGAAATTCGATACCGCTCCAATCGAGTTGCTTCGATTGTTTGATTAATTCTTTCGTAATTCTTTCGAGATTTTGCCCGTTGGATTTAATGCTCTAGTAATGCACCACTTGAAACATTGCTCGTCATTATTCTTCATATTGATAATAGCCTTTTTGGTAGATAGTTCTGTAGGCAATGGAATGTAAGAACTGCCTTTCAGTGGTTTATAAACAGCAGTATTGACATCTAACTTTACAACATTCACGAATCTCCAATTACTTCCCCGCATCTGGAAACTCGCCATAGTCTCTGGGATCTTATTTATTGCATTATTGTATATTTCGTTAATATCGGTAGCATCTAAAATAACTTCAGTTTTCGAGACGAATGGAACATTCGCGGATTCTTCTTCTCCAGATTTCATATCAACGCGCTCCATGGTACACGTAAGAACGAGTTGAACCTTAACCTGACGATTTCTTGACAACAGACTAACCACCTGCGGTCTAACGGCGTTAAGAAAAGACACGGCATCTATTCCAGAAGAACCATCGATAGTGTATTGTTTAGTGAATCCTTTAATAGCCGATGCAGTTTTTCGAATTTCAAACTTCTTTGTATTGATTTTAGCAAAGAGACTCTTTATTTTCGATTTAAACGATTCCAATCTTTCGTTCACAGGTTTCTTTACTTTGGGAGGTATGTAACTAATTAACCACTCTGCAAAAGAATTAATATTTGACCTAACCTCAGTTTTCAACTCACTGAGAACTTTATTTGGCTTCGAAACGAACTTGCTCGGAGTTAGAATTGGGGCTCGAATATCGGGGACTGGAGAGTCGAGCAAGTTTTTATACTTGCTCATAGCAGCAATCAGATCCGCTTTTGGCAGTTTCCAATTTCCGACCATGCCGCTCCGTTTTGCCATAACTCTCAATTCTTTTACAGTTTTCAACTTGTAGTCCATTCCTTTATATATACATATATTTATATTCATCTCTTTAAGTATACTCTAGAAAACATTTTTATTTATATTTTATTTATATTTAGAATTTTTTTCTAATTTTCAATTTATTTCTCGCATTTTTTTTAATTCGTTTATTCGTCAACTCTATTGCAGCACCTTAATTTCGTATCTTTTTCTCCATACTTTTTCATTATAATCGGTGATTATTCGCGAGGTTTGCCCGTGCGCCTGAGCTGCCTTGTACATCGACGGATACACGACAACATCACCGGTTTCTCGGTCTAAAATTTCTACTTTTCTGGGTTGATTTCTGATATACCTCGCTCTATCATACGCGCCTTCCTGGAAGTTTCTTTTCAATATTCTATTTTTCCGATATTCTTTCCAGTATCCTTTCTGATAATCTTTCTGATATTCTTTCCGATATTCTTGACGTTGTTCTTCGTTCCCTCGTAGTCTCTCTAGTTTCTCTTTTTCTGAGTTATCTTGAGCAAAAATCCCCTTTTCGATCAATAGAGATATAAGCTCGGGCTTGTTGAGATGAGCACAACCCTTAACGTTGTGCTGGACCAGTAAGCTTCTCAGCTCTGGAAGTTTCATCTTCTTATTACTAATATAAGAAAACATCTCTTTAAATAGGTTCTAGAAATGTTTTTTTCATGTTTCACTTTGGACACGTTCGCTAGTGATGGGTTTCGCGGCGATTTAAGAAGACGAGCTTCTACCGTATACGACGTTTAGCTTCTGTCCGTCCGATTGAAACTCTAGCAACTTGTCCGAAATTACGATAGCATAAGCTTCGGTTTCGGCCGGCACTGCCGTATTAAATATTGCTTTGATCTGAATATCGACGACCGACGATTTTAATCGCTCAGATTGTTTGGAGAGGTCGAAAACCATTAGCGGATATAGTTCTTTATAATCAATCGGTGTTATATTACTCTGCGTTATCAACTGATCCATTCCGTAGAATTTTTCGCTAAACGTTGCCGCGGCTCGGTACGCTCTCGAGAATTGTTGATTAGGAAACGATAGGTTGTAGTCCACAGCCGGGTATCTTTCCTGATTCATCATCACGTACATGTACTTAAGATCGCAATGGTCGAAGATCGACGGATTATGTTCTTGATTTCCGTCACGACTTGTCTGAAATCCTACGATTATATATCTCGGTTTTTCCGGAGATGTCTTGACACTAAGTCTCCAACTGAAAGTAGTCGACTGAGGAACCGTTATGGTGTCGCATTGACGTGCGCGATAGGCTACAGCCAACGATGCTTTCGATTCGATCGTTTTATACAACTGCATTTTTTCCATATCGGATGGAATAACGTGCGGCATAAACCACGATATCTTCTCTATTGCAACTTTTCCAACCGCTGCATCGTGACCTCTAAAAATTGCGTCGTCGTCGGCTTTTCGCACTAACGTTAGCGTATGTTTCAAACCGTAAACAATCTTGTCGTAATCATCGCAAAAACCGAAGATATGCTTTAATGCAACTATAAAGCTGAACGTTCCCTTAGCAGTCGGTTTTCGAATAAGATACTGTTGTCTGACCGCAAACCCCGTGTTATCGGCGAGAACGGCCGTTGCACCACTGTCTTTGTACCACAGCTGGTTTAAACCTTGTGCCAGTTGAAAATCGTTTGGGTATTTTAGCAATCCGAGCATCGTGGTAGCTTGACCCGGGTGAAATAACGTTTCTATTTCTTGATTCGATAGAGAATACGATATTTGACTGAAGAGATGCATTAGCCCGTTATTCGTAACAGCCACTGCATCGGCATTAACGTACGCGGTGTTATCCGCTTTAGTCAGTCTTCCTTCGAATAGCAAATACGATTCCGAAGGGTGGCTGAACAAGTCTTGGAGCTCGATATTGATACGAATCTCGCCCGTTGTGTTTAGATTCGTTCTCGCAGTAGGTTCATACTCGTGAAATTCGTATCGTTCGATACTCTCGTCCGTCAAAGGTTGTTCCGTGAATCTTAGTATATCTGATTGCATTTTTTTATTAATAATATATGATTTTATTTTATTTAAATATAAATAACCTATGCAACTTTCAATCCAGCTCCATTTAAACGTCTAACGAGATCTTGAATTCTAATAGCGCTCTTTGCATTGGAATTCATACCATGCCCCATCATTAAATTATTTATATTTGTACTGTTCGAACGCGTTCCGTCGTTAATAAGTCTAGTTAGCACGTCTTTACTTTCTTGAGTTAGCAAGTCCTTACCTTCGTTCAGCTGCGGTTGGAGCGCTGAAAGCGCATGTGAAGCGAGTTCCGTAGCAGCTGAACTTGTAGTAGGTAAATTTTTGGGACTCATAATTTTAGCAATCGCTTTATCGACTAATCGTTTCCAAGCGTCAGCAGCGACAGTTTTACCAACATCCAGCGCTTTTTGCCCGATGTCTTTAGCCGCATCTTTTCCTACGCTGAGAGCGGTGGACGCTATTTGTTTAGCCGCATTTGACGTAAATAGTTTCTTGAAAAAACCCGCAACAACATCGAATATTCCCGCCCCTCCGATAACATATTGTTTCTTATACCTTCTTTTAGCAACTACTAACATTTTTTATATTAATAGCATTATATTTTTATATTCATTTTTATTTATCGCTCCTTGTCTTAGTAACTCGTCGCATATACCAACTATCTCATTTCTCACTCCAGAATTGCCCGCCTCAAAGCTAGCCATTCGCAGAGATAACATTTCTATTAATGCATTAGGATCTTGAGGAATAACGATAGGCCTACGCCATAGGCCTATTCCTTTACCTTGCGCCTTTGACATCATCGAGTCCCATATCGGTTTAATAATATTTTTATATTTTAAGCTCCTAGAGGATTTTGGTTTACTTGGATTTTTCGGCTGCCTCATAGCATTCGTTATCTTCAGAATCTCGGCATATTCTTCCCGATCGTTTGCATTGAAAATCGACTCGTCCGGTTTGGCCATCGTTAATAATTCCCAAAGTCCTGGAGTTCCTTCGTATATCTTAGGCCTATCGCCTACCGTCACGTTATTGCCGTCGATCGATATAGGACTGTCGCCTATATAAAATTGGCCGGCTTTTGAGTTTATACCGAACGTTGTGTCTACCGTCTTTTTATCGGACGCGTATTGTTGCAGGTACTTCACCGCAATATCTCCTAGTTCTAAGGTTTTTATATCTTCTAGGCCTACCGGGTCTTCACCGTAAGCCTCTATCGAAGGGTATTGAGGAAACTGAATGGCTTTTAACGATGTCGAAATAGAAGCGGGAAGCGCTTTTAAAGCGTTAGCTGTATCTGCCGAGTTTTCTTTTATGGTAGATAACAAAGCCTTTTGTTCTTTTGAAATTGTTGATTGCGAGTCGACTATTGGTTTGTACAATCTCGTTAATTCTCGTTGTAGTCCGATGTCTCCTAATCTCTCGGATAAAAAGTTTTGTCGAATATTCTTCTTCGATTTCAGAAACTCTTCAACGATAAAATCTCTTTTTGCGGGATCGGTTATCTTTAGAAACGACATTATATTTTATTTATATAAGCTTATAGCTATATTTTTTAAACGTAAATTCGAACGTAATTTCGAACGTTTAATTTACGTTCCCGCTAAAACGTTCTCGTTAAACGTTAATTTTTCTGTGCTAACTTTGGTTTTATTTTTAATTTTTTCTTTCATATCGTTGAATTTCACAAACTCGCTTAGAATTAGCGAATATTCAACGTCTGAAATATTGTCGTCAACAAGAGCTTTTGAAATAAGGCTACTGATAGTGTTCAGTTTTGCTTCCGCTAAAGTTTTGATCTTTTCGTGCTTTGTCAATTTCAGTGCAAGCTTCTTACTAACTTGTCCTCCGATAATAATTAACAATCCTACACCTACTGCCGTACCTGTTGCTATCGCTATGGCCGGAGTTGCAATTACAGTAGCCAGAGCTGCCAGTCCCGAGCTGCTGAGCCCCATCACAGTTACTATCAGAGCGTTGTCGATAATGCTAATCATTCTTATGTTCCTACGATACTTTGTACTTAAGGCGGTCCTTTTATCACGTTCTTGTTCGATTTCTTTTTGAATTTCGTTAATTTTTTTAAAACGATACGATTGGGATGAATTTTCCATTTGTTTATATTCCATTATTATTATTATTAAGATTTTTTAAATTTAAACGTGGTAATTAATGTAGCATAGCGAATCTTTTTCGTTAATGATAACTACGGAATCGGAATTGTTTTGAATAGTAATAACAATGTCTTCCACATCTTCGCAAATGGTTGAATCTTGCAAGCTACATTTCTTTTCTTTAATCGCCTGTCTAAGCGAGACTAGACAGACTCCCCTAGTTAGTCGAACGCCAAATCCTAGCTCTTGCGAGACCGACAATCTGGGTTGAATTGTGATCGCTCGTTGTGCGAAAATCTCCCAACGCTGTGAGCCCGGTTGTCTTATAGCCCGATGCGTTACTTCTTTAGGCAACCAAAATACTGATTCTGGTCGAGTTCTAACTCTGCTCGGAGAATTGCGTTTTGTTATAAACTTGTGCATTGGCATACCGTATCGCGACATTATATATATATTTATATATATTTATATATATATTAAAACCTTTACAGAATCATACCAAGAAGGGGTCCAAGGATTGGAATGCTAGAAAGTACTTTTGAAATAGGATTGTCGTTTCCAAGAATCAATCCTGAACCACTGACAAATCCAGAACCTCTGCGCATGTACAGTCCTTCTCCTACACCGTCTAATCCAGATCCTGACCATGGTTTCAGGTAAAGACCTGCTGCGTGCGGAACCATCTTGTAGCTTCTTCCTCCTTTCTTTATGTATAAAGCACTTCCATTAACACCAGATCCCATTATCTTACTTACACCTGTACTGGCTAATCCGCTTAAAGCTCCAGTTGCAAGACTTGGCAGAACGCTAGAAAGAAGAAATTTTCCAGCTGTAGCTAGAAGTGGTAATAACGCTGGAAGAAAACCGCCTTCGACTTTCATATTATGATCTATTTGCGTTTTACTCATTTTGAGCGTAGTACCAGTTCCATTCTGATATGCTTTGGCCATTTTATTAATTTGTGCTCGTGTAAGAGCTAAGACGTGTTCGCCGGATAGATCTGCGTGAGTTAGTCTTATACTCGTTCCTGTCCCTGCTTCAACTGCGCGTTTAATTTTGTCTTTTTGTCCATCCGAAACATTAACTTTTGTATTCGTATATCGACTCATTTTATATATATAATTGAAATTAAAAACTTTAATACCACGATAATTAATTCTCACACTTCTCTAATTTGAAACCTGATCGATAACTCCTCTCCTCGAAGGTTGATTAGTTTTCCATTTTGATCTGTAAGTTTTGTTTCCATAGCCGAAATCGTAAATAGCGTAATAGGAAGATATACTAAATTAACGGGCACTTCTATAATCTTGTATCCGGGGCCTACATTCGGGAAAAAGGAATATATAATGTTTTCCGTTGTTCCGTTAGAATACGAAGATCCTATTACGTCGCTGGTTACTCTCAAACTATTTACGTTCATTATATTCACTATGTTCTCCGATTCGTTATATCCTTCTGAATATACTCGGCTATTAAATCCTAAAACAGTTCTAATCGAATCCTCGAATGTCAAATCAACCTGATAGTTAGCACCGATATCTAATACCGATTTCAAAGTATTGTTGTTCGCTTGTAACGTTATACAGTACGCATCTCCAGTTTCGTCATAATGTCCTGATTGTTTCATGATTCTTTGAATGTGTTCGTTTATATCTACGATTTCGTAACTACCTTCTGGGACTCTTATAGTAAACCACGTTCTACCATTATCTGGCGAATAAATAAAGTTGTTGTTTGTAGAGTCTATATTCGGAAAGGAATTATACGTCTCAAGATTAATAAGACACATTTCATACTTTTTGTTTTTGTCAAGTTGAATCAGAGGATTAAATTTTGTTCGAATTTGCGTGCTCCTTTCGCTCACCAAAATGCTGAATGACTCTTTAGGCTCTGTGTTACGAGCGATCTTTTCTGTGTTCAGAACTATCTTTTCTAACCGCGCTTCCATTAAATATATAATATATATAATATATAACTTATGAAGAAGCTGAAGGTTTATGCTGAAGGCTTATGCTGAAGGCATATAAAATGTATCTAACCCACTTCTATATTTGCCGTTGTTTTTTTTACTGGTTAAATCTATCACTACAAATCCGTGCGGACGCTCCCACGCAGTTTTACACAGTTTTACAAATTCGTCTTTAGGCATATCATCTACGCCTACGTGATCGTTGTATATATTATTAATATTTTTAAGGTCTTGACTAAATAAACAGATAAAGTTTGCATTCTCTCTGATAGTCTGTCTAGGCAATTTAAAATAGTTTTGGGCTAGGTAAAATGAGTCAACATTACTATGTCTTCCTCTGATATAATAACATTCGCATTTGTTTTGTTTTTCCAACTGTAAATCGTCGAAAATCATGAGATTCTGCTTGGCACTCAAATCTCTCGGATCGGGAACTTCTTCAGAAGTTTCAAAGAATCGACAGTTCATATCAGATTTTTTAACTATACTTTTAGCCATTTCCTCAACGACTGATATTGGCGATACATTTAACCTGGCTATCTCGTCTTGACAACCAAACAAATTGACAATTGCTTCTTTAGGCAGTTTTTCTTCGAATGCTTTTTTCAGTATTTTATATTCTGGTTGAAAGAGAGATCTTCCAAAAACCTGTAAGTTATCATAGTCTAACCATCCAGGATTCAAAAGTAAATTTAATAATAGCGTAGTCTTACCGCATCCAGACTTCCCAACGATCAGACCCCTTATACTTCTAGGTAATAATGGATTATTAAATCTTTTCGATGTCTCGTCGTTCCAAGATAAATCTTTAACTTCCATTTCTTTTTTAATTATAAAAATAGTTTTATATTAAAATGTATATGGAACAGATGTATTGCGTAAAGTGCAAGAGAGAAACCGAAATGACAGATATTCAAAATTTCATCAGTAAAAACAAAAGACTTATGCTTAAAGGTGTCTGTGTCGATTGCGGAAAGATTAAAACTCGATTTCTTTCCACTGCCAAAACAGGAGGCGATCTAGTTGGGTCTTTAAATTCAGCTACGAAAAATCTAAAACTTCCTTGGTCAAAATTTCCTGGAGAATTGCATCTACCAGGACATTCGTTTACGGGCCCCGGAACAAGATTAGATCTAAGATTGAATCCTGACGCCTCCCCGAAAGACTGGAGTAAGCCTGTGGACAGAATCGACCAAGCAGCTTACCGTCATGATTTAGCTTATGACCAGTATTCGAATACAGCTGCCAGAAATGCCGCCGACAGAGTAATGGTAAATGAATTAAATAATATATCTAATCCTACATTACGTGAGCGCGTCGAAAGAGCGATAGTTAAACCTATTTTGTCTACAAAAGCCAATCTTGGTTTAGGTCTAGGTACTTCCGATTCAAAGCCAGCTGTTAAACCGTCTCAAAAATGGACGGATGAACTCGCCGAACAATTACACAGACCGGTAATACGACATTTTACTAAAAGGAAGGTTTACGTTAAAGGTATCGATCAGATTTGGGCTGCAGATCTTATAGACATGCAATCTTTCGCGGAAGATAACGATGGCGTTAAATATTTATTAAGTGTTATCGATATTTTTTCAAAATACGGGTGGCTTGTCCCGATAAAAGATAAGAGCGGAAAATCTGTGTTCGATGCATTCACCAAAATACTTTCCAGTAGCGGACGAAAACCCGAGAAACTCTGGGTCGATAAGGGAAAGGAGTTTTACAATAAAAACGTGAAATCAATTGAAATCGATTTATACTCCACTGAAAATGAAGAGAAGTCATCCGTAATCGAACGATGGAATAGAACCATGAAGGAGAGAATGTTCAAATATTTCACAGCTAATTCGACTACGAAATATATCGATGTTTTAGAAAATATGGTTTCTCGTTATAACAAAACTAGACACTCTTCTATAAAAATGACTCCGATAAAAGCGAGTATAAAGAAAAATGAGACTATTGTATGGAAAAATTTATATGGAGGGTTACACCCAGAACCACCTGATAAACCGAAATTTTCAATAGGAGATAAGGTTCGAATTTCTAAGAAAAAGAAGACCTTCGAAAAAGGTTTTACACCTAGATGGTCTGAGGAGGTGTTTACTGTATCACAAGTTCAATACACCGATCCTCCGACGTATAAGATAACAGATTTTAACGAAGAAGAAATCCAGGGCACGTTTTACGAGCAAGAATTACAAAAGACGACTCAAGAAATTTATAGGATAGAAAAAATCATAAAGAAACGCGGAAATAAATCTTTTGTCAAATGGGTGGGGTACCCAGAATCCTTTAATTCTTGGGTTGAAAATAAAGCATTAATAAATCTACATTAGAGCTAGGCTGAGCGCGTTAGACGTTATTTTACTCTGGCAAAAGGGGGCTGTTGTCCAAAAATTTAACATGATATATTTTGGGCTTAAAATGATAAACAATAATTTCTGTTTAAAATGTTGAAAAAATTATCATTCTATGTTTATTGGTTCCAGAGATATGAATTTTAGAATGTATTAAGTTTTATATCTTAATACAAACTCAACATAAATTGCAAAGTTTCAGTGTATTTAACCTTAAACGTATGGAAATCACTATGGGAAACCCACCAAATGATTCTATTTCTAGCAAGCTGAATGCACAAGCTTTCCAATGAGGTATTGCACATGGTATTATTAATAATAATAATCTTCGTTTAATATCTTCAAACTGACAACATGATTACAAATCAGTACATGTTATGCGATAAATCTTAACTACTAACAGAACAGACAGCCTGCAATACACGGCGCAAATTGCAGCCTACAAAGCATGTCCGCCTATGGGACTCGATCTCTGTAACTCTCGCACTCTACGCCAGATGTTATCCAATGCGCTATCGGGCCCCCTGCTAACAGATTGAAGGCCATAAAACACTCTCAGTGAATATACATCAGCGTTCTATGCCAAATAACAAATAAACTGGCTGAGGAAGATCGCAGGGATTTCAAGACTGCAAAAAATAAGAAACGATGACATAAGACAATCATTCGGCATCAAAACAACTCTGCTAGACAAAGTCGTTCAACGAAGACTTCGATGGTTTGAACATGTAGACTGTAGAGAGAATGCCATTTGACCGAATCCAACATAGGCCTATTGCACCTCCATGACCTTCTTTCTACCTGCTGTTCTAAAGACTGGGTATGATCTGCGCCCTCGTTCTCATAATCTGGTTCTCCCTAGATTTGACTCCCTTACCCGAAAGGTTTCCTGGGTAGGATGCTGTAGGCCTACAGTTAGGCTCTATTGCTATTATTTCATTTTAGATCTAACGCTGTTTTTCTGTTCTATTTTCTTTCCTCTGCTTGTAATATTGTATGTAAAGCGCTGTTCGTTTGCTAGCGTTTATTAAAGAATAAACTTACTTACTTACTTAAATCTTTATCTAAGACAGATCCCCTATAGAAACTTCTAAATCTTGATTAGGTACATTGTGATTAATCATGCATTATTTTCTTTAAGAAGATTTGTGTAGTCTCCTAAAGTACCGGTAATATATACTCTCATGTTTATGACGCTGGCTCTTAGATAGAAAAACATCGCTTTAGGCTAAATTATAGTCTTCTATCAAATGTATTATTATTATTTTATGATTGGTGGGATTTTATTTATTTTCTAAGCTAAACGTCAGTCTGTCGGGTAAAATTAGAAACTATTTTACAACATAGTATTAATCGACGATGACTTTCGATATTAAGCTATTTTTAGAAACACGGAATTTCAGCGGTCATTTTCACTGATAATGTTATAAGCTTCAATTAGATCTCCTCTGCTCGTCATTCTCCGATGGGCCTAACTCAAACCCGTTGGTAAACGTACGCTTTAGCGTAGGCCCTAATTAATATGTTCAGGACATGGAGAAAATCCGTGAATAGCGTATATAATTATTTCATCCAGTTTCTCGTGTGTACTAGGCCAATGTTTGAACTATACAGCTGTAAGCTGCAAAGACCGGATGAATGAATGAATGAATGAATGGGAAATGGCACGGAGTGCAATAACTTTTACGGTTCATAGTTATTACAGTATCGTCAGTTTTCTATATTTTATTCCAAAGACGCGATTTACTTAATTACTAGCTTACTTGCTTGCCTTATTCCACCCAGTGATTTAAGCGAAATTGGCCAATAGGTCAGAATAACGGGTTGACTTCCGGAACGTCCGAACGAGACTTAAATAGAGCGAAAAGTGAATTTATAATTTTTCGACGACCTACATTTCCCTCTGTGGACCAAAAGGATAGGCAACAATATTGAAGACTGCAGATGAATAGGCCTATCGAGCAGCAGTCTGGCACAGCCGAATAAATTATGTTGAATTCTACCACTGTGACCAATAGAAACGGGCGTTAACATCGCAGACATCTTGCCGGACATAAACATGGAGACATAAACAGACATCATTTGGATGGTGTTGCTTGCTTGCTTGCTTGACATCGGTTGGACGTTACAAAATTCTAAAATGAGTGCTAATACTGTAAATCATTTTCTATAGGGCTCGCCAATGAAAAACAGACTTCAGGGACTTCAGACTTCACAGAATTTATTGGCGAGAAAACTGTGTGTGACGCGGTGATATAGCGATATGATCTGTGCCTTTAGTTTCGGTTTCGAATCTACCCCAAGTCACAGCGTAGCTACGTTTCAAGCGAAAAACCTTCAAGGATGTCTGTTTATGTCTGCAAACTGTCCATTCTTCAATCTACCATCCATCCTTCAATCTACCATCCATTCGTCCACTAATCCGATTATTCGCTAATCCACCCACCCATCCAATACATCCATTCACTCGTCAACCCAACCAACCACCCTCCAATCCACCCATCCAACTATCCACTAATCCACACTCCCACAATCCATCCAACCATCCTAAAATTCATTCATTCATCTCAACCATTCATTCGTTCATTACAAACGCACCTGATAACCTTAATCTTGGCCCGTGAAAGACACTTAGGCCTATTGCACACACACACTGTGTGTGCAGAGGAACACAGTGTGTGTGTATACATGTGTGTATACATGTGTGTATACATGTATGTCTGGTCTTATCAAATGAGATCTGATGCCGATTAAGCTGCTACTGCAGCAGCTCCTGCTGCTGCTGCTGCTGCTGCTCCTGCTGAAGCTCCTGAACGAAGCATGTGATTGGCATTTGCACCTGTGATGGGCATTTGCACTGTTAATCAATCAAAATCAATCAATCAATCAAAATGAGCCAAAGTGCTTCAAGGGTATCTACTTCCAATGATTGCAAAAGATTCTCAGTGAACAGAAAATCCAAATTACAAGGCTAACAGACAACTTCATTCGTACTCACACCTCAGATTCACAAGTAGTACACTATCTCATTGAATGCTTCGACTTTTCATGTACCAGATAAGTGAACGGCATTGTGCTCACCGGCCTTTCTCGACCGTTTACTTAAAAGCAACCATTGATTGAGGTTAAGTGCATTGCTATAGGAGCGCATTGATATCTGTAAAGACAGATTACCTAGATTTCTTTCATCATGGCTCAAAAGTAATATTCACATTGTAGTTAGTCATTCGTTACCATTGCTGTTACTCTGCTTTTTGCTAAGAAGTAGTGACTTATTGCCAGGGACGTCTATCTCCTCTAAGTCATTGGAGCAACTTCCCCTTCCCTCTGTTCTTCGCCCCTCCCATTCCTTCCCCCTGTTAATGGTGGCACACACACTGAAAGATCTCGCCCCCACCCCCCATTTCTTTGATGGAGCATTTGCTCCAAGGCTTCTATGGTGTAGGCGTCCCTGCTTATTGCAAATTGTAAGAATTTCATACAAACTGTTTGTGCTTATTTACGACAGATTTCCTGCCAAGCGGAATCCATGTGGGACGGTTACAGCAATACCAATTCGAGCATGACAAGTGTGGGAAAATATTATGCCACCTTCGAGGTTGAAAAGACGTTACACGTATAAATACATGAATACATACATACATTTATACACACCTGTAATCATACACATACGCACACATGTTTCTGCGTAGGTAAACACATAGATAAATTCGCACGTACATTTGCACGTAGGCCTGCGTTCGTAGCACACATTTGTGTGTTTGCAAATGACATTGCGGATGAATGTCCAAAGCCCTTTAACTGCTTCGCTGTTGAGTTTCCCTGTTTAAGTTGTCTTGTCTACATTGCATTGGATATATGTTTACAAATATCTGGAACTTATTATTTAACCTCTCAGAGCTTACATAATGTTCTGTTCGGTAGTCGGAAGGCACATTGTCTATTGTCAGAATGATACGGCCTATATTATTACTAATTGCCGATGATTCAGAAAACACCACAGTGGCCGTTTTGTCATCTACATGTTCGAAGAAGTTTAGGATGAGTAGATACATTTCAGTTGTTGAGTCTCGGTTATGCTACCGCGTGACCTAGATTTAGGTAGCAATTAACGGGGAAAGGGGACTTGAGGAAAATCCTTATTATTCGAATGAATTCTCCTCATACTCGTCTCTGCCGTTCCTTCACTGCTTCCAAATGCAATTGCACCATACAAGGGCTCTTGTGTCTATTAGCGGTGACCGATGATGCTGCAATTAATTCTAATTCTAATTTCTCGTTCGACAGCTGTTTAGATGCACTAAGCAACTCAGAGATATATAATTATGGCTAGACCGTCAGAATGTTACTAAGGAAAAGGCACAGATTTTAGGTTGATTCTAAGTGAATTCTAGGTACATCATAGCAGCTGACAGCGTAAAATAGAGTGAATAAACTGAGACCGTGAATAGTTAGACAAATGCCACATATAAGTTGTCTGGGGTTTAAGTAAATGTTAATGATTGATTTTACAGTTATATATGGTGAATCTGGTTGTTGTCTATCATAGAGCACAGTCCAGAGTTACAGCATCAGTCTGAGCAATGGATCCACCTTCAACGTTACATTTAAATCAACTCTTCCGTTGACCTGTCGTCACTGCGTCAATGCTGTCCCCTCTTGTTGCAGATACAGGTTCCGATTGTTGGATTATACTGCGTCCACGATACAGTGCGATCTATTATGGACAGGTGGTGACACAGCAGTAGTGACCGTTTATTTTGTGCCGGGAGCCACGCAAACGGGAAATTCCTTCGCTTTGGTCTTCGAGAAATACGTTGACGATTTTAGTTTGGGGGCTGTCGCTGTGGCGTAACTATATGATCCCGACAGTTAAAGTAAGCATCCGTTTTGCTTATTCTGGCGCACGAGCGGATCACAATATCATAAATGTTCTAATAGCATTTCTAAGTGTTAAATTTTGGTGAGACTGCTTTTTGTAGTAATTGTATGTCGGATATTTGGGTCTACAGCTAACCACGAGAGCAAAAGGTTCGCAAAAGGTTAATCAGTCACTCTGTTACAGAGTAAAGCAGGGAGGCGACCTGACCGACGTCTCTTAGGAGCGTAGACTCGGACCCGACCTGGGCTGGTGAACCAAAGTCCTCCGTGCCCACCTTCACGTGGTGCGGACTGTTAGTACCCTTCCAATGGAAGGGGAACGAACGGGCACGGCAGGCAAAACCAGAGGAAGGCAATGGCAAACCACCCCTGTTATCATGCCAAGAAAATCGTCATGAGACACACCAAACCAAAACTAAGGGACTTGACTTCGAACAGGAAACAATGGAGAATGTTTATCATGACGATCGCTAGAGCTCCGAGAGCTGACAGCACAAGGTGACAAGGTGAACCACGAGAGACGCTTTCAATGGTAGTCTATGGTAACGTTAATGAACAACAACAAGTTCACCAATTAGCAAACAGCGCTTAGAAAACAAGAAAAATCAGGTGTAGGCCTAAGGCTCCTGCACATTCGCAAAGCCCGGCCAACAGATTCTCATCGAGATTAGTAGTTGACGACGATTATAAGTTCAGAAAATTTGCACAAATTCGAGCTCATGCTCATACCAGACAATCGTATTTGACCCACTCAACCATCCATCCTTTGCTGAGTGCAAAGGCAAGTTGGAGGTAAAGAATGTTATCGTGGATTGATGCGGTAATGTTTGCGCTTCAGCTTCTATAACACGGACCACATGTCTGATGAGCCTTCGTAAAGAGACGTGTTAACAATCTTCTTATACCTTTATTTACCTTTTTATCTGGTATTCGTTTCCGTGGGGGACGCTCAAACATGTTCTATTAAGACTAAACGCCAGCAGTCATAAGTGATGTGATACAATGTTTTCAACAGGGACGTCATTTCAGCTTTTCTGGGTGGGGGAGAGTTGAAAACATTTATTCAGGCTCACACGCGAAAATTTTTATTTCGCCGTGTGGGGACAACAGTGCAGTGTGTCTTCCCACTGTTAAAGGTGGGGTCTTGTCCCCCTCGACCCCTCGGGATCGCTGCCCATGTTTGTATTTAGGCTACATGTGCAAAACTGTAAGCCATGGCTGCATTTTAGTATCTTTTTCCTTTTTTACCCCTTTCTTCGTCCTCCGTTTTTTTACAACTTTTTTCGAAAGGGGGGATGTACCCTTTCCCCCTCAAATGACGTCCCTGATTTCTAAGATTTGAAGTTTCAACTAATACTATTATATGTACTCTGCATATTCTATTTTATACCACCTTGACGTTAACTTCTGAAATGCTAGAAACTCTGGTAACTTGTAAATTTCTAATGGCAGTTGTGCTTTTTGTTAACAGATGACTATTCTTCCACAGTCAACAACACCTTATAAAACTTGCCGTTCATCTGGCGATCCTCACCTTTCTACCTTCGATGGCGCGTGAGAATAAATTCTTGTTTTTGTCGCCCTAGTTTTTCCATTCATTTAAAAAATAATGACACTGTGGCGTCTTCGTGTTCTTCAGGTGATCTCCCCGTATTAGTTAGTCCCTTAGACTTAGTCCCTTGGACTTTTCATTTTTGTACGAAAATGGTCCGAATTCATTTATCCCACCAGTCTGTTATCCGATTTCATCCAATTTAATCGACTGAAATCTTTACATATTGTATTATGATATTGTGTTACTTTTTGTGTAATGTGATATATCTACCTAACTCATTCCAATATAGTCGTGTTCTTCAAGCAAATTTATTCTCAAATCTTGCATCACCAAAGAAATCAAAGATGACATAAAAGAATCTAAATCACATTTTTTTTACCAGAGGTAGTAATAACCCCTCAGGTTGTCTAAAACTATATCCGGAGAAAATAATGATGTTACTCTGAAACGACGGATTAAAATCATCAAACAACATAATAACCGATGTACGTCTGTCCCGTAACAAACACTATTGTGACGTCACTATACTGCCGCCTTGGCGACGGCTGTCTTGACGACGACGGGCATGACGACGGCGTTTAGACCATTTTAACCAACGACGGCCTATAATATGACGTCATAATATAACGGGGAAGTAAGCTTAATTGTTTTATATACCGTGATTTTTCACGGGTTACAGCTAGTTGTAATTATAATTGCATATGTGGGTCATTATCCGAAATGTTACAAATTTCGTCTCCGAAAAACAAAAAAACTTTTCCCACAAAATTGGTTGCAAGTGTTTTCTTTAGTCATGGACATAGTTAAATTTAACTAATTTGAAAGAAATCCACTATATTTTTAATCATAAGTTGTTTTTTCCAGAATTTATAAAGTCGAAACTCCTCTTTTTTCATTACAGTCCGACCCTTTTGTGTAATCATAATTATTTAATCACAGGGACCTGAAATATTTGTCTGGTGCTTATAAAATGAAAATTTCTTAAAAGTACATGATACCAGCATTAAGTAGGAATACAACAGGCCTTTTCTTCACATTACAAATTAGTCTGGTGTCAAGAAATGAAGATATTTTTCGAAATTATTTTTAAAAAGAAATATTATTTTTAGCTACAGAAAAAATCTGTGCAGCATTAGCTATAACTGTATGTTAAAAGCATTAGATACAAGTTGAACAACATTTTAAGAGTTTCTAGTAAATTCTAATTACTTGCAATTTATTTTTATATCAAATAATTCACAAAAATACATGTAATTCACTCTTAGCAATGCATCATTACCATCCGTGACAAGATGCGACTGCCATGAGAAAATAGCAAAAATCTGATGTATACGGATGGTAATGATAATAAACAACCGCGGATGGTGATGACATAATGATGAAATTTATAAAAGGCGTCAAACATTTCAACGTGAATTACTCCATCAGATAAGTAATTTCAATCATTTCAAGAAAAGCGGTAAATAAAATAAGTTATCAATGTTGTAATCTACCTAAACCAGGAAATACAACACTAGATGGTAATGAAACAGAAATTTACTTTTCTTGTAATTTGGAACACACAAACTTAAATTAAAAATAAAACATTATGAATTTCAACACAAATCTGTGTGATTCCATTAATAATTGACAATATCTTGGTCCTGATGTTTTTATTTGAGTAAGTAAATATGTTCTCTAAAAGTTATAGGCTTCCCAAAATTTGAGATGGCTATGATGCTTATTTCTATGGACAAGTATAAATATACCCAAAAAGAAAGAAATATTATGAAAATGAGTCTAACTGTTTAATTGCTGCATATGCTAGCTACTAATTAATCAAAATAATATACCTTTGTTACAGGTTGTAATGGAGTAAATTTGTGTAAAAGCTGAATTTAATGCATTGCACACCGTCTCGGACAGAGGATGGCAATGATAGTTTGTATACATTTATTTTTTTTCTTCTAAATTTCCAAAATCTAGCAGCTACAACAATTATGGGAAATGTTAATCTGGTCATTCTTTGAAGGGTAGGCAACAAAAATTGAGGAAATTATCAAAAAAAACTCAAAAACCAGCGTGGGACATCAATTCTGCACTTTTCGGATAATGACCCATGTACGTATAGCGCCTATTCAATACCGACAAGTCAGATGCGCTCCCGACTTACACAAGGAAACTATGATCGAACAGAATGATCTTCGTGTGCTTGTATAATAGGAATAGAGGCAAAGAGAGGCTAAGGAGTTTATGTCGCAGTTGGTTAGCAACTCATTCCCGCAAGAATGGGCGGACCACTGCACAACTGTGCTGGACCGTGAAAGTCCGGGGCCGGTGGTAACATGAAGTAGCCTTGCGCAGCACAACAGATAAATTTATGTATTGCAATCGATCATAATAGTTAGGTTATTGCTGTTTCAAACGGCTTTTGGTCAACTAATATTCCTGTTTTATAAAGTCTGGCCATTATTTTTCAGGTGCACGGCTGCTTATTTAAAAAGTATCGTATATCAACGTGTAATTGAGACATAGTGTTTTAGGCATGTTTATACAACCGTCTAAAAAAATTTAAAAACTTTCGCCGTGGAAGACCACGAATTAACTGGATAGACAACATTCTTTCCTGGTCCCATCTTTCTGGATCTTATCTTCTCGCTGCTGCACGCAACAGGCGTCAGTGGAGAACCCTAGTCCATGCATGTGACCAACCGTCGCGCAGCGACGTCGGTGTTTGACATGACATGACATGACATACAACCGTCTAATAATGGTTTTCTAAATTTCAGTAAATAATTTTATAATTTCAGCCTATTCAACAACTATATGGTTGGAGATTTCTATCTTGTGAAAGCAATAAACGCCAATCAGCTCATGGAGGTACAATGACATGATTCAGCACAACTGCGGTGTTGTTGGTTTCCACGAAACTTTAAACACCACTAATTTTTTAAATAAGTTTCAGCCATTCCAAACGATTGCTTTACATCACCCTTCGGTTATTTGGACATTGGATAAAAATTAAAATTATAGTAGCATAAGCTGTAGGCAACCGCATTTTCGCGAGTTTGCTTCAAGCATTATATCAGAGGTTAATCTGTTTACAGAAAATAATATTTATGTATCAAAATTTCTCATTTCGTCATTATTTATGTTGTATAATTCGGACCTTTGATGTAAATGTCGGCTTGGTAAGCGTGTAAACAAAGTTCATTTACCACAGTTCATTTACCGCATTGTATACTCTCACAGACAAGTCGACGCAAGAATTTCTTACCATTTGCTCTCAGTCGTGCTTCTTAAGGCAAAGCCTTCTATGCGGCATTTTGCCATAATCGCATGTTTAGGGTAGCACGACATTACCTACCATGACACTTAATACCCTGACACTTAACACCGGACTGTTCGTACCGACGACACCTAGTCCCATAGACAATTAATCCCAGGACAATTAATTCCTATACACACAGTCTTTTTCGACCCCCAGTAACTACTCACCTCAAGTTTTCCAACCGAGCCATTTCCATAACAGCGCCACGCCTCTGGAATGATCCCCCCTGAATTTCGCAGTTTCTTAGTGCCTCCATCATCATTGCAACCCGTCCTTCATCCTCATCCTCATGTTCCTCTATCTATCACCCCCGGGCTTTCCACTCAAAACTGAAGTTTCACCTTTTCAAATACACCTACCCTGACTCATCTGATACTCCGCCTTCGCTATTATTATTCTCGCCGGAAACGACACCTGCCTTGACAGCTGCTCTGCCTCTCCTGATCTGGTACCCTGGAAATCGGACTTGGCCTTCTTTTGGACTACTCTCTGGAACCCCCTTTGATTTGGTTTGCCCTCCTGGAAATCGGACTTGGACCTCTTTTGGACCACTTTCTGGAAACCCCCTGATCTGGTACCCTGGAAATCGGACTTGGACCTCTTTTAGACTACTCTCTGGAAACCCCTTTGATTTGGTTTGGTCTCCTGGAAATCGGACTTGGACCTCTTTTTGACCACCCTCTGGAAACCCCCTGATCTGGTACCCTGGAAATCGGACTTGGACCTCTTTTGGACTACTCTCTGGAAACCCCCTTTGATTTGGTTTGGCGTCCTGGAAATCGGACTTGACCTCTATTGGACTACTCTCTGGAAACCCCCTCTGATCCGACGTAGCGCTCGTGAATAGGCTGGTGTCCTGCGCTTGGCCTTCGAGTGGCGCTTTAGAAGTTTGGAGATTACGATTACGATAACGATTACGATTACACATCAACTTGTGGAACCAGTATGCCGCATCTATAGACGGTATCGCACGACGACTAACGCTGTTGAGGGATGGCACCATGGGCTCCAGTCGCTATTAAATGTCACCAAACCATGTTTAGTTATTATTTAGCTTTGAGCTTTAGTCGATGCATGGTGTTTCTACACAGGTCCAGGTCCGTCACGAAATATGCAATGGCGGTGTTACCTGTAATTGCGGCATTGTTGTGCGTGAAGGCAACAGCGCATTCAGGATAAGCGTTTGCGATGAAGGACCCTGGAGCTTGTATGGTCAGAGGAATCCAACAATTGTTCGTCTACTCTCACAAGATCCAGTCGATTCGTCTACGGTTTATATCGATGGCACGGGCCTGATGTTTAGCGTAAGTAAAAACTTTATGTACCAAATATTTATCCAATTTTTGTATGCTCTGTGAAGTGCTTAGCGCGAGAACGCCTTTTTTTACCTTACATGAGGTCTTCGCAATATAGGAACATGTCTTGGGGCACAATGACGGTTCAGACCTGCTATGATTTCTAATGCATTTCGCGACGCTCAAGGAAGGAACGGAGTTGATTCTTCAATTAAAGATCTGTTTCTCTTTAGGAAACGCCTCACTATATTATTTCTGGCTTTTAAAAACTAGATAATCAACTGCACGGCTGGCGGCTAATTAGCCAGCGCCTCAAATAATAATAATAATAATAATAATTATTATTATTATTATTATTATTATTAATTTTTTTCTCACCGAGGTACATTTGATCCCTCGGGAGTTCAAAAATTAGGGGGGCATTGCTCTGGAATGGCTAGTCTTCGCATATGGTTTTATTATTATTATTATTATTATTATTATTATTATTTTTATTATTATTATTATTATTATTATTATTATTATTATTATTATTATTATTATTATTACTCTTATTATTATTGTTGTTATACAAGTAATCTCTTCGGATTTAAAAATTAGGCATTGCAATTTTCTGGGATTGCCAATAATAGTAAAAACAGTAATCATTATTATTATTATTATTTGTTTTATTATTATTTTTGTTATTTAAACGTCTTTTTCGAAGATAAAAAATTTCCGCTATTAATACCCAGTCTTGTTGTCAAGACCTTAAACCTCAAGACCAAGACCAAGACCAAGACCTTGAACCTCAAGACCAAGACCAAGACCAAGACCTTAAACCTCAAGACCAAGACCAAGACCAAGACCTTAAACCTCAAGACCAAGACCGAGACCAAGACCCCAAAAAATCACAGTCGTATCCAGACTTCTATTCCTTACTAAAAATTGTCCAGTCGGACTACTCGTTATTTTAATGAAAACATGAGCTTTTTCTTTTTTTTCAAGCAAAACAACTCTAAATGGAGACTGCAGAGAATTCCGAATTCGTATTTTCAAAAGTCCTTCATGCGAAATGTTATTCAAAATGCCTGTCGAATTTTATAAAAACCAATTTGCTCATAATTTTCTGACCAAGACGTGACCTGTGGGACCTCATAAAAATTCTGCCATGTGAAAAAATACGGTCTACAAGTACTGAAATCGCTAGCACACAAAGCAGCTTTTCAAGAACCGAATGTAAATGTACAAATTAATCGTGAGTCTGTTTTGAAATCATTCCATGGTAAATAACCAGAAGTCAAAATAATTGTCCAAAACAACAGTGAAGCCTCATTCACACTGTGTAAATAGGCCTACTAAAGCAATAACTATGAGTAATTATTGGATAAATTTTAAAAATTCTTGCCGTTTCTTAAATTAATAGCTGTTCATATTGACAAAAGTCTTGATCTTGGTCTTGCAAAACCAAGACCAAGACTTTGAACCTCAAGACCAAGACCAAGACCTTGAACCTCAAGACCAAGACCAAGACCAAGACCTTTGATCTCAAGACCAAGACCAAGACCAAGACTTTTAAAAACGAACTCGAGTGCACTCGAGACCAAGACCTTGGTCTCGAGGACAACAAGACTGTTAATACCAATTGGCACGGTTACGTCCCATCCAGCTCTAGCAGGGTAAAGGTATTGCGAATAGCAACGGCGTTGAAACTCTAAATTTTTATTGACCAGCGTTGATGGATTTCGGACGCGACCCAACTTAGTAGATGGCTGGTTTGTTTGACATTCCAGGAAATGTAAGTTAGGTTGCGTCCCAAATCCATCAATCCATCATAAACGATAACGCGGTAACATTAATCCAAGGGTATCAGAGGGTAAGGGAGCAAAATTATGTGTTACAAATAGGGAATGTAAAAAAGTGACGTCTCTCAGCTGTAATTGAATTCTAATTGTAAATAGATCATTTCATTTTAATTTTTATTCGGTAACCATGCAAAGAAAATGTTGTTGGTTAGTTCAAAGTAGTCAAGTTATCTGTCCCAGGGCATCGCTGAAGCGCCAAGGAATCAATATGAGCCCATACGGTCTCGTGCCATGGGTTAACGAGAGACTGGACTTTTATGGAAGGATAATCTGCCTGAGTTGAGTCAGGATGCGTGAATGAGATCCTTTGAAATAGTAATGAAATTACTATAAATTATAATTATTATTATTATTTCGATTTTCATTATGTAAGGGGCACTCTACTGAGACCTTCTGCTTCATCTCCTCGCTGATAATTGACAGATCCGAGGTCACTCTCTTTTCCCTCTATGACGTGAGTGCTGCCTTTTGAGTCTGTCGACCATAATGTTCTTCTGCAACGCCTATCCTTATCATTTGGAATTACTGCCTTGCCTCTAGCCTGGCTTGCATCCTACCTGACTGACCGCTCCTCTTCTACTATCTTTTGCTCTACTCGCTCTCTTTGGCTTCCTGCACCTTTTGGTTTCCTGCAGGGTTCTGTTCTTGGTCCTCTACTATATATCCATTTTACTGCTGATCTACATTCCCTTCTGGCATCTTGCTCGCTGCTGAGTCGCTGCTACGCAGATGACGTCCAATCCTACACCAAATGTTCCGCAACTGAGGCTGTCGCTGCTGTTGTGTTTATGTCGAGTGCTACTAGCATCCTTAATGCTTTGATGTCTTTAAATCGGTTGCGACTTAACCCCTCGAAGACGCAGTACATTTGGTTTGGCCCTCGCCAACAGTTGGCCAAGATTGACCTGGTCTCCCTTGCAACTAAATTCCCCTCCTTCACTTTTTCTACTTCTGCTCGCGACCTGGTGTTATTTTGGACCAGAAACTTTTTTCTGAGCATATTCATGGGCTCACGCGTGCTTGCTTTTACCAACTGCGTCAGTTCAGAGTCGTTTCCCGCTCTCTTTCCTTTTCTTCAGCCTCCATCTTAGTGCACGCATTTGTTGTAAATCGCTTGGATTACTGTTCTTCTCTCTTTATTGCACTCCCTCAGATCCGTCTTTGTTGTCTGCAGAGGGTTTTTGCGGACGGCTGAACGCTTGGTTGGGGTATCTCCATGGGGTATGACCATGTTTCCGAATACACGAGAGATGTCCTTCACTGGCTCCCAGTCCAGCAGGGCATCCTTTACAGGGTCTCCTCCATGGCCTGGCAGTGTGTCTTAGGCCGGGCACCGGTTTACCTTCGTGAGTTCTTTACTCTAGCCTCTGCCTGTGCGGGGCGCAGATCCCTGAGCTCAGCTTCCCGGGGGACTCTGTCGTTCTTTACGCTCGAACTGCCATAGCACAGCTGGAACGATCTCCCTCTTGAGATTTGCTCCCTGCCTATGGATCTATCTGGTTCCTTTTACGGTCTTCATAAGACTTTTCTTTTTGAACGGGCCTGGGTCGGGAGCGCCTCTGAGTAGATTCCTTGAAGAGGCGCTGTATAAATAGTAGTAGATAGATAGATAGATAGATAGATAGATAGATAGATAGATAGATAGATAGATAGATAGATAGATAGACATATAGACGGATGGACGGATGGACGGATGGACGGATGGACGGATGGACGGATGGACGGATGGACGGATGGATGGATCGATAGATAGATAGATAGATAGATAGATAGATAGATAGATAGATAGATAGATAGATAGATAGATAGATAGATAGATAGATAGATAGATAGATAGATAGATAGATAGATAGATAGATAGATAGACACATCGGTAAACTTTATATGAATATAGATGCATTCACTGCAAAGGTTATCTAACACATAAAATATAGTCAAAAATGTAAAAGTAAAGATTAAATTATAATAAATATGGATATTTGTGATGCAATTAATTTGCGCACGTAGGTTCGCATGCCTTCCGGTCTTCGAGTGGAAGTTGATCTTACAGCTCCGTGGTCCAGCGTAGTTGTCCATATACCGCCTGAGTATCATGGTAAAACGGATTCCGCTACTTTGTGTGGGAATAGTAACGGCAACCGCAATGACGATTCCATCACAAATCTCGAGAGATTCAGGTAATATATAAAATGGCCATAAGGACCTTCTTCACCTGAGTTTATTTGCTTCCGGCACCACGTAATAGTTAACTTATCAGCGTCTAGAACAGCTTAGCCGAAGGAACTAGATTATTTGCAGGCGCTTAGATTTGATTCCGATGCGAAAGGTAATGGGCGGTAGAGGCTGTGAAGAAGTATGTTAAAGTAAGGCAGGTTGTTGTTGTTAAGATGTAGCCTTTATAAAATTGTGTTAAGATTATGTTGAATGTTAATTAGATGTTGTATAGTGCAAATGAAGTTATCATAAAACATCTAAAAGCTTGCGTTAGTATAAAGTACGAATGAAACGATGCATGTGATCTTACTGCTGAGATACTTTTCACTATTAATCTTAGAGCCCTGGTATCATCTTCTATTTCTCTGCGGTTCCTTAATCCAGATTGATTCTCACCCACACTAACTACTACGTTCGTGTGGTCTACATATTTGTCAGAATTTACAGCATGACAAAGTATACGTGGTAGTGAGAAATTGTGGATTTCAGCAACACATCCCAACATTTTATTATTGATTATGAGCGTTCAGAGTTTGTAATAAACAGTGTTTCTATGTTTTCCCAGAATTCCGGACAACTCAAGTTACTTTAGACAGCAACCCAGTTGCTCTTCCATTTTCAATGTAGCTTCGACCAGGTGCGGCTGCAACGGCACCTATCCAATATGTTCCAACAGAGATCCTACGCTCAACAATATATCAAAGCCGGATAGACCATTTCCAGGAAATTTGACTACAGGAGTAGTTTGTAGGCCTACTCAGGGACGATATGCCCGAATGGTAGCGTCGCAGTACGATAGCAGTAATAGTGAAAATGACTTCATTCTGGATAACGATATCTTGTTTCCTCCTTACTCCTACGATCCGGATTTTGGTGTCAATGTTTCATTTACTTGGCCAACGCCGAAAGGTAAAACAAAACAACAAGTCGAACAATACTGTGCCAATATGTTGCAGTCGTCCCCGGCTTATGCGGATTGCAGCGCCAACGCAGACCTGACAACAATCATTGCTATGTGTGCAAGTGATGTACAGGTAGGCCAATCGAAACTGATTTGAGATATAAAAAAAACTGCGTGCTGGGTGCATTCTTTGTTACCAATAGGCATTAGTATGCAATCAAGCAGGCTGATGAAGTCAGAGACATGACATGGTATTTCCAGCAACGTTCAGAGGATCAATATAAAAGTTCTCAAATTGCATTCAAGAACCAATACAAACACCAGGCATGATTAACTGTTGCAGTAACATTCGCAGCGGACCTGAAACATATAACGCCTACTTATTTCATTCAACAAAATTATCTGAGCAAATTGTATGTATGCAAATAGCTCTATTTTGTGGACGCATATGTGTATGTGTATACGGGTGTTTGTATGTACGTGTGTATGTATGTATGTATGTATATGTGTAAGTATGTATTCATGTATGTAAATGTGTAAGTATGTATTGATATATGTAAGTATGTATGTAGGTACCTAGTATATAATAATCTTCGTTTAATATTTTCAAACTGACAATTACGCAGTATGATTACAAATCAGTATGAACGGATGATCACAAGTTATTACAGGAGTCGAATTTAACTGTATACGGCTGCCATGCAAGGCGCCCATCACGTCCTACATCTCATTTTCACAACGCGCCATCTCGAGAATGATAGGCTGAGTGGACCTTGAGAGGGTTGCGGGAAGCGATCCCGCAACCTACTGCTCTTCACGCCAGTGACGTTACCACTACTCTATGGACCCCCGCACCACCATTAATGACCTTACACAATCTCTGCTTCTGGTATTAGCAAAGGCAATCACAAGATGTTTTATTTTTTAACTGCATCATGCCATTGTATTAAATTTTCGAAGATCGCGGATGACTGGATCTCTGTAAGCGCTTACACCAACGCCTTCCAGCAAGACTGCCTGAACAACATAGCCGCTAGAATAGGCAGTGCCGATTCAAGCAGTTCCAATTCAACACTCGAAGCATTAGCAATGGTGTCTGGAAAACTTTGTCCGAACCAATGCAGTGGTCGCGGAACATGTTTAGACGGAACATGCACTTGCAACACAGGTTCAATAATTGATTTATCATTTAACAGTGCAAGCGGTGTGCGAACGTCTGCTATTAATAGGCCCTAATGTTGGTTATGGTCCATATTTCTGCCAGGGTATTATTTTGTTTAGAGATTTCTGCTCCACTTGCGCCCCCTAGCGAACTCAGCTATAATGAGTATTGAGTACACTATAGCCGTACACTGTCCATGGGAAGATGAAACGGCAAGTGAGAGAACTAGCAGCCCGCCTTAAATATGCTGATATTTAAAAAAATGAAGTCTCTGACACTTCATACCCATGTCTGTCTCTCGCGGACTGTTCTTCTCTTCTTATGAGTGAAATGAGTCTCGTCCTTACTATCGTTGAGTTCTGTCATGCAATGGAACCGCAAATTCAGATTTTCAAATAGTTATCCAGTAGGCCTACTCTACTTATTCTTATTGTTCGTGGCTGTGAAAAATATAGTTTACAAAGAACATTTTTAGAACGTATAGGTTTTACAGTAAATATTAGTCTTAATTAAGATCTCACATACTTGACTTCTTACTGACTAACTTACTAAATGTCAGATCTGAATTGGTAATGGTAGGTTACATCGGAGCCGACTGTAGCATCGACCAGACTCTGCCGCCATCTTTAACCGGCATAATTAGGCGTGGCGCATGTGACGTACGCACACGTCCCTGTGACATCATAAGCGTCTATGGAAGAGGCGTTGCCTTTTCAACAGCGTTGAAGTGTCGCTTCACGGTAATCTACCCTACAGCTTTAGCAAGTAGAACTACTGACAGCCTTTAACCTATTTAACCTATATTATAAATGCTATGCCTATATTTTTTACCCTAGATCAGTGGCATCACAGCGACTCGCTGGCTTTAGCTAAAACCCGTTCAGACCCGATAAACTACGAAGAGGCCTATTAAAGTAGGCTTTATAAGGCTTCGGGGAGGGTCTAAATTTGAAGTAACGCCACTGCAATAGATAGTAAACTCAGTAAGATAAAATAAGATAATGGTTTTACATATTTTTTCGTTTCTTTGCAATTTACTGTTGATGGCAATTTACTATTTGTCACAATTCTAGCAGTAAAGCACGGCTAAGGCTTATAGAACGTTAAAGATCAGCTTTGGCAGCTGAAAAGAACTTGGTCAGTTGCCTCGAAAGAAGGACTGTCCTTGTACAGAATTAATGTAGTTCAGATTGAACTGTGTTACATGAATTTGCACTCATATATCGATTGTTTGATGGCAAGCTACAATGGGTTCTAGGCAGGCGCGGAATGACAGAATGGAACTGCGACAGGTGTGATTTGACAGAGCTCAAGGTTTAAAAATCTAACTTACGAAGATTTGTGGGTAGCACTGCTCAGTATCGTTCACTTTTTAAATGTTAACAGTCCTCCGTAATTTCTCTTTTGTCGATGCACGCGTCCATAGGTCTATTTACTTAGAAATCATTTAGACTAGCGTAGAGATTAGGCGCTGCATAAATATTTGATTGCACTCACAAAGACGATTTCACTCATGCTTGAGATGAATAAACTAAGCTTAATTTGTAACCACAGCGTGTCTGGTAGTAGTACACATCAAATGTGATATAGGCACTTGAACCGGCAGTGGACAAACCCAAAGAACTGGACACGGTGCTATTGCATCGCAGAAGTTACTGTTTACTTCCCACCTAACGTTGGTTCCAAATTCTGCTACTTGACGATTGAAGCAAGTGTGGTCAAACAAATTGCTCATGGTCGTTGCTCGAGTGATCTCAGTTCGGTCACACGCACCCAGCGCGCTAACAGCGTAGACCACAGTGTAGCACACACTATCAAAAAGTCCACATATTCTGCCTTCATTACAATGATTTTTTAACTCGGAAGTTACTTTACATTCAATTTTCGTTCAGGATCGAAACACTGGAACACCCGTAGAAACAGGTGGAACGTTTATAACTGCTGGCGAATACAGTTGCCCTGTACCAGAAACAACAACACATAGACACAGAAGATCTTTAACAGCTAGGACAACAGCCTTGTCTGCGAAAACTGTGTCTATAACGACTGATGGCGTTCTCTACAGTAACACGCTCAATTTTGTGTTGTTTGACTCCGTCTGTATGCAGTGCAACAGCAGTGACACCTGCCGACAAACGGTATCTTATGTACATTTCATGACACGTATACACCATTTGCTATACCTTACCAATAGTGATGCTTCTTGTGTTGCCAATACAATGAGTTGTCGTTATATAGGAACACTTTCAAAAGTTATTAAGCAAGTACATAATTAAAGGCGTATAAAATAATTATGTTGTAAACATTGTTACATTTTTGGACTACAGGACAATAATTATATAAACTGATTTCCCACGTCTTTAAATAACTATGCCACAGTTTTAAACTCAATAGGCATTAACTTTAGTTCAGCTTTTGAAAATCTCTTACCAGTGTCTAAAAAAGGCTATAGATTTCGATTACAATCTAACGAATATGATAATAATAATCGGAACACTGTAATTTTTTCAGGAAAACAGCTGTTTAATCAGTAACGAATGCTTTGCTAACGGAGCTATCAACCCCGACGATTCCTGTTTGCAGTGCGTTCCCAGTGCAAGCAGAAATTCGTGGACAGACGTAACAGGTTGGCTATTTTCATTTGACCGACTGTTGCTCAGTTGCTTCGTGTCCCGAATGTCTTTCAATTTATTAAGATGAATTTGAGTAAGTGACTCGAACTAAGGCCGTCTGGCTATCATGTCTAATTTATAAATTATTGATGTAATTTCGTCAACTACTGTGGTACAAACATTGACCTACATAGCCTACATGAAGAAACAACATAGCTCTTTTTGGCACACGGCAACTATCTGAAAGGTAATAGGAAAATGTTATGATCTTCTGACTCATACAATTTATAGCTTCTGTTGCAAGCTGTGCACTTAAACTCTCCCCAGGATTCTTACTTCACAATGATATCCAGATCGAACTAATATTCTGGCACTGGCGGAATTAATTTCATATTGCGCTTGGTTTTCAATACTGTTTCCATATCGCCGCTCTTGTGTGGCGCCGGTATACTTAAGGAGATTTACATTTTCATTTACTCAATTCGATTTATTTGTATAGCCTACTCTTTCATGCACTGAAGTTAGTGGTAGTCGTTTACAAGCCCAATTCGCCATTTTGTGAAATTCTGTTTCTGTAACATACTTGGTTGCACAAAACTTAAATAATATATATAGATTCAGATCATCAGTCATGTTTGCACTGAAGCTGAAAGGACTAGGAATATAGATAACAAATTTGATACATTTTAGACTTAACTTGATATATGTTAGTTCAATGCGATTTTTGCAATTTTTCTGACATGAACACAACTTTAAAGAGTTAAAATCATTAATTATCAATATTTCTTTTCAAGTAGGTAAGATTGAACATTTGTTGTTGAAGTGTGAAGTGAGTCAAAATATTGATTTCTTTCTGTAAACATCCATACATACTTTCATACTTACTCACCTACATACCTACCTACCTACATACACATGCACATAGATATATACTTAACTACCTACCCACCTACATACATACATACATACATACATACATACATGCATACACACATACATACATACATACATACATACATACATACATACATACATACATACATACATACATACATACATACATACATACATACATACATACATAAATACACACATTCGTGTATTCACACATACCCACACAAAATTACAAATAATGCATACATACTTAAACATACACATGTATATCAATGTACGTATGCATGCATTACTGCATACAGATACAGATGTATTATATATATATATATGAATACGTATGCACATTCATAAATATATACATTCGTAAATGCAATCTTCCCCAGGTGTGGTGCTGAGCGTCGAACATTATATAATACTATCTTGCACCGTTTCAGTTGTCGAAGACGAGTCTATGTACGAGAGACTGTGACACCGGAGTGTCAATTAGAAATACGGTCTGTGGCACCACACTCGCAAGCGAAGAGGTCGAGTTCTGCAAAGAACTGGACTGCCCAGGTTCCCTTTTAAAATTTAGCTCACTATCATACTTACTACTCACATTGGCTTTAGCAACATTTCTTATCTCAGTTGCTTTATATCAGAAATGATGCTTTTAAAACTTTTCAAAAGTACTTTACAATGCAAAATAAAATAAGGATCGAAGGTGTTTTTAAACCAAGTATTAAATACTTTCAAAAAAGTATTTTGAAATTACGAAAGATATTCTAGCTTGAAAATACTTTTTGAAAATATTTTGCATTCTTACACATAATTTTTTTAAATACATAAATTTTTCATACTCTGGAGATTAATTAGGCTGTTCAGTTTTGTTCAATAACGTGTGTATTTTATGATTATTTCTGGTAATATTACAAGAATGATATCTTAAATATAATTTACTTTGCTACGTTCTAATAGTTTACTAATAGTTTAACTCGTGGATCTTTGAACTGTCTAGAAGACAATTCTGAACTTTGTGTTATTAAACTGTGTATGGTTTGACATTGACATTGATTTTATTAATTGTTTGAATTTCTAGTTGTATAGGCCTACTATATAGTATTTCTCAGTTCTGTTGCCTTAGATCACAGGTTCAAAACTTAAAGTAGGTCAGGTTACAGATTTAATAACACATGAGAAAAATTACCTGATAACTTTTCTCAAGTGGGCCTAAATTTACTTGTGTTTTGCCCTATTCTGTTGAATAATCGGCTGTCCATTGTACACTAGGGTGGGGCAAATAGTACTGAAAACTCGAGTTCAGTTCCCGGACAAACCTAAATCAAAGGTCCATGTTAAAGTTGATATTGCACCAAAAATGGATTTGTGATATATATCGCCGTTTTCTAGCAACTTTGTCTGAAACACCAGCCCGAAGACGCAATATGTTGTAAAATGAGAGCTGGTCGTACATCAGCCGGCTTAATGGTTATGACTTTCAAATTCATAACCCAAAGTTAGAGCTACAAACAACAATGAGTACCGTAATAAAATAAATTAAAAAGCATCTAGCACAGTACTGCAGTGTAAGTGTTTAACTTAGTTCAGGAAATCAGCTTTAGTTTCTATAGTTGGCAAGTCCAATCTTGATTTCTTCATTTGAATGAAAACACCGTGGCGTGAGTCATGTTCGTGAACTCGGCCTCAGACTGCAGAAACTCTACTTAAAC
This sequence comes from Allolobophora icterica, assembly GCA_963556255.1. Lineage (NCBI taxonomy): Eukaryota > Metazoa > Annelida > Clitellata > Crassiclitellata > Lumbricidae > Allolobophora > Allolobophora icterica. The sequence goes on from OY744617.1 coordinate 25,517,694, forward strand.
TGTCCTCTTATCTCTCCTCTCTGGTAGCTACACTGCGTTTTACAGATCCCAGATCTCGTTTGTTGCTCTATTTGACATCTCTGCTGCCTTTGACATGGTTGACCATGAGATCCTCCTTCAACGTCTCGAGTCCTCAAGTGGTCTCAGGGGCTCATCTCTTCTTTGGTTCCGGTCCTATCTTACAGATCGCACACAAACGATAATCTGGGTGACTCCAGAACACACTGGATTACTGTCAAGTTTGGTGGGATCAGTACTTGGCCCACTCCTTTACCTGCTTTATACAGCTGATATTTCCTCCATCTTTGTAACACATTTAACCACTGGCCGCCTCTATGCTGATGACGCCCAGGTCTACGTACATGGGCTCCCGTATGCTCAGGTGTTTCTTATTGCTCGCATTGATGCTCTCTTTCATGACCTTCAAGCATGGCTGTCCTTAAACCTGTTTTCTTTAAACCCAGCAAAGACTCAATTGATTTGGTTTGGCACTCGTCAACAACTGGCCAAGGTTGACTGCCCTCGTTTATTTCAAAGCTTTCCTTCTTATACATTCTCTGCATCTGTCCGTAACCTGTGTATAATTCTTGATAGCTCCCTTTCTTTTTCTGACCATATCTCTAATCTCACCCGCTTGTGCTACTACCATCTCCGACGTCTCAAGGCTATCCGAAGATCTGTCTCCTCTCGTCTTTACCCCCATTGTCTATGCCTTTATCTGCTCTCGCATTGATTACTGTAACTCCCTCTTTGTTGGCCTCCCCAAAGTCCATCTCCTTCCTCTACAATCTGTTCTTAAAGCAGCTGCCAGACTAATCGCCCGTCTCCCACGATTCATACATATTTCCACATTCATGTTTGAACATCTTCACTGGATTCCTCTTACTGCCCGCATCCAACTAAAGGCACTTAAATGACTTATTTGTTCCCCAGTGAGAATGGTGATGGTCCAGTCTCGTTCCAACTAAAGGTACTTATCCAAATTTGCCGATCTTACCTGGGACTTGCTCCTAAATACCTCTGTGACCCATTACGTCTTCCACCTCTGTGACCCATTACGTCTTCCTACTTCAGCTAGCTCCGTTCGCCCTCTTCGCTCCTCTGATCGACTTGACTCATTTGTTCCCCCAGTGAGAACGGTGATGGCCCAGTCTCGTTCCTTTGTTACTATTGGCCCTTCATTGTGGAATCAGCTTCCTCCTTCGGCCCCGGCTGCAGTACTATCCGGTGGTCCTGCCACAGCTTTTCATTGTCTTTAAACTTGCCTTTATTCCCGAGGACTTTCGCTTTGGAAGTGCCTCTGATTGGTGGGCACTTGGTAGAGGCACTTATAAGTTTTGAAATACAATACAATACAATATTGTAGTGTACTTTGTAGTGTGCAATTTGTGTATTAAAGTGATTGACTGATTGTGTAATATATTATAGTCGACATTAATGAGTTTCTATGACCCTATTGTAATAAGATTAATGAATTTGTTATTTATTTCTAATGAAATTATTACGTCACACATCTTTTAAAGTTGCGACCCCTAGACATGATACAAAATATGAAAATTAATTATTTCATTAACCAGTAGATGAGGGAGCTTCTATTTATCATTGTCTGGTTGAGGCAACCGCTATTTGCCCCACCCTATTGTACACCATACGAACACGTGTGTCTACTTTAAATAACTAAACAAAGAAGTATGTATTCAGAAGACGGCTGGTCCAACACAAGAAACGTTTCAGTCTTACAATATTATTACTAAAGTATCGTGATGATCCACACTACCTCAGTGACTTTAGGCTACAGGTTATGTCAGAACAGCCCACTGGAATAAGTAAAATACTGAAAAGTGATTTTAAATTAGTGTAACATCTAAGCTATTAGCTAAGCATACTTTCTCTAAAACCACCAATTTCTCTGATAGGTAACTAAAACCATTACGGATATAAGTTTAGCTCAGTTTAACATCAACAGCTATGAGCTATTTTCTTTAAAGTTTTTAATTTCCTTAAATGCTTTTCTTCAAAGTTTTTTAGCTAATAAAATAAAATACTGCAGTTTTTTAAAGTTAAATTTTTTAAAATACAAATAAATAATATATTTAGAATTTTAAACATGAAAGTACTATTTTCATATAGCATTTTGCACGTCACTGCATTGCAGTATTTGTGTTACGGCAGTCAATGGATTTAGCAATAGCATTTGCATCTCTCGAAGTTTACATACGCCTCTGTTCTGCGTCCTCGAATCGTTCTGCAGAAGAACATATAATTATGACTATGAAAATTGATCAGACTAGCTGCATGATAATCTTTATTAACACTGGTTGTTGGGATTCTTTTATTGCTCATTTGCATCCTCTATATCAACGTCATATTTAAGACATGGGAAACCCATATGACAATAATATTCATATGTGCTTCATATGTCCTCTCAAATTGATTGATTGACATGCGTCTAAATGTAGGGCATACGAAGCCTGTATGACAATATGTTCATAGGTGCTTCATCTGTCCTATCACGCGAGTCTAAATGTAGGACATATGAAGCCCACATATAAATTTGTCATAGGAGGTTCATATGTCCTATATGTGGCATTGTTGTAGGGATATATATTATATATTATATATATTATTACAAGTTCACTTTTTAGGGTGCTAAAGAACTGTGTGCTCAGGGTTTATTATGAGGTTGCCTCGAAGAAAGGTCGACAAGAACACTGGGCGTTACAAATCGTGCTTTCGACCAATTAGCCGCCGAGTTAGGAACCATTGCAATCTAATTACCATGCATGGATCTAGAATCCGCCATGAAATGGCATATAAACCGCGAATGTTGATGGTTGATGTTTCAAGCGCATTTCTTGCTTTTAGGTGATGCTGAACAAAAATCGAATGGTTTTGGAATTACACTTTCTTCAGAAAATCTTAAAAAGGTAATTATTATGCTTGTTCACCCTCTGTAAGATGAATTTATAGGTGTCATATAAAGTTTTTGCTAAAATGATCACATTAAGAACATAGTTTTTAAAAGCTTGATCACATTCAGCATACTGCTATCTTCAGACCATTAGTTTTTGTCTGTTGCCTTACACTAGAATTTTGTTACACTCGATAAATTGCTTTGCATATACCCGGTACTGACATAATACCGAATACTTTGTCATTCTGTAATTATCTGTTATCGCTTTCATAAGACAATTAGAAAGAATTCTGCAATTCGTAATCAAGAGTAATTTATTGGCAAAAGACTTCTAAAAGACTGTTTATCTTATTTTTAGTCTCCACCTTTTTGCTCGACGTGTATTTCCTAAAATTTTCACTATGTCGTGTAATGTTCACGTGAAAATGATAGGTGCGTGTTGTCTTGCAACAAACATCTAAGAAGAGATACAGAAAGACTCAACAGGTCAACAGATATCCTGTCAGCATTAGTAATAGTGACAGTGTTAGATTAGCTCACTGTTTCTTTACACTTGTCTTGTTCTGCTATTAAATAATTTCTGAATAGACACCGTATTGTTACAGATTTTGCTGGATCCTGTCGCGTCTCTTATACCGTTTTCGGATGCTCTAAATAAGTACTGTTCGAAAAATGCTGTAGCCTGTTGCAACAGCATTGGAATGCAAACACGGTACGATATTAAATTAATAGCCATAAACTAACGTAGTAGGCCTATATATGCACCACTTGAAATGTTATATTATTTCGTATATATTAATATAAAAGTAATTGTGTTTGTAGGAACAATAGGCTACAGAGCCTCTATTAAAGTAACGAAGAAGACTTGACATGTTCTTCTTAGTTACGATCGGCGCCGTTTTAGTAATCCTTACCTGTATGGCTATGTTTCAAAGATATTGACATTTTAATCACATCTCCATCCCTTGTTTAGTCATGTCTTTGTCAGGATATGCTCTTCTCACAAGGGCAATCGTCAACCAGACTGTACGTATTTGATATCAAGGCCATTGTTTACTATCAGCTTGGGATTTGCTAAACTGTCATACACTATCAAAACTGTCACAAGAAAAAATAATGAATGCTTATTGCCTCTACGCTGTCCAAATTTTTCTCTGCTCCACATTTTCATTCATAATTTAATTTATTTACTGTTCAAACAAATATCCAATGTTTCTTCATTGTTCATAGCGCCTCTGCCGTTACGTATACGTCACCAGACCTTCTGAGCTATGCATTGGGTTATCCGGAAATCAACACCAATGATGCAGAGTAAAATATTTAATAACTTATGACTCACTGAAGAGATATAATATTGTATTGTATGTAGACAGACTATATTTTAAAATGGACGATCTACTAGAATTATTGAAAGATCGGTTAAGTATTTTATATCAGGCTGCATACACGGTTTGGTGTACATTTGAAAGCAATTTTAGGCGAATAGCCTTCTTGTTAAAATCATGTAATTGGTCAATTCCTTACCTAAGTAGTAAACAATGCCCAATATTTTATGATTATGATGTATAAAATTCATTTTGAAACTAATTCAGAAATTATTTACCTAGTCATCTATCTAATATAATTATAAAGTAGACCTGCATAATGCATTCGAAAGTTATTTACGTCATCAATGCCTTACCTAAACAGTAAACAGTGAACGTGAATTATCTTATACAGTCATGATGTGCAGATTAGAGTGCATTTCTTACAGAGTTTGTCTTAGGCGTAACAGACAACATATATTTCTAGCGTTACACGTAGTTAATGATGTAAATGCATAATCGTACACAGAATAAACTACTATCTGCGGCACTTCTGTTTGGTATGCGTATTACAGACTAAAGATAATTGTGAAAATCGATCGAGCTAAGCTAGCAGCACAGTGTTCTCAAACGCAGACACAAGGGTCGAATATCGTCTATGCTGATCCGAAGTTTATCTACGATGCAGTGACTAGTGAACAGAGCGAAATAGAGCAGGTTTGCTAAATACTCGGATGTTTACACCTTCTAAACTACTTTAAAATTCAGTGATCACTTCTGTTTCTTCCTTCAGACGTGCTAAGTAATATATTTGTAAACTTCGGTTTCATCTGCTGTAGCTTGTTTACCCACCTTAATTGTAATCTCAAGATTTCTATAGCGCCCAAAGAGCGGAGTAGCTGGAATCAGCTAAATTCATAAGATCTTAGTCAAAACAAAATCGATAGGCAAGTATGGTCAAAATCGGTTCCAGGCCAAGAGCCACAGAGGTCAGGCAGGCAGACAGTCAGACGGTTAAGGTGTATGGTGTTTGGAACAGAAACGGTGAGGGAGGTAAGGGGAAGAGGAGGAATCAGGGTAGTATTCTGAAAGAGCAGTGTTTTCAGTTTTGAGTTAAAGACCTGTTGAGAGATTTGATGAGTTCGGAGGATGGATCAGACAATTGTAGTTCTAGCGAGAGTTTATTTCACAGAGTCGGAACAGCTATGGCTATGGAGCGATTTGCAAATTTTGGTGATGAGGTGACGGAAGGGCGGAGACGTGTTAGAAAGGAAGAGGAGCGTGTTGAGCGAAGTGGTTGGACCGTGAGCAACTGCCGAAGATAGGAGAGTTGGGAGGATTGACGTGTGTTGTAGGTAAGTGATAGCCTCCGAGTCGGAATCCACAGGGGGCGCTATATAAATGCTGACTGATACGTTCGGGCATTTTAAGGCAGTAGGGTTATTTGAGAATTGGAGTGATTTGACGGTGTTCGTAGCTGAATCTTGATTTCCGTAACTCGGTTATTTATGAGTGGACTTCTCGAAGGGATTATGACTTTGACTCGGGTTTTATCTGAAGCGACTATCGATCGATGAATCATGCATGAAACAATGGCGCTACAAAAGTCATTAGATTATATTTCAATCTTTTCGTGTCGCTTATAGCACTGGCTTCTTTGTGTTACACCGTGAGACATTGGTTGCTCTTTAGCCTTGGAAAACGGATTATGCAGAGTCGAGCCTACTCTGATGTAGAACCCTTAACACACATGTGTTTAGCGTCATTCATAGGTTAACGGTTGCTATTTAGCCTTGGAAAACGGATTGTATACAGTCGAGCCTCCTCTGAAATGGTTTCGGTGTTGAACTCTTAACGCACATGTGCTTAGCGCCATTCATAGGTTATTGGTTATTATTTAGTCTTGTATGGCTGACTGTGCAAAGGCTAGCCTCCTCTGAGATGGTTACGATGTATTACCCTTAACGCCCATGTGTTTAGCGCCATTCATTGGTTATTGGTTATTATTTAGTCTTGTATGGCTGATTGTACAAAGGCTAGCCTCCTCTGAGATGGTTACGATGTATTACCCTTAACGCCCATGTGTTTAGCGCCATTCATTGGTTATTGGTTATTATTTAGTCTTGTATGGCTGATTGTACAAAGGCTAGCCTCCTCTGAGATGGTTACGATGTATTACCCTTAACGCCCATGTGTTTAGCGCCATTCATTGGTTATTGGTTATTATTTAGTCTTGTATGGCTGATTGTATAAAGGCTAGCCTCCTCTGAGATGGTTACGATGTATTACCCTTAACGCCCATGTGTTTAGCGCCATTCATAGGTTATTGGTTATTATTTAGTCTTGTATGGCTGATTGTACAAAGGCTAGCCTCCTCTGAGATGGTTACGATGTAGAACCCTTAACACACATGTGTTTAGCGCCATTCACAGTTTGATGGCTTATGCTAAGTATACTAAACAAATAAATGATAAAAATGAATATAAAGTTTCAGTCTAAGCTAATTTTAATTTCTGATGTTTTTAGGCTCTATCGATAACGATAACTTCTGTATGGTTTTCCCAGTCGTCTTCATCTGCTCTACGGACAAACGCTTCGATTAGCATTGTCTACAATCTGACTGGTTTCTGGATGTTCGTCATATTAGTATGGAATAACCTAGCCTGAACAAATGAAGCTGTATCTATGTTCAATGCAACATCGAAAATATAACCAGCTTGTTCGATAAATATACGATTGTTTCTCAGAACCACAATTTTGTCTCTTATTTGTGGGGTTTTGAACGAAATAGGTTGCTGTTTTGGTTTCTACGACTGCATTTTTTATTTTATATATTATGCTACCACTGTTTAATAATGGTTTTTATTTTATTTCTTAGAACCACAATTTTTATATTCGAACTCAAGATTACCTCTTTTTAACTATGTCGTCTGAGATACGCTAAAAACGGTGCTCAATTTCTGCGGTTGTATTTTGATCTCGGTGCATGATTTCAAATCTATGCTTACATTCTGCTGCTGGAAGCACGGGGTTTGGGGTTTATGGGTTACCATATGGGTGTTAGCGACAGGTGCTATGTTCTTGTGGCGGAACATGATTCAAAGCGTTAACCCACTCCATATTCTATTGATACACCTGAGCTGGAACCGCTAAGTGTTGTTGATTAAGAAAACAATTAGAGAAAGGTGTGTGGAAAGAAACATAATTATAAAAAGTATTGGTTTCTCACGACCAAACACTGTATCCCTAAACAACTGAAGTAGGCTAAACCGATCGTGCACCTCTGTCGATGTTTGTGCAAGACTATATACAAACATAAAACAGGGCCTACCGTACACTTGTATACACCTATATTTATTGTGAAGAATACTATATTTGGATATATTTGTACGTCTGTTGTTAAGAATACTACAGTTTGATATTATGTGTATTGTGTATGTTTATTGTGACGAACGCTACATTGTGAGATATTCGTACATTTATTGAAAAGAATACAACACTGCGAAATATTTGTACTTTTCCTTAGAAATTGAAAAAATTCTCCACATGTTATTAAATCCAAATTTATTCGAATAGTCACAACAAAGAATCTCTCAATTATGCCTAATATTTCAATCAAATTTTAACAATGACTAGATTTATTTTACGATATTGTTTAATTTCCATAACTCGAGTAAATAAATTCAAACCGATTATCTTAAAAACCCTAAATATCTTGCAATGATACAACTGACTGGTATCATTTCGTTTTGATACAATACAATGATGCAGTTCACTGGTATCATTTCGTTTACAATCATCTGATGGCTATAACTAAACTTATTATGCGCATTTGTATGCGCATGAGGTTGGTAATATATTGGTAGTATGTAAAGCGCCCTGTGTGGCTGCCGTTTCTACTATAGGCCTATGTATGTTCACTCTACAGCGCAGTGCGTCTGCAGGCGCTTAATTAAAGAACAGATGATGATGAATATTATTATTATTATTATTATTATTATTATTATTATTATTATTATTATTATTATTATTATTATTATTATTAATAGGAGTTGACGTTTCTTGTCTGGTACGAACGAAGATCCATGTGGCTGAAAAAGTTTTTGTACACTGAGGGCAGTAGTTCACGATCAAATCTGTAGATGATTATTCTCCGACCCGCACATACCTTTTCTGTTATTTTTTTTCAGTAGTTCGAGCTCTACGAATATCTGCTCCGTGTTTGGTCCATAGGGTGTCCTAGCTATGCACCGAGCTGCTCGTGTCTGGAGTAATATAATCTTTTTAGACTGGTTTTATACGTGGAAGCCCAGACTATGCTGCAATAGCTTAAATAGGAATAAATAAGGGTATAGTATAACATAATACGGGTGTGGAGTGGTACTAAATGCAAGGCGCGAGATAATATTCCAATGTTCTTCGCAATTTTGTTGCTTAGGTTTGATTAACCTCATCATCAGATCGCTCAAGATAGGACGTGTTATTAGGAGGGGCTGAGAATGAGGTTTGTCAACGAAGAACAAAAGTAGCTGACCTTGAGAATTCTGCTGATTGCCGATTATTTACATCTATTGAGAATAATCAAGAGCACGGCGTTTGGCCTCTTTTACCGTGCACCAGCCCATAAAACTGTATATTCATTGCGTCCCCAGAATCACCAGTACTGTCTTCCAGTTAAAGACTATGGAGACTTTATTTCTCGAGCACTATACTCAATACAATCTACTTCTCAAAACGCTATCTAACTTTGTTCCATGTTGCGGTTTGTCAAGCAGGTGTTTACTATTTAAACAATAAACGAATATGATCATCATCAGATATGTTTTATGTGTTCTTTAGTAGATTAGAAATGTACGTGTATATATAATGTGAATTCACTTTTGGCGTAACAGAAGCTAGTTAAAGTAAAGAAATATTTCGAACTCTGCAATCGGGTGCATAATGCATATATCATTTTAATCAAAAATGTAGGCCCCTACAGATTTTACTGTCCTCCTGAAACCAGTGCCAGAATTAGAAATGTTTGTAGAGAAACGAATAACACGAACGGGTGTCTTTCCTAGTGTCCGTATGCACACTTTCTTAGCAACTGGCAATGTTTTACCTTGGTAGGCCTGTGATCACTTTTAAGTACCCTCAGTAGTTTTCGGATTGCGCATTTAGATAGAGTGTTTTATTTGCAGGCTCTCGACTGGGTTCTTGCATGCATGCCTCCAGGCGTCTATTTTTAAACGTGACTACGAGCAAGAAGAAAGTCGGATTAATGGACTGATTAATCATTTTATGGTGCATTTAAGTATCAAACAGGACTAGCCTTGGCCAGTGTTGAGACAAAGTAGTAAGTAGTGATAAAATTATGGTCACTTGGGTGTTAAGGTCTGGGCTATTATATAAATACCAGTTTCGACTAACTTCCAAGAACCTAGCGTTGGCAAATTCTCTATGGAGTGGTTGCTTACGGAGCAACTTAACATTCTTGTGTCGCCTAAGCCCTAAATGTAGTAGCATAAGCTCAATAGGTATGCATATAATATAACTTACATGAGTGCTTAAATTAATAAGAGTTCGTGGCTTCTTGACTTCAAATCGCTGCGGTGGTGACTTTGAAACGACAAGACGGTGTAAGACAAGGAATGGAACCTCCACTTCTGCTACTACGAACACTGGCCTTACTCGGTTAGTCAAGATTTTATTGAAACTTGTAAAATTTTATACAATTCGTAATATTTCTGAAACTATGATAACGTTAATTATATAATTAGTCTCAAGTATGATAATTATTCTTTCCAAAAAGAACTACAAGATTCCAGCTCTCACTTCTGAGCTGTTACATTAGTCCAGCCACTTGTTAGCTCTGTTATACTACGTTAAATTTGAGACGAATGAGGAGACGTAGGCTAAATTGTCGTCCGTAATCGGTAGGTCATAGGCATTGCTGGTTGCAATTATAATTATTGATAACATTACAAACATTTTGATGCATACAACTTATACAACTTACATATTTGTGATCATAGAATTCCCTTTTTTCAAGTAAACCATTCATTCTTAGCAATGATAGAGATTACATAATTCAGTATTATTAAAAAGCAATTAAATTAGAAATTTGAAATTAATAGGATCAACAGAGTTATTCAAATTCCGACTATCAATATTTCAGGTTTCAAATGATTAAGGTTTGATTAAAAGGTTTAGTATTCTAAAATCATTGTGATCACAGTTTTTAGAAAAGCTTATGATGGCAATTAAGTGTTTGTCATTAATTCTTTCGATTTCTCGTTTTGGAATGTTATTCTATTAACATACATTTTTAAATACGAGAATTAAAACGGGTCTATGTATTTCTCTTTATATATTTCAATTGCTTATGTATAGGCCTATATATGTGTAAAAATTTACCTTTAGTTAAAATAATCAAAATACAAATTATATATATATTCAAAATATCGTCTCAGGTTCTCCAACCGATCCATATACCACACTGCACTTCGACTCTGGTACAATCTGAATTCCGCATATTTTCAGTTCCCCAACCAAAACCGTCGCTTACACACTGTTATCTGCCTCAAACTCATCTAATTTTAACCAAAAACTTTCCACTTCAATTTTAACACCTAATCTATGAAATTCGGTATACGTTAATAACCGCTATCACAAAACCGCGATCGTCAGAATAGCGATCACAAAATAGCGATCACAAAATAGCGATTTAAAAAACCGCGAGTGTTCAAAATAACGACAACCAAAACAGCGATTTATGCCGTGATGTCTAACCTTTCATCTGTAGGGTTGAACAGTTCCAAGACGCCCTTCAGCGTATAGCTAACTTTATATATATACATATATATACATATATATATATATATATACGTCGTGGGGCGTGGTGGCTCAGTGGTAAGTTCGGCGCCTTGTGACCGGAGGGTTGCAGGTTCGAATCCCACTCTAGCCGCTGCGTACGGACCTTGGGCAAGTCCTTCACTCGCAATTGCTCGTGGCGCTTCGGCGTGAAAATTCCGACACAGTATCAAATGCTGTAGTCGGGAGCGCCTCTGTGTAGTAGTAGACTTCGAGAGGCGCTATAGAAATATCCGGAATAAATAAAAAAATATATATATATAAAGTTAGCTATTGCTTGTAGGCAGTGTTTGGAAGAGTTTGGATTCAGACTGTACATTGATAGCAGTGTCAGCTTAGCAGCTAAATGGAGCTCAACAAGACAACAGAAAAACTGAACAAAATGTGTGTTGAAATCCCCATCAACCCATTGAAACGTGTTCTTACAGCTATTAACATCACTATTCTGATGTCCACAGAATACTCAGTCCAGGGAGTGTTGGCATGGATAATTGATAGGGCGCCGGGTGGGGGAGAGGTAAGTCAGACTCATATGGATAGTTTATAAGGTTTAGGAGTTGATTTTTAGCCTGTGTAACTCCCAAATCGCACAAGATGCAAGCGGACGTAAACAGTTCATGCTGGATTTGTTGTGTTCAGGTTTATTCAGTTTTGTTACGAATCAAATCTGTAATGAAGGAGGCTATGTGTTAATAAACAATCCACGGAGAAGTGTACAAGCTGTCTATGACGATGCGGTTGATACTCCGATATGCGATAACGGAATAGATGAAGGTAGGCTTACCAGTAAACTATTTCAATACGTTGATACTATTCATCACATTCATTTGATTACTTCATTTAATACTTTGCTTCTTCAGGCTATATGCTAAAATCATGTACAGTTCACTACAACACTGTGCAACTCTGCATGCATCAATACACATCATATAGCCTATGGGGCGGGCAGATGGTTGAATGGTAATACGCTGGCATGGAGATCAGAAGGATGCAGGATCGATACCCGCTAGTATCATAAAAAGTGTCTTTTCACTTCGTACACTTCCTATGAGCGACTGAAAAATAAACAGTAGGACAGATGGGCGCCTTGCAGGCTACCATACAGTTTAACACGTGTTATCGTATGTTACTACTATGTCATGTAATCTTACTGCGTACTTGTCATTTTTAATTTAATAAACGAACATTATTATTACTGTTATTATTATTATACGTAACGCAGAAAATTGTTGCATTGTTTGCAATATATATTGTATTGTATTGTATTTACGAATTTATAAAGCGCCTCTCGCAGTAGGCCTACAACCTAATCAGAGGCGCTCCCAGTGCGAGGAGCTCCGTGAGAAAAGAAGTCTTAAGACCGCGAGAAGTAGCAATATATATATCAACTTACATAATAACCGTTGTACGTCTGTCTGTCCGTCCCGTAAACAAACACTGTTGTGACGTCACTATACTGCCGCCTTGGCGACGGTTGTCTTGACGACGGCTATAGGCTTATAATATGACGTTATTGTTATCACTGCAATAATAATTGTTTTTTATATACCGTGATTTTTCACGGGTTAGCCTACAGCTAGTATATATATATCAAACAACATAATAATCGATGTACGTCTGTCTGTCTGTCCCGTAACAAACACTATTGTGACGTCACTATTATACTGCCGCCTTGGCGACGGCTGTCTTGACGACGACGGGCATGACGACGGCGTTTAGAGCATTTTAACCAACGACGGCTATAGGCCTATAATATGACGTCATAATGTAACGGGGAAAAAATCACGGTTAACAGTTCTATCGTTCTAGAGAATAAGCCCGTTATATTATGACGTCATAACCCTCCTTCAATAGTGTATTTCCCCGTCATAATTGCTCTAAACGCCGTCGTCATGCCCGTCGTCGTCAAGACAGCCGTCGCCAAGGCGGCAGTATAGTGACGTCACAATAGTGTTTGTTACGGGACAGACAGACAGACGTACATCGGTTATTATGTTGTTTGATTGTATAGGCCTACAATAATACATACAAGGTATAAATAAACTTATAGCTTCTATGTGGAGTCAGTAGAAGTCATTTATTAACAGTCCTTAAATATAAAACACCGTCTGGATTTATATTGATCCACTAAACGGAAGAAACATAGGTATGTATATACCGGGTACGTCCAGATTCAAATATTTTCTGCCTATAACCTACTTAATTAGGCCTACTGTGTTTAAAAACCCAAAAGTTGCACAGACGATTTAAGCGACAGCATTAATTCCTTGTAAAACTTTCTCGTGTGACGGTTATCACATGAAAACAGCGTAGTTTACAGTCACGTATTTGGTCTGATTAGAATTTTAGTAAATGAATTCCAAGATTTGAATGCAAAATAGAAGTACATGAATCGCACTGAATTAATGTTGTTATGAATTCTTTTTAGTGATTGTTTATTGACTTTAAACAATTCAGATTTCTGTGCGCTTCAGATTCATGTATCTGTGTGCCTTTAGTAGTTAGTAGCTATAATAATAGTTAAAAATTATAATTAATAATTATATTACCAATGACCATAAACTATAGTAATAATATATCTTAACGTAGTTTTGTACCTCAGGTAAAATCTTAATAATAATAATGATGATGATGATGATGATGATGATGATGATGATGACGACGACGACGACGACGACGACGATGATGACGACGATGACGATGACGATGACGATGACGATGATGATGATGACGATGACGATGACGATGATGATTACGATGACGATGACGATGACGATGATGACGATGATGATGATGATGAATAATGAATATTTTTAAATACTTGTTTGCGTATCAGGGACCTGGTTTAGGTTTCTCTCCTATACTGGGAATTCGATTGCTGAAAGATTGGCCAATGATCCTGTTCCGCTGCTACATTGTGGAACCGAGGCCCCAATCTACATCAGGGGACGTGATACTCATCCAATAACTAGTGAGATTACCTCATACTTATGTATAGTTGTGCTCAACACTAAAGAAACATAGCGGACGAGTCAAGCACTACAATTCGGCGAAAGCCTTTTAATCCGTCTCATAAACTAGAACTGAAAACCTTAACCGGACTTTTCAGGTAGCCTGCTTGCGAGGTCATTATTTGAATGATTGGAACTCCAGTTAAGAACATCCATACATTAGCGCCGAAGACCCGTGAACTTAATCCGCTCCCAACAATCATTTTACAAGAGACCCTCGATGTCTTCCTACCGTTCCTTTCGGTTCCGTGTAATCGCTCCCTTCAAGAGGGAGTTCTTCCTGCAAGCCAAAAAAAGGTCCATCGTGGTTCCTGTTCTTAAAGTGGTTGGACTCGACGCTTCTGAGCCAACTAATTATAGGCCCATAGCAAATGTTTCATTCCTATCTGAAATAACTGAAACGATTGTTGCCGCACAGCTCATGTCCAACCTAGACAAAATGGCCTTCTGCCCACTTTCCAGTCGGGTTTCCGTAAGGGCCACTCCACAGAAACCTTGTTAGTCCGCCTCCCATCTGACATAGGGCCTATATGGAGCCACTGAGGGGCGTGGTGGCTCAGTGGCTCAAGGGTAAGTTCGGCGCCTTGTGACCGGAGGGTTGTAGGTTCGAATCCCACTCTAGCCGTTGCGTGCGGACCTTAGGCAAGTCCTTCACTCGCAATTGCTCGTGGCTTCGGCGTGAAAATTCCGGCACAGCATCAAATGCCGTAGTCGGGAGCGCCTCTGAGTAGTAGTTGACTTCGAGAGGCGCTATAGAAATATCCGGAATAAATAAATAAATAAAATAAATAAATTGACAGATCCCAGGTCACTCTCCTTGCGTTGTTTGATGTGAGTGCCGCGTTCGACACTGTTGATCACGACATCCTCTTCCAGCGCCTATCCATTTCCTTTGGCTTCTCTGGTAATGTTCTTGATTGGCTTACCTCATTTCTGCAAGACCGCTCCTTCATGGTGGTCCACGGATCCACTAGGTCCCTTGGGTCCCTGTTCCATTTGGCCTGCCTCAGTGCTCTGTTCTTGGCCCCCTTCTTTACATAATCTACACTGCCGACCTGGGGTCCTTGCTGGCGGCTGGATCATTTCTAAGCCAGTCCTATGCTGACGACCAGCAAGCCTATGTACACTGTTCGCACTGTTGCAGCGGTGAAAACCATGACCCATGCCATAGAGTCCGTGCAGGCCTGGATGTCGTCAAACCGCCTGCGGCTTAACCCCGCCAAGACGCAGTTTATATGGCTTGGCACTCCCCAGCAGCTCTCTAAAATAGTCTTCTCTTGCCTTGCAATTCCCACACCTTTCTTTCTCGACCTGGGTCCGGGACGTGGGAGGCATCCTGGACCAGGAACTTACATTCACGCGGCACATAAATCTTCTCTCCCGCAGTTGCTATTAACAGCTTCGGCAACTCAAGGTGATCTCCCGCTCGTTGGCACCCGGTGCAGCTTCCACGCTTGTCCATGCATTTGTTGTTTCTCGATTGGACTACTGCAGTGCCATATATGACGGACTCCCGGCCTGCCGAATCGAGCCCCTGAATAGAATCCTGCGTACTGCTGCCCGCCTTGTAGGCCGCATCCGCAAGTTTGGCAAACTGTCTGCGTATATGAGGGATGTCCTCCACTGGCTCCCCTACCCACAGCGCATCACTTATCGAATCTCTGCCTTGGTCCGGCGGTGCTTTGAAGGCTTGACCCCTCCATACCTGCGGGAGCTTTGCTGTCACACCTCATGTTCGCAGCGCCGTTGCTCTCTCCGCTCAGCTGCGCAAGCTGAACTTATAGTTCCCCGCGCGAGGACAGCCATACGGCAGCGCCGTGCTTTCTCTGTGGCTGCCCCCATGACCAGGAATGGGCTCCCTACCAAGCTCCGTCAAATACCGATTGGTTATTTCACCCTGTTTCTTACTGTCCTTAAAACTGCGTTGTTCGGCCATGGTTGGGCTGGGAGTGCTCCTGAGTAGGCAATTTTAAAGGGGCGCTATACAAAACTGCTCTAATAATAATAATACTGTTACTTTTTGATACTGTTGATGATAACCCCTACGTCGATGAAACCCCCTGCCAAAAATGAACGCAAGTAAATATTTATTACCCAATCATGTGGACGCAATTAATTGCTTCTTGGTCCGACGATCTTCCTCCTCGTGCCTACTGGTATTCTTAAATAAAACGTCGGAATGTCATTACTATTACAGGCTTTCCAAACGCAACTGCAACAGTTTGCGCTAACTATGGCGGTAACCCTTGCACTTGGAATGACACGATAGACATTTACAAATGCCCAGGCTTCTACTTGTACAAGTTAAAATCACCTCCAGGATGCAGCTCATCGTACTGTGTTGGAGAGAAAAACGTATGCAGCCTCGGGTACTACTGGAATGGATTTTCCTGTGTCAGTAAGTATCCCTCAGTAATAATGTGCTATAGTTGTTGCAATTATATTTCAAGATCGGCTGCCAGGTTTAGAGCAGCCTGCCTTAAACCCAACAATGATATAGTGTCCCGTATTAAGCACATTTGGCGAAAAACTTATTACCCGTCAATTTGGTGGCGGTGGTGATGGTGATGGTGGTAGAAGAGGAGGAGGAAGAAGAAGAGCAGTTCTTAAGCTAGCCTGAATGGCAGTCATGGATATGGGAGTGTTAGCGACTTCATTTTCTTAGCTTCGGCATACAATGGCAGGTGGCCAGTCCTCTAGCTCGCCGTCTCATCTTCACACCGACAACTGAGTTGGCTAGGGGTCCCAATGGAGCAGAAATCTCGAACCAAATTTCGGCCCTGGCGGGGAGCTGAACCCCCTACTTCTCAATTGACAGTCCATCACGCTAACCACTACACTATCTATTCGATCGTGACTTCATCTTATTAGGTTAGGAGCACTTCCGTGGAGTTTATCTGAAGAAGCGCTATAAAAATCTGCAATAACGATTGTCAAAGTCATATTTATCTCATGCCTCGGTGAAGAGCAATCATCGTTTCCATATGCTTGCTACAACTTAGAAATAAGTAATTGATTAATGAGTCATAGGCAGCAGTACAGTAGAACTGCTACAAAAAGCAGCACCTTTGAGCGTGAACCTACACCTGGCTGCCCTCTTTGAAATATTCTTTATTTTGCAGACTATTTTCCACCAATGAAGGGGTTTCCAATATTTTCTGGACCTCACATTAACGGCAGTGGACTGAGCGCAGAAATTTACTTCAGCTGCGAAGTCCAATACGACCGACAACCGAATGACTCCAATGCGAGATTCCTTGTAACGTTCCTGTTCGATGGGCAGCCGTTAGAGTACATTGGTTTATCTGCAATCTATCCTCCGGAACGCCTTGTACCGATCATCCTAAACCCTGATATTAGCTTGGTCGCCACATTGACTGAACATTATCTGAGAGGGCGACTTGGAAGAGAGGTAGGCACAGTGGCTTAAATTTATTTCGATCTTTATTTTAGGACGACTTTTAATAGTGGTGTAGATATTTTATGTGGAGGTTTAAATTTAGAATGAATCCGAATGAGATCTAGTGCTTTTCGAGCATTCGAGATTTTCATGAGTCAAGCTTGCGACTGGGAGAAAAGGTGCTGGTTGTTTTTCTTGAATTACAATCTGCGTAACGAAGACCTAATTTCCTTACCACGATAAGCACCTCTTGAATCCACGAAACACCAAATTCTTCTTTTGGATTTAAATCAACCGCTGCACAAGTTCCATTCACTTGAGTGAAGTTCCATCCACTTGAGTGGATTGGTTGTTACTCGTATTGGAGCATCACCTAACGATTCACTTAATACTCGGGATATCTTCAGAATTAGACCTCATATGCTACAGAATGTCCGGATGTCACTAGCTAACGTCTTAAATTCCAATAATATTGTACTGCAACCAGCTTCTGACCTGCATCACAGAAACAGATATCTAAATATTATATACTTCTGAACTCCTTGGACACAGTCACAACCAGAGCACGTACTTTATATCATTATCATCACAGCAGCATGTGAGGTTAAAAAAGCAATTACTAGACACCTGCTCACTTACATACATGTACCCCAACGTGCAAGCATTGCACGTGATTCGCAATGAACAGAAAGTCCACTTAAAAAATAACAAGGTGTAACAGACAACTTAGCCTTCAGCCGTACTCACCCCTCAGATTCACAAATATTACACTATCTCATTGAATGCTTCGACTCTTCATTTACCCGATGAGTGAACGGTATTGTGCTCACCGGCCTTTGTCGATCGCTCACTTAAAAGCAGCAATGTGCATTGCTATAAGGGTGCTATAGATGTCTGTAGTGTAAGACACAAAGTAATAATCACCTTGTAGTTAGTCATTCATTTCCCTTGCTGTTTCTTTGATGTTTACTAAAAAGCAGTGACTTATTGGAATTTTCAGAATTTCAGATGAACTATTTGTGTTTATTTACGGTAGATTTCCTGCCAAGCGGAATCCATGTGGGACGGTTACAGCAAAACCAATTCGAGCATGACGAGTGTAGAAAATTATTACGCCGCTTTCAAGGTTTAAAAATACGTTATATGTATAAATTGTATTGTATTGTATTTACGAATTTATAAAGCGCCTCTCGCAGTACAACCCAATCAGAGGCGCTCCCAGTGCGAGGAGCTCCGTGAGAAAAGAAAAGTCTTAAGACAGCGAGAGAAATGTCACAGAAATGCCCCCAGCTAGGGTCTGAGAACGAGTCCTGGAAGGAAGATCATTCCAGAGGAACGGGCCAACAGATGCGTAGCACGGTGTTTCATAAATATATGAAACATACATACATTTATACATAGGTGTATACATACACATACCCACACATGTCTCTGCGTACATACACTGATAAATACACACGTGCATTTGCACGTAGACCTTCGTTCGTAGCACACATTTATATTTTTGTAAGTCACATAATTATCGCATAAATGTTATAAGTCCTTTTTACTGCCTCGCTGTCGATTTACCCTGTTTAAGTTTTATCCTCTCTTATGGGCGTATTTAGGGTCGGTTTTACGGGTTCACCCCCAAACCACGAAATAAATTGAAATATGCAAAAATACTACACTTTTGAAAACTCACCCCGTACTCTCCGACCATATACAATGGAAGCCCCCGAAATTGGAAACCCCTCTGAAATTGTTTTCTGGCTACGCCTCTGCCCGGGCCTATCTACCTAGCATTGTATGTTTACAAATATCTGGAACATATTATTTTACCTCTCAGAGGCTACATAATGTTCTACACAGTAGGTTAGCCGGAAGGCACATTGTCTACTGTCACAGAACTACATTATTACTAATTGCCGATGATTCAGAAAACGGCACAGTGACCGTTTTTTCATGTAATTGTTCGAAGGAGTATAGGATGAGTAGAGGCATTTCAGTTGGTGAGTCTCAGCGCTGCGTGACCTAGATTTATATAGCAATTACGAAGAAAGGGGATATGAGGAAAATCCTCGATGCTTCAGACCATCCCAATTGGGATGTATGTTGCACCATTCGATTGAATTCTCCTCATACATATCGCTGCAGTTCCTTCACTGCTTCCAAATAAAATCGTATACTATATACAGTATACATATATATATATGTGTGTGTGTGTGTGTGTGTGTGTGTGTGTGTGTGTGTGTGTGTGTGTGTGTGTGTGTGTGTGTGTGTGTGTGTGTGCGTGCGTGCGTGCGTGCGTGCGTGCGTGCGTGCGTGCGTGCGTGCGCGCGCGCGCGTGTGTGTTCGTTTAGGCTCTTGTGTCTATTAGCGGCGACCGATGATGCCTCAACGAATTCACTAGAAAAGTTGCATTTTCGACAGCTCTTTAGCGGCACTAAGCAACTCATAGATATATGGTTAGAATGTTATAATTAAGAAGGCATGGATTCTAAGTGGATTAATTATAACTGTTGAGAGCGTAAAAAAGAGTGAATTAATTGAGACCGAGAATTTCACTTATTGTTAGACAAATGCCACGTGTAATTTGTCTGGAGTTTCAGTAAATGTTAATGAATTTATGGCTAAATAGGGTGAATCTGGTTGCTTTCTATCCTAGAGTACCGTCGAGAGTTACAGCATCAGTCTGACCAATGGACCCACCTACAGCGTTACATTGAAATCCACTCTTCCGTTTACCTGTCGTCACTGTGTCAATGGTAGCCCCACTTGTTGCAGATACAGGTTCCGATTGATGGATTATAGTATGTCCTCGATAGTGTACACTCTATATTGGACAGGTGGCGACACAGCAACACTAACCGTTTATTTTGTGCCGGGAGCCACGCAAACGAAAGATTCCTTCGCTCTGGTCTTCGAACCATACAATGATGATGTAATATGGGCGAATGGGAGGTCGCTGTGGCGTGACTATGTGATCCCAACAGTCAAAGTAAGCATTCGTTCAACTTACTCGGGCGCACCGTAGCATCATAATTTCATGAATGTTCTGATAGCATTTCTGAGTGTTAGATTTTGGGTGGCTGTTTTTTTGTTATAATTGTAGGCTATAGCCTATAGGATAGTGTAGCTAACCACCAGAGACTTTCTATGGTAGTCCGTATTATTTTAAAATTAATTTTTTTTAAACAAGTTCACCAATTAGCAAACAGCGATTAGAAAACAAGAAAAATCACTGCCACATTATATGCATAACTCGGCCAACAGATTCTCATTATTTTATTGGCTGACGTCGATGATAGTGCAGAAAAATTAAACAAATTCGAGTTCATGCATTACATTGATCACATACGAGACAATCATCTTTTACCCACTCAATCAGCTTCCAAAACACGAACCACGTTTCTGATGAGTTATAGAGACATGTTAACTAGCTTCTTACCTTTCCCTTCATTGGTCTATTTATCTGGTATTCGTTTCCGTGGACATCAAGCATGTAAGCAGAGATATGGGCAGAACGGGGGAGTCGAGCGATGAGCCTAGCAGAAGCATGTAGAACAGATTTGAAGGGGGAGAGATGGCTGCTTAGGAAGACCCATGGAGAGCGAGTTGCAGTAGTCCAAGCATGAGCAGACAAATGCGTGAACTATGGTGGTAAAGACAGAAGGTGAAACCGAGCGCCTGATGGCCCTGAGACGCCTCAGTTGAAAGAAGCAGGAGCGAGTCATGTTGGAGATATGTTCTGTGAATGTGAGAGGGGAGTCTAGTGTGACGTCCAAGTCGCGGATGGTGAAAGAGTAGGCGTAAGCAGGGAATTTCTCAGTCAGTAATGAAAATTCGAGTTTAGCAAGCTGCTGCCTAGTTTCCAAACCAGATCAATTGAGTCTTAGCAGTGTTGAGGCGGAGACAGTTGGTCGACTTCCAGTAGTGAAGGTCAGAGACAAAATGGTCAATGGAGCGAACAAGTCAGATTTGATCAGTTGACGGACCATGTACAAAAAGCCTGAGCATCATCTGCATAAAGGTGTTTAGTAAATAGAGACGGGATATCGGCAGTGAAGAGGATATATAGGATTGTACCAAGCAACAAGCCCTGGGAAACGCTAAATTCGACCTCTGTCCACTGAGTCCTGGCTTCACCAAGGACACTGTGAGCGGTCAGAGAAGAGGAACACCAGAAAGGCCACAACACAGTTCCAGTCGCTGAAGCAAGATCTCATGGTCAACCATGTAAAACGTAGATGAGACATCAAAAAGTGCCACGAGAGAGATGAGAGATGAGAGTGGTCATTAAATATATAAATATCAGACATATCAGAAATATCAGTTTTTGTGGAATGGTGGTCCCTGAAGCCAGATTGGGCGAAGCCCAGCTTGCTCAAAGTAGGGAAGTAGCTTGAGTGAAACTAGTCTTTCAAGGGTCCTTGAGAGGAAAGAAAGATGGGATATGGGCCGGTAATATTGACAGGCATTTTAATCAAGGTTTTGCTTTTCAAGGTCGGGAAAGCAATAGCCCGTTTTTTGGAAGCAAGTAGAAAACCCTCAAAAAGCGACCTGTTAAATATATAAGCTAGAAACAGAGATAAATCATCTAACATGTTCACTAAAATAAATGGGGGGAGGGTCCAGTTCGCTTGATTTTTTGTTTGATGATCCAATTATTTGACGAAGTTCCGTTTCAAGGATTGGACGGAATCCTTCGAAAGTGTGGTCCGTGTGGGAGAATTGCGGAAGAGATGCATCAAGAGTCTTCGCTCACAAATCAGCAATAAGTAATAATTATTAGATACAAAGTTTCACAGATTTGAAGTCTCAGCTAATAATTATTCGTGTATGTACGCAGCATATTCTATTTTTGGCCAATCCTGCTATACACATTGTTGCTCCTTTCCTATCTGAAATCATAAACTGCTCTTTCAATGCTGGTATAGTCCCAGATGGTATCAAATTAGCAAAAGTTATTCCAATCTTTAAGGCAGGTGATAAAATGAATGTCAGCAAATACCGACCAATATCAATTCTTCCTTTTTTTCAAAATACTTTGAAAAGCTGGTGTATGATAGACTTTATAACTACACCGACAAAATGAATATTATAAACCAAGCATGGGCAACTTCTTTTAACAGAGGGCCGCCCTAAGATTTTAAGGGCAGCTCGGGGGCCGCATGCCAATCGCGGGTTAATTTTTGCAGATTCATTTGCCAAAGAAAATAAGACAATATTAATTTTTTTTCAAACTATAACTATTGTGATATAACTGTTACGGTTAAATTTATGTTAAACTAAACGAAGATAATTTTTATGATGAAAACATAATTATCCTAATTACCTACAGTCTTACACTACAATAAGATATTATATATGTTATAAGTTTCTTCAGTTTAAAAAATACATGAAATTGTTAGTGCACAATGCATCCATTTGCTTGGTGTGCTATATTTAATGATTAATGTGAAATCTGACACTTCTTCTCACGAAACAATATATCCAGAATGGTTGCTTTTATGTTTGAAGAGGAAATTCAAATTTCATTGGAAAGATTAATTGTCATTTGATAGTCTGCATCTGCTTCTGCATCATGTTAGTTCCATCTTTGAGAAGAACTGTCAGTGTTCACAAATGTAGGTCCTTGGAAACAGTGCAACCATTTTCAGGTAGAGCCCTGCGCCGACGTCAAAGTGTCGGCGGCGGCGCGCCGGTCATTTTAGGTCGGCGGCGGCGGCGCGCCGACCAACAAAAATCGGCGGCGGCGGCGCCGACGAAATGTCGGCGGCGGCGGCGCGGCGCGGCGTGCCCTAGTCAGAAGCATGAGTCACTATTTGAGTTGAACAGCCGTTGGTCCTGTGACCAGTCAAGAAGGCTAAGTTCTCTAAAGCCACTCCATCACACTGAATCTCAATTACACACTGAGAGACATTTGCCTTACAGTTATGAACATCCTTAATTACACTGCACATCTGCAAAGGTATTGGCAAATTTTAAGCAGATGAAGCAACATGCATTTGCATATTGCATGAATAAACTTGCATGTACACTGATACAGTATAGGCCTACACACCAAGTCACATGGCAGATGCCGGATAACAGCATACTCTCAGTGAGAGAGGCTGCTGTCAAGTCAGGAGGTGATATGTAAATATATACGTTTTCCCTTGGTAATACAATGGCCGTTAATTTTTCAATGAATTTACCCGGTGGTCTGCTGCCCGTTTGAATTGGTGCCATGCCATTTAAGGTCTCCATATATATAGACCATTGTTTGAAAAATTTGTGATGCTATACTAAGTCAAAATCTGTATCAACTAATACTGTTTACCTTAATAGATTCCAGCCAAAAGTATTAATCAATTATACCTTCCGTTCTGCAGGAATTAATTAAATGGCATAACTTGATATTAATACTGCCCTCATAAGAAAGAACTACGCATCTGCAAAAAGTTGATTTTGAGATAAATGCAAAAAACATAAATTGGTTGTTGCCAAGTAGATCCTATATTCATATTCATTTTTGCTTTTAACCAACATATGCAACAAAAAGCTACCATTTTTAGGGGAAAATAAATTTTTAATATTTTGTTCATAAATATTTTAAATGTCAGTAAATGTGTTTTTACTTAGCTTTGAAGGCCGACGACAGAACCCAATAATTGTTAAGAACAACGCATCTGCATAAAATTGTGTTTTAGTGTTGAACATTTCAACAATTGACTTATATTTCAGGTCAATTATACCAAACAACATAGGCGTAATTTGTGGGGGTACGCGTACCCCCACTATTTTTTAGACGGGGGCACCGTACCCCACTTTTTAAACAATGCCAATCAATATTTTATTAATGAGCCTTCTCAGAGATCGCAGTCTCCGCCCTGCTTCGTGTATGTAAGAAATTGGTATTCTCACTTTTTAGACCAATGTTACCCACTTTCTAGACCAAAGTTACGCCCCTTGGGGTACGAGTGGTACGCGTACCCCATACGTTTTTTACTGGGGTTACCGTACCCCCTACTTTTTAAACAATGTCAATCAATATTTTATTATTGAGCCTTCCCAGAAATCGCAGTCTATGCCTTGCTTCGTGTATGTAAGAAATTGGTATCCCACTTTTTAGACCAAAGTTACACCCCTTGGAGTACGAGAAGTATGCGTACCCCCTACTTTTTTTACTGGGGGTACCATACCCCCTACTTTTTAAACAATGTCAATCAATTTTTCATTATTGAGCCTTCCCAGAAATCGGAGTCTCTGCCTTGCTTCTTGTATACATGTAAGAAATTGATACCCCCACTTGTTAGACCAAAGTTAGGCCCTACGCCCCTATCAACCGTAATTTTAAAGATATGAAGCCAGTTATATACAGCTTTAAAAATATTGATATCGCTTATATTTGATCATATCCGACTATCAAAACAGTCTTGGATAGTAAACATGTCACAGGACAGATGAAGAAGAACCAAACTTAGGCCTACTAATCTGCATTTTAGGTCCACAACATCTGATGCCTTAATATCTTGCCAGAATTTTCTTCTATTTTCTGGCATCAGAACGGTCAGTTTAGAAATAATGTCATCTTTTTTCTGCCAGAGAATCCCTCTCGCCATAGGCCCTACGTGCAATAAAGATTATCTTTACTGCATGAACAATTATGTAAAGAAATTCTTCACACCTCTCGTCACCCAGTTTGCAAATGAAATGTTCATCTGCTTTATCACATTATGACCTAGAGATCATAACAGTAGACTACAACTTAATGTTTCGCTGTAAAGTCATTACACATTTCTGTAATAGAAATATCTGATGGGAAGAACGCCTGTTTGGGCATGCCCCCGACGATAGTGTGATATGGTTGGATGAAATGAAACAATGTGTAATCGACTAAAAAAACAACCAGACGCATCCCACACCCTCTGTACTTATCCTCTCCATACATTTTATCATAATCGTCTTTCTGACTCTTTAAGTTAAATCAAATAACCATCAATCCTGTAAGCCTAGAAAACAATCTTGGTCTACCAGAATCCCCGAAATCAGATAAAATATGGAAATGCAAAATTGGTCGAATTCCAGAAAACAATATTCTGCCAAGCGCTCCAATCCTGAAAACTAGTATGGATTAGCCGGCCAATATCCTGAATAGTATATTCGAAAATGTCTCTAAAAGTTAGATTTGCGCAAATAACTTTGTTGTAACTTGGAAAATAGATTTCGGAGATCCGACGAAATTCTGTTTCGGGAATAAGAGTGTCGGGAATTCGCTACGCACGCAAAAGAAGCCATGAAAAATCATTCAAAAACATTTAAAACGTTTGAAATTACTATATTTATTGTTTCTCAAATTTCACTTAATCTCAGGGCGTGATGAATGATGAAAACCACCAAGACGGACTAAAATTAGTCTTAACAAATAATTAATTATCGCTCAGATTCGTAAACTTAAACGTAAACATTGTCTGGAAGTAATGACTGCGCATGCGCGTGGACACGGATCTGCAGAAAACGCTCTCTGTTACTAGCAAAAAACCACGCATGTGAGATGCGTGGTTCTTACTTAGTATTTGATACGAAGTGTGCAGATACGTTGTATTAACAAACGCTGGTTCTCTATGATTGCATCAAGATAGGAGGTTCTTACTTCCTACCAAGGTGTAAGACCACTAATACATGCAGAAACTGCATCTAACTCAAAACGGCCAAATTTTCAGTTACGTGGTTCTTTCTTATGAGGGCAGAATAGCGCTTATAAACTCCTCTAAACTTACAACATTAAGCCAAAATTTTACACCATTATAATAAGACCACGGACATCAAAGACAACAATCAATAAGTTATAGAAGCTATTCAACATGAAGCTGCAAAACAAAAGTGAACACGAATTGGTGATATCATACGCTCATAGCATTGACAACACCATTCTTGTTGCCGATCAAGTTTCGCAAAGAAACCCAGAAAAATAAAATGAAGCAAGTAAGTACAAGATGTCAAATTCCATTTCACACCAAGGCAACAATTTATCGCAATATCATGCAAAACATGAAAAATCCAACAATAAAAATTAAGCATATCAAACTGGCATCGGCGGCGCGCCGACAGATTGTCGGCGGCGGCGGCGGCGGCGGCGGCGCGCCGACAAACAAAAATCGGCGGCGGCGGCGCCCACAAAATGTCGGCGGCGGCGGCGCGGCTGGCGCAGGGCTCTATTTTCAGGGCATGAAATCTAAGTGAAGATGGCTTCCAAAGTTTCGAACTTACCCACTCCGTGGTATTGTTTCATGCAGAAAGTAACTACATTGATGAATGAGTAGTGAACTAGTTGACTAGACTAGAGGCCGGATTCTTAATAAATGAGAAACAGATGTTTTAATGTCGCCCTACGTACAGAGATCCAGAAATTCATAGGGCGGGATAAAAGTGCCAGATACAATGCTAATATTAAAGATATGTCAAGGGCCGGTTGAAAAGTCCCCGGGGGCCGGATCCGGCCCGCGGGCCGTATGTTGCCCACCCCTGTTATAAACGATAATCAATTTGGTTTCCACATCAATGGCACTAACCGATCTTCAAGATAGAATCTCCCAATCTATTGATGACAACCAGTTTTCGATTGGTATTTTCCTAGACCTAGCCAAGGCTTTTGATTCGGTAACTCACTCGATTTTAATTTTAAAAAGCTAGAACTTTATGGGATACGTGGGTTGTCACTATCTTGGTTCATAAGTTACCTGAACAATAGACAACAACAGGTTTTATGTAATGGAGCACTCTCCAAAATTACGATGCTCCGATACGGGGTTCCACAGGGCTCCATTTTGGGCCCCCTATTATTTTTCCTATATATAAATGACCTCCCAAACTCATCGAAATTGCTCCATTTCATACTGTTTGCAGATGATACGAACGTCTTTGCATCTCATAAGTCGCTTAATGCCCTGATAGATCATATTAACACTGAACTCACATCAGTGGCTGAATGGTTCCAATCTAACTCAAATTGAAGCAAGAGCAACTTCATTCTGTTCTGCTCACATAGGAAACCTATTCCTAATGTAAACGTAAATATTTGTATCAACAATCAGCAGATAGTTCAAGTGAACTCCTGTAAATTCCTAGGTGTTTACATTGATAGCCACTTAACCTGGAAAGTCCACATACACCATATCTCTAGTAAAATTTCCAAAAGTATTGGGATAATGTATCGTATCCGTAATATTATGCCCATAAACATCTTACTCAGCCTATATTATACCCTAATTTACCCCTACTTAACTTATTGTAACCCTGTCTGGGCCTCTAATTATTACTCACGACTGAAATGTTTGTTTGTCTTGCAACGACGTGCAGTCAGAGTCATTTCTAAGAACCTTTATGGTGTAGAAAATACCGGTACTGAATGCTGTTTTTCTAGTTTGAATATATTAAAACTTGACTCTATAAACAAATTTCTAATCACTATCTTTATGTTTAGATATGAACGTAACCTGTTACCATCAGTCTTCAATAACTATTTTAAGAAGCATATTGGTCGTCATCCTCATTATACCAGATCCCAAGCTGACTTCTACAGCGCCTTTGCTAGGACAAACACAACATCATTTGCAATTAAGCTTATTGGCCCATCAATATGGAATTCACTTCCTCTAGACATCCGTTTGGTGCCATGTATATCACTATTTAAAAAAATGCTACGACAGTGTCTATGTTTAAAATGATTGCGCTTGGCACAGTTGGCAATTCATTGTGCGCACATTGATATAACTAATTTTTTAAGCTCATGTTTGTTGACATGGACTTGACTAGTTAAGTAAGCATACATTTAATTCTCTTGATTGGGATGTGCTTATTTTGTGTGTGTCTATTTTACCAAGTTCTTTTCTGTAATCCTGTTTACAGTAATAGGTGCTCGGCTGAGCCATGCTGATCATCTGATGCATTTTCTGTTCAGTTTTTTTTATTTTTGTTTTGTTTGTTTGCATTTTCTTGTATTTCAACTAGTCCTTTACTTTTCATTTGTACTATACCTCAAGGACATTATTTTCAGGACCTGGTTGTGTCCCCATCATTTTCTTTTTCTTTTTTGGTGCCATCTTATTACTATGTAACAAATAGGCAGCAATAATTAAGCGGGACCTATGTTCCTTTTGGGCTTTCCCTATTGTATCCCGAATGTTTTTACATTCCGATTGGTGCCTACTGTACTTTTGTATTGAATTCGGATCAATAAAGTTGAATTGAATTGAATTGAATACCGCTTTGACGTTTACTTCTGAAAAGCTAGAAACCCTGGTAATAAATTGACTTCAAATTTGTGATGGCAGTTGATGCTTTTTGTTAACAGATGACTATTCCTCCACAGTCAACAACACCTTATAAAAGATGCCAGTCATCTGGCGGTTCTCACCTTTCTAGCTTTGATGGCGCGTGAGAATAAATTCGTGTTCTTGTCACCTTAGTTTTTCCCTTTACTTATAAAATAATGACACTTTGAATTCTTTGTGTTGTCATTGTAATCTCCTCGTATTAGTTGGTCGTTGAACTTTCAATTGTCCGTTCGTGCCACAAATGGCCATAATTCATTTACACTTATATTTGTTAATTATTTTACAAAATCCGATTTCATCGAATCTTTACATATTGTACTCTGATATTGTGTAAAGTTATATAATATGTATATATAAAACTTATTTCTAATATGGTCGTGTTCTTTTGCTAAATCTGATTTCATCTAATTTAAATGACTGAAATCTTTACTTATTGTACTCTGACATTGTGTAAAGTGATAAAGTGATAAAAAAAATTGATTGATTGATTGATTGATTGACTGATTGATATATCTATCTAACTTATTCTATTATAGTCGTGTTCTTTAAGCAAGTTTACTCTCAAATCTTGTATCTATAGACAATGATATGGTACTATCTAAGTCATAGCAGTCAAAGGTATCATAAAAGTATCCAATTGTAATTCTAATTGCAATTGCATATAATTGCGCCATTTCAATACGGACTCATCACAAGCGCTCCTGACCTTACAGAATGAAATCATGATCTAAAAGAATGATTTTCAAATGCTTGTACGATTGGAATAGAGGCAGACTCCTGAGAAGTTCATTTCGCAGGTTGTTAGCAACTCATTCCAGGAAGAATGGGCGGACCACTGCAAAACCTCTGTGCTGGACCGTGAAAGTCCGGGCCGGTGGAACCACGAAGTAACCTTGCACAGCACAACGGATAAATTGATGTATTGCAATCGATCAGAATAGTTAGGTTATTGTTGTCTCAAACGGCTTTCGATCGACTAATATTCCTGTTTTATAAAGTCTGGCTATTACTTTTCAGGTGCACGGCTGTTTATTTAATAAGTTTCGTATATCAGCGTGAAACTGAGACATAGTTACTATTAGGCATATTTGTTCAAGCGCCTTATAATAGTTTTCTTAATTTCAGTCAATAATTTTTAATTTCAGCACATTCGACATCTATTTGGTTGGAGATTTCCATCTTGTGAAAGCAATAAACGCCAATCAGCTCATGGAGGTACAATGACGTGGTTCAGCTCATCTTAGCCACATATTCTGTTTACCTGAAGTCTCGCTTGTTTAGTCAGGCAGATAGCCATGTATGCAGCACTTTGGAAGGTTCTCAAAAGACGCGGTATAAGTGTTTTTAAACAAACATGCATTCCTACGATGAAGAATGGCGCGATCATGCATGCTGCGGTGTTGTTGCTTTCCACAAAACTTTAAACACTAATTATTTACAAGTTTCAGCCATTCCAAATGATTGCTTTACATCACCCTTGGGTTATTTTGACATTGGGTAAAAATACAAATAATAGTAGCATCATATGTTAGCAACCGCATTTTCGCTGATTTGCTTCAAACATTCTATTCGGAGGCTCTGATCTTTACCTAAATTTCGCCATTATTTATGTTGTATAATGTGGGCCTTTGATGCAAACTGTCGGCTTAGCAACCTTTTAACTAATCCAACCACAGAAAGGAATTGTATACTCTTTTATAGACAAATTGACGTAAATATTTCAGTAATCTGACCACTGCTCTCACTCGTGCTTCTTAAAGCGATTCCTAATATGTGCCATTTTGTCATAATCACCTGTTTAGTTATTATCTAGCTTTAAGCTTTAGTCGATGCATGGTGTTTCTAAATAGATCCAGGTCCGTCACGAAATTTGCAACGGCGGCATGGATACCTGTAACTGCGGCGTCGTAGTTCGTGAAGGCAACAGCGCATTCAAGATAAGCGTTTGTGAAGAAGGACAATGGGGTTCGTCTATTCAGAGGAGCCCAACAGTTGAACGTCTACTCTCCCAAGATCCAGCAGATTCGTCTACGATTTATATGGATGATACGGGTCTGATGTTTAGTGTAAGTGAAAACACAATTTTATGTAGACGTTTTATGACTTCTCGTGCATTCCACGATGCTCAAGGGAGGAAGCGACTGTAATCTTCGATATAAGCTCTATTTCTCTCTAGGAAACGTCTCACTGAACGATTTCTGGCTTTTAAACAACTATATATCCAAATGCATAGCTGGCAGATGGCTAGCCCGCATCTCAGATACACATTGCTCATATATCCTGCTATATTAGCCTAATAATAATAGTTATAATAATAATAATAATAATAATATTTATATTAATAATAATAATAATTATAATTATTACTATTTTCATTATTTCTTGGTCACAAATTGGTAAAGTTTATATGAATATAGATGCATTCCCTGTAAAGATTATCTAACACATCAAATATAGTCAGTAGAATATAAACGTAAAGATTATATTATAGTAATGTGGAAACTATTTGTGATGCAATTAATTTGCGCACGTAGGTTCGCATGCCTTCCGGTCTTCGAGTGGAAGTTGATCTTACAGCTCCGTGGTCCAGCGTTTATGTTCATTTGCCGCCTGAGTATCATGGTAAAACGGATTCCGCTACTATGTGTGGGAACAGCAACGGCAACCGCAATGACGATTACACCACAGATCTCGACAGATTCAGGTAAGATGTTAAATGGCCATAAGGACCTTCTTCACTTGAGTTTATTTGCTTCCTGCAGCCAGAGTGATATACAATTATACATGGTTGCAGTGTTGGGTATGAGTTAACGCATATGAGTTTAAACTCACGAGTTAACTCACTTGCTGTGATTTATGAGTTTGAGTTAACTCACCTTAAAGAGTGTGAGTTATGAGTTTGAGTTAACTCATATTTTCTGTGAGTTTGAGTTGTAACTGTCAATTATTTTAAACTCAACTCACTCTTCGGCACTCGGCACATATTATGTTGAAACAAGCCTTTTTTATATCGTCGGCTTTCCATACTGGTGAGTGGTGACGGCAGGGAGGGTCGTAAACACTGCTAGCGGATAGTGTTTAAGCACTGCATATTTTGTATATTGTGAACAGTTAAGAACAACATGGTTGAAGTACCGTGTATTCTTGATGGAAAATATTTTTCTGTAACAAGTAGGCGTGATGGAAAAATTGTTGCTCGATTAGAACGTGCTAGTATGAAACGTGTGAGTTTATGAGTTAACTCATTTAACAACTGAGTTTGAGTTAACTCATTTCACTTAAGATGAGTTGAGTTTGAGTTTAAACTCATTTTGAGGTGCATGAGTTGAGTTTTGAGTTAACTCATTTCTTGTGTGAGTTTTCCCAACACTGCATGGTTGTTTCCCTAGTCTGGCAGTGCACCTCCATCATATCTGTTAGTCCTTTGCCGCTTCGTGCAGAGAGTTCAGGGTAGCCGCCACCTCCGCTCTTCGGGAAATGGGTGCTCATTGTGCCTTTTCCCCGCGCAGAATCGTGTTTTTCAGGGGTGGGTCCGACGGCTTGGAACGGGCTCCCGGATCTGGGTCTGTTCCCCAGAACTCCCTCTGATACGTTCTATACTGGACTGACAATTGTTCCAGCGTCTAGAACAGCCTTGCCGGAGGAACCAGATTATTTTCAGGCACTTAGATTTGATTACAAAGCGAGAGGTAATGGAAGGTAGAGCGGCTGTGAAGAAATATGTTAAAGCAAGGCAGGTTGTTGTAAAGATGTAGCATTTACACAGGCGTGTTAAGATTATGCTGAATGTTGATTTCTTATGTGCGCAACTTAAGACATCATGACGGCATCCTAACGCTTGCGTTGGTATTAAATCAGAATGAAACGATTTGGTGTTGCTGCTGGGTTTCTTTTTACTATTGCTGTCTGAGTCCTGGTATTATCTTCTATTTGTCTGCGGTTTCTTAAACCAAACTGATTCTCACCCAAACTAACTACTACGTTCGTGTGATCTACATGTCTTTATCACAATTTACTACATGGCAAATTATACGCGGTGATGAGAAAAAACACATTCCAACACTTTTTTTTATTGAATATGAGCGTTCAGAGTTTGTAATTAACAGTGTTTGTATTATATTTCTGGTTTTCAGAATTCCGGACAACGTAAGTTACTTTAGACAACAACCTGCTTGCTCTTCCAAATTCAATGTAGCTGCGACCAGGTGCGGCTGCAACGCCACCTATCCAATATGTTCCAACACGGATCCAGCGCTGAAGGATATATCAATTACTTCAGGAGTAGTTTGCAGCCAGTTGCCGCTGTAGCATCGTCGCTGTAAGATAACAGTAATTCTGACAATGACTTCATTCTGGATAACGATATCTTGTTACCTCCTTACACTCTGCAATACTATTATTAAATAATTATCTCGCTGTGTCGAACTTGACTGAGTAGAACATATTACATTACATCAAATAGTATCGCTATGCTGTGACATGTCTTCGTAAAACGTTTGCAATTATATTAAAAATCAGGCAATTCAACGTTCATGAAATAAATAAACCTAATTACCCATGAGTGGCGTTATTTAATCTGTATGTGTATTATTAGCTTACCTGGTTCTTTCGTTAGTAATCAAGTGTCTGTTTCTCGTCCTTGACTTTCCTTCTATCGCTCCAGACCTAACCCTTAGTTAACCAATCTTAGACATGAGAGAAAATAGGTTTATCAGAGGAAAGTTTGCAGAATCTAGTTTCGGTTCCCTTCATTTTCTGACAACTTTAATTGTAGAAGGTTCGCGAGCTCTCCCTATGTAGGTGAAAGGCACGCAGAATCATTCAGCTCGCCAAATTGACTGGAATAAGGTAAATCCACGTCATCTACATGTAGGTGATTGAACAAATCTCTGACAATCCCTCAAAATACCTCTCGAACAATCGTCTGTGAATCGCAATAAACCAATGCTCCACAACCGCAGAATGCATAACTGATCTGATCGTCTTAACAGTCTCTCAACCGCTGAGATCTTACTCATAAGTTCGCATACGTTCCGCCAATCGATGCTACGTCTTAATACCTAAGCACGTAGACTTACAGCTCAAAAATTCGTTGATAGTTCACAGAAACAATGGTTTCTTTACTACAAATTCAGGTAGATCGCCACCAACCGATCAAAAACCCAGCTCGATGATTCAAGTCTCTCTCAGCTCGCGCGCCCATTCGGGAATTCATCCGTCATGTTGGATCACGGGGAGGTTTTATTTAGCAAACATCTGGAGTTCTTGAATTTTCTCCTAAGACCACCTTTGATAAGTTGGAACCTTTTAAGTAATTGGTCCTTTAGGCAATCACAGCTCTCAGCGTCAACTGGAGTAAACCTTTGATAAACTTCTAAAGCTCTGGTCTCCAAATGTCGTGTTAATATCAAAGACCAGAGTTCCAGATGTACCTCATATGCCTCCCAGGTTCTCTCGAATCGCAGTACGTATGCATAAAGGCAATGCTTGCTTTCATTGAAGTTAGGAAACAATATTTCTGATTCCCTTTCCATGACTTCTATTATCTCCAGCATTCCTCTCTGCTGTGTTCATTCTTTCTTGGCCCTCGACCTGTCTGAGGTCATAACTCATCCGAGCCTCAATTTACCTTAATTTTTCTTATTTTTTTCGTAGTTCAAGTTCGATTCATTCTCGATCTTAATTCTCTCACGCTCCTCCTCAACTAATCTTTTCTGTGTCTCAGCTTCAGGTAGTCTTTTCCCTCTTACAGCCTCAGCCAATCACTTCTCTATTTCAGCTTCAGTTCTCCTTTTTTTCTCATCCTCAGCTTCAGCTAACCTCTTCTCTCTTTCAGCTTCAGCCAATTCTTTCGTCTTCTTATCCTCTCCTTCTCTCGCTATTTCTTTTCTCAGTTCTGTCCGTTTTTCAGTTACAACCTTCCCTCTATTATCTCCATATCCCAAACCTTTGGCTACCTTGACCCACTGTTGGTAGTCAGTAGTTGCCATCCTTAGTTACTTACTCCTTGGTGAGTACTAGATTCGCAAGTTCTAACGACTTGAAGTGATAGGCGTGCAGATTTCGTCAGCTCACAAATGGACCGGAATAAGGTTAATCGACATCGTCCTCATGTAGGTAGTTGAACACATCTCTGACAATCTCTCAAAATACTTCTCAGACAATCGTCCTTGGATCGCAATATACAAACGTTCCACAACAGCAGAATGCGCATCTGATCCGATAGGCCTAGCGGTTTATCAGTCGCTGACGATCTTACTCATTTGTTCGCACAAGTTTCGCAAATCGATGCTACGACTTAATGGCTAAGTGCGCAGTCTTACGAAGCATAAATCCATCGATTTATTAACAGAAACAAGGTCTCCACTTCAAATTATTCGTTGGGACGCCAACAACCGATAGAACTTCTTGCACGATATTTCAAGTCTGTCTTTCTCCGCGCGTCCATTCGTTGGCCTCCTTAGTTGCCATGGGAACTCATCCGTCATGTTGGATCGTGTGATGTTTCAATTAACATACATCAGCGGCTCTCAGAATGTTTGAAACTATTACATTATACCGCCACTCTAGTTAAACGCCACGCCACTGTAATTGACTAGCTTATTCTAAGCCCTAAATAATTAAATATACAAGTCATTTGATAAGCCTTGTTATCGCTACAGACCTAGCCCTTAGTTTACTAATCTTAAACATGAGAGAAAATAGGTTTACAGAATCTATCGCAGTCATTGTGGTACCGTTGATTTTTATTGAATCGAACTCAGTGTTACGCTCTCGGATGTTCTCGATAGCTCGCGCTTACCTTCTGTTTCTTCGGTTTCATCCGGTATGAATTGCTTACCCACCGTAATCGTAATCTCAAGATATCCACAGCGCCAAAACACGGAGTCGAGGGAAACAGCTTAGTCAACAAGCGCTTAGTCAAAACAAAATCGATAGGCAAGTATGGTCAAAATCGGTTCCGGGTCAAGATCCACAGAAATTAGGCAGGTAGACAGTCAGACGGCTAAGGTGAATGGTGTTTAAAATTGAAACGGCGAAGGAGGTAAAGGGAGGAGGAGGTATCGAGGTAGTATTTCTGAAACAGCAGTGTTTTCAATTTTGAGTGAAAGACCTGTTGAGAGATTTGGTGAGTTCATAGGATGGATCCGATAATTGTAATGCCAGCGAGAGTTATTTCACAAAGACGGAACAGCTTTGGCTTTGGAACTAGTTGCACATTTTTGTGATGAGATGACGGAAGGGCGGATAAGTGTTTGGACGGAAGAGGAGCGGGATGAGCGAAGTGGTTGTACCGTGAACAACTGGCGAAGATATGATGGAATAGAGGATTGAAGTGTGTTTTAGGTAAGTGATAGGACTTTGTATAGTATTCGTTCAAGTATTTTAAGCCAGTGGAGTGATTTGAGGACAGGAATGACGTGATTGTGTTCGTTGCAATTCGTAGCTGGATACTGATTTCCATAATGAATTATGATTGGACTTCTCGAAGGGATTATGACTTGACTACAGTTTCACCGCAAACGACTACCGATTGATAAATCGTGCTACTAAAGTCATTAGATTATATTTCAATCTCTTTGTGTCGTTTGAGGCACTGACTTCTTTGTGTTACACCGTGGCTAATTGGTGTAACTTTAAGGCGGAATGTACTGAGTTGAGCCTCCTCTGAGATGGTTACGATGTAGTACCTTTGACGCACGAGTGTTTAGGGCATTGGTTGATGGTCTATTGTGATGCGAATTATAATACATAAGTAATCATTACATAAATATAGAGCTTCAGTCTAAGCTAATTTGAAATACTTCTTTCTGTAGGCTCTATCGATAAGGATAACGTCTGTGTGGTCTTCAATGTCGTCTGGTTCACCTACTCTACGAACAGGCGCTTCATATAGCATACTACTTTAAAATCTGATTAGCTTCTGCATGTTCGTCATACTAGTATGGAATTACTTAGGCTGAATAAATGAACATGTATCTATGTTCCACGCAACTCACTTAAAGGACTCGAATTAAACTGCAGTGTCTTGAATAATTCTACGATTCTTTGTCAGAACTACACATTCTGTCTTTAATTTCTGGGCTTTTGAACCAAGTAAGCCGATTTTTTGGTTAGCTATGATTGCATTTTCTATTTTTGGTGCATGATTTATATATTATGCTACATATATAGTGTCAATGATCGTTTGATTTTATCTGTTAGAACCACGATTTTTATATTCTTATTCAAGACTACCTCTTTTTGACTATGTCTTTTGAGATTACATAAACGTTAAAATGGTGCTCAGTCTCTGCGTTGTATTTTTTAATATCGATGCATCATTTCAAATCTATACCAGCAATCTCATGCTGAGAGCACGGGGTTTATGGGTTATGGGCGCTAGAGACAGGCGCTAAGTTCTTGTGCCGGAACATGGTTCAACTGGTTAACAAATTCCATAGTCCATTGATGCACCTCAGCTGGAACCGCTCAGTATTGTTGATTAAGAACAACTTTAGAGAAAGGGTGGTGGAAATAAACATTACTAAAAAAGTATTGTTTAAGATGAACAAAAACTGCATCCTTAAACAGCATAAGTAGGTTAAACCAATCGCGCACCTGTATCAATGTTTGTTCAAGACAGTATGCACACACGTAAAACACGGCCTACAGAACACTTAATGCACCTGTATTTTTTGTGAAGAATGCACAATTGGAGATAGTTGTACACTTATTGTGAAGAATACTACAAATCGAAATATTCGTACATTTATTAAAAAATAATGCTACACTGCGATACATTCGTACTTTACCTTAGAAATTAAAATAAAATTCTCCACATGTTATTAAAACCAAATTTATTCAAATAGTCACAACAAGGAATCTGTCAATTTGAGCAATGACTAGATTTATTTTACGATAGTGTTTACTTTCCATAACTCAAATAAAGAATTGTAGACCGATTACTTTAAAAACCCTAAATATCTTGCAGTGATGCAATTGGCTGGTATTATTTCGTGTTGATTCAATACAATAATGCAGTTCACCGGTATCGTTTCGTTTAAAATCATTTGATGGCTATAACTAAACTTACTACTAATTTTGTACATCCCTTATACGTTATGTGACTCTCTTGGCATCTCTAATATTTAAAAAAGTCTATACAACAATCAACAGTTCTGAATGCACAATGCACATACTTCACATAGGATCTTTAAAGCGTAGCCTAGCTCGGCTACGTATGATAGATTATAAATATATTAATAAGAGCAGCTTATGGTACCTCCATAAATACATTTTCTCCAATAATGAAGAGTATAATACCTTCAGAAACAAATGTTTGCAAATACTGTCGAAAGTCAGCTTAACTGTTATCACGGTCTCATGAAATATACAGGCATTTAAAACCTAATCTATTTGTCTTTCAATGGCGTTTTTTGATGTTGCATCTTTGTCTCAAGATAAGTTTAACAAAAATGTTAAACAGAGATATCGCTCGAATCTATTTTCTGCGCCGGCTTTTCTGGATACTCCTCTTGCCCGCCATTGACAAAGGCTGCAATAGTGAATGGTATCATCGTGATGCGGTTGCTGGAATAAAAAAAGAAGCATAAACTACCATTCGAACTATACAGAAAAACAATTTAGACTTATTTTTATGATTTCTTTTACATTTGTACATCTGCAGTCATTTCATATCCAAATGCGTTGGAAAATTCTTGAAATACGCAGCAGACTCTGCCCAAGTAGAGCTGCATATTGGATTCGCACTGACGTAATTCATCGTCACAAGTGTTTTTGCGAGAGAGGAACTCAGAGCACCTCTGGATGTCTTTCAATCCTCCTTGATACATAAGATGTCGGCTAGATTCGTCTCACATTGAAATTGGTCTGTAATTTCACGATTGCTGGTTTTACTGTAATTAATTAACTACACATAACGACCCTGTATGGGCAAGGATCTTGCGCCAAAGTCCATCTCTTACAAAGCATGAAAGTAAACGAGAAGTCCTATGATATATTGTCCCGTGTATTGCACATTAGGATGCGCTCACTACAGGCTCAAGGCCCTAAGAAAATTAATTAAGAGCCTAACTTTAGTTCATGGGCATGGACCACGCAGCCGGGGACGTCAGAAGAAGAGATGGATGAATATGGTTCAGCTGGACCTCAGACTTCTCGGCTTGAAAAATCTATTTATGCCGTGTACATCTACTGGAGATCGAGCGAGATGGAGACAAAGGATCCGAGTGGCTGACCCCCTCCCCAGCGAGGGATTGATTCCAGCCGGAGGGAAGAAACTTTAGTTCAGGCATGGCCACCATGGGAGCAGTAGTTTACTTTGCTGGTCAGGTGCGACTACGCGTGCAAGTTCTCTACTGACGCAAAAGAAAGACGTACCAATGGCCTCTATTCACAATATAATCGCATGCGGGTGGACCTGGTTCAATTTTCATCTTCGCCTTTAAAGTTTTCCTAAGTGAAAACAACGCACAGCGTTTAACGTTTTCATAACGTGTTCATGTTAATTACGACGTCTAATCAGAGTTAATAAACATTTATTAGATCATCTAGACCAGCAGATCACATCACAGCGATGCATTGACTTTACCTTTTCCTTTAGGAATCTAATCCATTCAAATGACTCCCATAGCGACCTTATCGCAATGTACACGGCATAAATAGATTTCTTAAAATCGTGGACCATATGCCAGCAACGACTATCCCCATTCAGGACTAATAGTTCATTACCCCCACGGAGCCAATTTTACACAGTACATAATTATGAACTTCGTTATGTGCAAAAATCGGTTAAGTGCATAGGTTCAATGTAGTCCTGTATTTATGCACTTAAGCGGCGTCGACTGAATAGGTCGAAAATCAGGTATAGTCTTCGTAAGAGAGTTTAAGACACAATGGTTTAAGCCTGATGTAAGACTCCAGCTAAAAGACGCAGCGTTCAATCAGTGTGCTTAAACTACTCCACGCATTTCAAATCAATCAATCAAAATCCGTTTATTAGAAACAAAGGAAACATACATGTATGCTTCGAGCTAGTCTAGAAACGTCAATTTTGATGTTACAATAATGTTACAATTAATGTTACAATAACACTATGTATAGTAGTTATGAAATTCAGCTAGTAATTTAATCTGTACTAGGAACCGAACCTGACCGTACTTGCCTCATTGATATTGCTTTGACTGAGCGCCTGTGGTATCCATATGACTTCAGCTTATTTGTGGCTGATATTTCCGGAGATTATGGTAGCCTAATGGGATGCAGTGGT
The DNA here is from genome assembly GCA_963556255.1 of Allolobophora icterica. NCBI lineage: Eukaryota > Metazoa > Annelida > Clitellata > Crassiclitellata > Lumbricidae > Allolobophora > Allolobophora icterica. The sequence goes on from OY744617.1 coordinate 25,557,750, forward strand.
CTAGCAGTATGTTCGGAGGGTTGCAGGTTCGAATCTACCTCAAGCCACTGCGTGGAGACCTTAGGCAATTTTCTCACCCACAATTATCTGTGAGGAAGGCAACAGGAAACCACCTCACTTGTCTCATCCCCAGGTGGCATAAAGCCAATGGACCTGCCTTCGGGCACAGCAGGTAGCGTCATGACAGTTTGTATAAGTTCAATAATCAACAGTATATTATACATAGTTAAAAGATCTAATGCTTAATAATTATGTTATCTTGTCACCTGGTTAAATTCTTTCTCTGCGTGGCCATCTTGGAAATTTACTTTGGAGAATTGTTACTATGAGGACCCTAATTAGCGGGATTTTCCTCCCTTCCGCGACTCCCTTTGTTGCCATGATTTTTACTTAGGTTACACCTTTGCTGTTTTTGTATGAATTTAGTTGGAATAAAAATATTGATTGATTGAAGAAAACATGGACAAACCTTACTCATGATATCACCGCCGTAATCTGTTGACTGTAGTTGTAGCACTATGCCTTTGTTTTTTCTTCAGGTAGTTCTGTGCAAACAATACCAGAACGGATGATGCACGCACGTTACTGACTACAGGTAACACCTGGCGACAGATGTTAGGTTTTGGTTGATTAGGGAATGGTATTGTAATGTAATGGTCTCAAGTAAACGGTCGATCGCAGAGATCAACGGAGGAAGTCTTCTTCTATTTACTGACTCATAACTATGCGATGCAACATTACTGGCATCCACTTTGTCAGTTCAGTGCTTTCTTCTTATAACTAAGACTCTAATAATCACTGTTTCGCAAAGGTTGGAGTGCGAGTGTCTTTGAGAAGCTATTATGGAAAGGCTTCTCAGGCCTGCAATTTTTCTACGTTACATTGTTAAGTTAGAGAATCAGTTACAATTACCTACCGATAACTTCAGTTAGCTACTTATCTGACCGCATATATGACGCCTTTTGTAGACCTTTCAAATGCAATGAATTATGGGTATCCGACAGATCTAAACCGATTGACTTCAGTTAAGCCGAGAATATGTTTGCATACCGTGTTACAAAACGACATAATAAATCAATAAAATTTATCACAACCGTTGTTGGCCCAGAGTGGGCTGCCCTGATGCGTGCGTGGTGAAAACCGGAAGCCCGATCCAGGGTCGAGTAATGTGACGGCACACATGAACCCCTACATATTATCCTCTTAGCGTCACATTATCTGAGGCACGGGGTTTATATATTGAAGTCAATGGGGCATAACAGCATGCACTGAGCTAGCGGGGCACATTGCGTTGAAACACTTAAGTGGCGCTTCGGCGTGAAAATTCCGGCACAGTATCAATGCTGTAGTCGGGAGCGCCTCTGAGTAGTAGTTGACTTCGAGAGGCGCTATAGAAATATCCGGAATTTAAAAAAACTTAATACACAAATGCCCTCGGGCTCAAGGTTAACTTGTGAGATGGTGATCTGTCTAGTGCCATTTTAGCAAAATAAGTGGAAAATATGATACATGTATTTACGCTCCTAACTGCTAGACTTTGCCTGTCCATAAATTACGATCGTAATTGCAAACGCCAAATTTCTAAAGTGCTACCTGAAAGCTAAGGGCAGGCATCAGCTTATTCACGAGCGCTGAGTCGTATCGGTGGGATTTCCAGAAATGTCAGTGAAGATCCGAGTCAGGACCATGTTCTAAAACATCTGATGAAGGCAAGCTTTGAAGCCTACTATAACCTATCAAGAACATAAATAAAACGTTGGATCGCAACAACTCGAATGCGGAGTGTACAAAAAGAGAATGCGTAACGCAAGACCTCTAGCAAGAGAATGATGAATATGCACAGGGCCACCGACAGAAATTCCGGGCCCCTAGACATGGTAGTCACGGGCCCCTAAACTATCATTAGGCTTTACAAGAAAAGTTGATTTCGGGCCCGGCCCCGGCCCCTAAAAATGGCCGGAAATCGCCGGGCCCCTGGGCATTTGCCCCCTTGCCCTCCCCTCTCGGCGGGCCTGAATATGCAGAGGACAATTATTAGAAAACGGGATTGACAAACCGAAAGAGTTAACAGTTACTGGCCAGACAAAAGAAATTCCCGCTGATACGACGATGTACAAGAGAAAATGAATGTGGTCCTAAAAACCGATCCATAAAATTGAAAGCATAAAACTTTGTGTTTTAGAGGTGAGACAATAAGAAAACGCCCGGTCAAAAGTGATTTTATACTTCGAATGAAGTAGAATAGGATGTGTGGATATAAGAATGAGTAGGATAGGATAATTCATTCGAAGTAGAAAACCACTTTTTCTACTTCGAATGAACTATCCCATCCTATTGATTCTATAACGATTCTATCAGTACAAAATGCGCATGCGAAATTGAACATTGTGTTTTTGCACCGGTCCAGCTCAAAAGTTTTCATGTGGTCGCCCCATTCTTCTGGAATAAGTTGCCTGGCAACCTGCGTCGTGAGCGCTTCTACCTGTCTTCGTCTCTTTTCCACAAGCACGTGAAGATCATTGTATTCAATATAAGTTTCATTTTGTTAAATGGCTCTGTATGAATTTGCAATTACGAAAAACTGTTACTAAGAACATTGTCTGGTGTAATTCCACATTTCTGACAATACACAATAGGCTACATTCTACTACTTTTTCATGTAATTATGTACATACCGGTTGTTTCCATAGTCCAGAATAACGACACCCACTTTCAAAATAAATTTACCAGGACAGTTGTACCGGTTGCACGACTGATTATTGCTTGCTGGACCTTCACACGGTAGCTGCCCGCATTTTCTTTTACGTGATTGCAAACCGTAATCACACGGTTATTGCTTGCTGGACCTTCACACGGTAGCTGCCCGCATTTTCTTTTACGTGATTGCAAACCGTAATCACACGGTTATTGCTTGCTGGACCTTCACACGGTAGCTGCCCGCATTTTCTCTTTTACGTGATTGCAAACCGTAATCACACGGTTATTGCTTGCTGGACCTTCACACGGTAGCTGCCCGCATTTTCTTTTACGTGATTGCAAACCGTAATCACACGGTTTAGAACAGACGGACCAAGGTCCCCAAGTACTCCAACCGGAACTCGGAGGTTTTGCGGAACAAGTTGGAGTCACCGGCGGAGGAATAGTTAATGTCGTTAGGCCTAGTGTAGCACTCCCCTTCATTAAATTTGCATGATGACATATTCTGTTTTAGCTACTTATCTAAACCTAATTGTTCCATATCATGTAATGTAATGTAATCAGCAATCACAGATTTATACAGCGCGTCTTAAGAAAGCTAGAAAGCTAATCCCAAGCGTTCTCCATCCAACTAAGGAAAATTGGAATAGAATAAAATGGTTTTCAAACGCTTAAGCCATACGGAATAGAGGTAAAGGACAAAGAAGCTCGTGAAATGCACGTGCAATTAGACAGGCTACTAAATTACATAGCTACCTAGTTACTTTCTTAATTCAGTTTGACTTCCTATTTTGAATATTACTTCGGATGCAAGTATTATAAAAGTAAAACTTTAAACTCTGACATTGCATCAAGTCTTTCGTGATAAAGATTAGTAAAGGATCAGTTAAATACAAATTTTTCCTTTGATGAGTCTCTCTTGAAGTGGCGCCATATAGATTTGCAATTACCATTATCATTATCACAAAGTGCTACTTTTACTAACAGCATGTCTCTACATCAGCAATTAACTCTCTCTCTCTCTCTCTCTCTCCCTCTCTCTCTCTCTCTCTCTCTCTCTCTCTCTCTCTCTCTCTCTCTCTCTCTCTCTCTCTCTCTCTCTCTCTCTCTCTCTCTCTCTCTCTCTCTCTCTCTCTCTCTCTCTCTCTCTCTCTGTCTGTCTCTCTCTATTACTGCACCATAGAAATTTCGTTCCATGAATAATTCATTTTTAGTAAAGTTTCTGTGTGACTTAAACTGCACTTGGAGATTGAGAGTGTCTCTTACTAAATACCTACTTCACATCGGAACTCCTCTTGAAGCCATCCGAGATGTGGCACGCACTGCTTGCCGCTGGTGGCGTCAATTACGATCAAAATAAACACCAGGTAGCAGCCTATCGACTAAGCAAATGATTAAAGTGGCCTAATAAAACAATCTGTATGGGAATTTCCAGTTTCGCGTGTCTTCCTGATGCTACTGAGTGGTTAGTTGGCGTTTATATAGGTTTTTTTTTTATAGAAACATCCGCGTATTATACTAATGAATCAGCAGAATAGGCCATGCGTTAACTTTAGTTAAGAAACTGTATGCAATGTCTATATAAGCAGAAAAGTCTGACGCGGTGATCGATAATCGCAAACTACGACAAAGATTAAACAAAATGGAAGCTGATGGACTTCTGATGCAACGGACGGCGATTCTATTGTTAGGTTTGATTTCTAATTTACTCAAACTCATAGCTTAATCTGCTGGAGCCTAGCGCAAAAAAGTCCTTGAATTGTGAGAGCTTCATCTCACTTGGTATAGAAACGAGGCGTTGCAAAGGGGTTCAAGCTAACCGGGTCTGTTCAGGATAATCGGGACAGGTCCAGATAACCGTGACAGGTCAAAATAACCGGGGCAGGAAGAACTTATAACGGCATTTATCGAGTGCATTTCATGTTTCTGTGGTGATAAACATACTAACGCCATCCAGGACTGAATGTCTGCTTCTTGGAACTCGACAGATTCTGTAATCCTTGATTACAGCTCTGTCTGGTTGACTCTCGTAGGCCTAATTAATTAGCCTTGTTGCTTTCATATTCTCCTTAGTAGACCTACGTCATCGAATAAACGATGCCTATAAAGAAGAACCTAACTAAGTTCCAAGTTACACTCAGATTAGAGACTAATCATCCTAGTCATAAAATCAGATTAGAGAATCATAATTATTATCCTATCCCTACGGTTAACTAGGCGTTTCAGAGACCCAAAAGGACAACATGTTGGGCTTGACTTCTTACTATGTTTAGGTTTGACCAGCTTCGCTCTCAGTCAAACCTGTGATGAAAGAAACTATACGATAATCAACAACCCTAGAAGAAGTGCATGCAGCATTTACACGATAGACATGCCGCAGTGCGATGCCTATGCAAATGAAGGTAATAGTTTTTGCATGTTTTCATTGCTTGCTTTCATGATATACAATCCTGGTGCACGTCCATGCGATCGAAGTTATATGCGAACAAAACGGAACTGATATGGTTTGAGCGTCGGGCTCGACCACATATTGACCCGAAAACTCCCTTGCTGCAACTTGATGAAACTTGCTCTATCCACCCTTCAAATGTAGCTCGTGACCTTGGAGTCCTTCTTGATAGCAAACTGTCCATGTCTTATCATATTGGTTCAATTACAAAAGCCTGTTTTTTCATCTCCGTCGAATTCGCCAAATCAAACGCTGCTTAAATAAACACTGCCTTCGTGACCTGGTCCATTCACTTGTCATGTCCATGATCGGCTATTGTAATTCAGTGCTTTCTGGGTTATCAAAAACTACCCTTGCACCACGTACCTCCGTTTTAAAACCGCAGCTCGTCTAGTTAAAAACCTTGGCCCTAGAGACCACATCACTCATTCTCTACGACAACATCTTTGGTCACCTATCCAGGCTCGTATAGCCTTCAAAATCTGTCTCCTAATGTTCAAGATTATGTCAGGTTCAGCTCCACCTAACTTGTCATCTCTAGTCACACCATGTGCTGCCCATGAACCAAGGCGAGGTTTGCGTTCAGCGTCAAAAGGAGGCTTTATAGTCAAAAGATCAATTCCAATTTGGAAATAGGATGTTTGAAGTGACTAGTCCAGCTGAATGGAACTCTCTGCCAGAATCAGTTCGAAAATCCACTTCTAAAAATATTTTTAAAACTACAGTCAAAACTCATTTATTCTCTAAGTACTATAATTAACTACTGCATTGTCACGCGCCCTTTGAGTAAGACCCTGTATTATTGAGGCGCGTTATAAATATTAGTTGTATTGTATTGTATTATTGTATGTAATCTACTGTAATTTGCTCTTTGTGTAGTTCCTTACATTTTGAAGCTTTGGAGAATTTACCTTAAAATGGTGTTGTTCTGAAGCCGTTGCTAATAGCAGGCCACCTGCAATAGCTGACCGAAAATGGGATCAGTCTGATTAGAAAATGTCTTTTGGGAAGAAGCTCAAATGGATTCGTGTTTAAAGAATTCCATAACAGTAAATATAAGTATGGAAGGTATCTTAATTGCATCCATTTCTGTAACTTCACAATGTAACTGCCATGTACAATTTTTTTAAATTTATTTTATTTATTTTAAATAATTTTCAAAACAGCGCAGTGGTATAGGTTTTCTTCCTCTGCTGGTGATACGATTGTCGAAAGAACGTCCAATTATCCTGTTCCAATGCTACATTGTGGAACTGAGGCGCCAATCTACATCAGAGGACTCGGTTCTCATCCAACAAATGGTAAGATACTATACACAGGTGTGCTAAAGCAAAAACAATAGTAGTTGAGCTGAATTGGCCAAGACGTCAAGATTATAAATCCTCTGAATATCAGGATACAATTTTATTACCCTTTATTTATGGGATTTGCTAAAATTTTACACTCCCTCGTGGTTATACTATCGTACGTCAGAAGAATCGTAAAACGGTTACTCATAAACTTGCGATGAGATCATATAATTATGTTGTTAAAATTGTATAATTTATGAGGAACGTCAGTATAATATTTTAAGTATTTCAGTGTCATAGCACAGACCTCTGTAAAACTGCTAAGTAACATAGATATTATTGAAAGATTAACGAACGTCAATATGGTATTTAAAGGATTTCAATATCATGTCATAGCTCTGTAACTACTAAGTGTAATTTAATGACTATTGAAAGATTAACGACGCATCGGTTCTCAGCTCTTCCTCTTCCACCTATATGGACCTAAGCTTCATGAACGTGTAATTCCTTTTCAAGCTCCACACCCGTCTGTACAACAGTCTACTTCATTCTAGATAAATCGTTGTATTATTATTATTATTACAGACAATACAACCACAACTGCAACAGTTTGCGCTAACTACGCTGGTAACACTTGCAACTGGAATAGCCTCATACAAATTCACCGATGTCCAGCTCAAGGAAACCTGAGCTACTACTTCTTGTATAAGTTAACACCTCCGCCAGGATGCAGCCTATCGTACTGTGTCGGATGGCTAGGATCTTGTGCTCAGTGCGAATGCTGGAATGGAGTGTCATGCGTTCGTGAGTATATTCTGGTATTAGTGGGCCTTTCTGTGAGTATCTATCAGTGGTGCTAGTGGCAACACTTTTGATAACTCAAAGTACATAAAGCTTAATACTGATGCCACCAGCCTAACATTCTTGTTTGTTTTCACACGATGTTTATGCTAAGAAATCCAGCAATGACGGTCATTTCAACAGAATGATTGATAGGTCGCGGAAGTTTTCGTGCGTAACAATTATAATTTTGTTTTCTTACGAGCGCTATTGAATAATGAATATTCCGGAGTGCTTTGTTCGAACAGGTAAATAATATCTACATATAATATACTAAGATATATATTAAGACATTAGTGTGACTCCTATCGTATGCTGAGTATATGCGTTTTAGTAATAAAATAAACATTTACAAGACCGAAGTGCTAGTTGCATAGTTTGGTATACTCCAATATATTGTGCAGCCAGTGCTCGAAATGGAAAATTTTACGAAACGGAACGCTAGTCAAAGATATGGGAGCATTCACATGTCAGAGGACAATAAAAACGTTAATTTCATAGTATTTTCCACACTAATTCATTTGACGAACCGGAACGGTGTTCCGGTGCGTTCCGGTCCATTTCGAGCACTGTGTGCAGCACCTCTCTTTTTCGGTTGCTGGCCCCGTGACCTGGAATGGACTCCGTGTGGTTCACTCATCTATGTTCTTTACTGATTTAAAGACCGTTCTTTTTAGCCGTGGTAGGAATGGGAGAGCTCCTGAGTAGCCTGCCTTGAAGGGGCGCTATATAAAAACTCCTTAATAATAATATCCAAATATAATAAACTCACTTTACCATGAAGCATGCAAGACATGAGACGTCCAATGCACAGCATCCTTAAAATAAGATATTATGTATTAAATCTATAATGGAGATCATACGATAATGTTTTGACTTGTTAATTAACTACGTTATAGATCATAATATTATGTGATGAATATAGATAAGCATTTTCAGTTGTGGATGCCTGCCCATATACGGTACACTGACTGTTTTAACTGCGCCATGAATTTCTGCAGTGATCGTCTCTGTCAGAGAATTAATAACTAAATAAAGGTGTTAAAATATCACTGTCGATGCTAGTAAAACCAGTTATATTTTCACCAGTTGACATTTTGTTTTGAGACTACTTTGTAGATGTTATGAGCACTGGAACTTCGATAACCACCAACATTCTGGACAACACGAAGAAGACGAAGAAGCACAAAATTTTACTTATCAGTGACGTGCAGAAACAGATACCACATTATATCCAGATAATGTTCTGTGGACCAGATTTAAACGAACGATATGTCAATTCAGTGGAAGATTGTTCCTCGAGTATGGTCCAGTACAAAGAAGGTGCGTTTGTTCGATTGAATTGCGAAGCGCAGCACCTGCATATTCGCGAAGGAGGATGAGCGCAACTATGTGTGCCTGAATTCAGACGATAAATTTTCTGTATAGCATTCTTAACATTTCCATTCGGGGAAAGAGCGTGACTTTTCTGTTTGAAAACTCTTCATCATCCGATTTTTATATGAAAGCAAAAATTTCTAAAGATATAAGTACCCATGACTGTTGACTTAAAATATGCAAGCGTTTTATTTTACAGTGAACTATACGGAAAGTAAAGTTGACATTAAAACAATGGGTAAACGATTCTGTTGATTATCAAGTGCTAATGATTGCTTTGGGTAACAAAGATTGTCCACTTGTTTATGTCCATTTTCTTATTTTAATTTATCGCTTTTGTTTGAGTTTATTACTAAGGTACAGTACCTTAAAACCTTAAACATCTATTTTGAAAAACGATATCATTAACTTTAACGACGACGAGGCACTAAAAGCTACTCGTTGTTAAAATGAAAACATTTTAAAGAACCCTTTTAGCTGTTGTAAGGTGTGACTTTAAAGGCAGCTAATCAAATGAAAATGGCAAAACTTCGTCCTTCGTTTGATACGTTGAATGACAGACTTCTGTCAAATTGTTCAACTGAACCAGGTTAGGCCTACATTTACATTATGAATACATTTCAATTCAATTGAAAAGTAATGCCTGTTTACATCGATATAACATTGTGATGTTAATAAGTAACATTGGATCTTGTTTATGTTGCAGTAAACTTAGATATTCTAAATTCTTGGCAATAGATTGTTGACCGAACACAGGTTTACTGTACATCTGCAATGCGTTTTAGTCCATCCACCGGTGATGCAGTAACGGGGAACACAAATGAACACATATTGCAACCGACCGAAAGTCTGTTGGTAATCCAGTCCGACGATTCAAGTAAGATGGGTGACAAGGTCTTACAAAGGAAGTGCAATTATGATAAATAAAGTTATCTCAAATATTTGTTTTGAATTGAATGCAGGAAACATGTTCTGAATATGGAACGAAGGTTCAGACAACATGTAACAATGGTGCTCTTTTGCTTAACGGTATCCTGCTTTTCATAATCTCAGATTCTTACATATGTGCAATTGTGCATGATTATAGATGAAGTTGACTTGATCGCATTAGATCAGGTTAGATCAAATCATTAAAGAGCACATAAGGTAAGATTAGATCAGACCAAATTAGATTAGATCATTAATCATTTTATCAAGCACTTTCGATCATTTTTGTCTACATACTAGTTAAAGTAATAGCAGGGAAACGGAAATGAACTATATCCAACACATGCTGGACATGTCTGCTAACCATTTTAAAAGGTGAATCTCATGTACGCTAACTCTTGACAACACTTTTTTTTCAAAATTGAGCACTTCAAATTATACACGCAATATACCAGCTACGTGACTGCTGGATCAAGTGACCAGAAGGTAGTAGGTTTCTAGTAGGTTTCAACGATTTACTATATTTTTTGTCTTCAGACCATTTTAGTCCAGTGTCAATATTTCGGATTTTTCAGGATGTAGTAGCGAACTGTAGGCTTCTATGGGCGCAGTTGTGAAGAAAAAGTCAAAGAATTCGAAGGCGCGCGTTTGAGCCATTTCTAATTCTAGCACTGGTTTCAGGTTAGGGGACAGTAAAATCTGCACATTTTCGTTTAAACTGATATTATGCACCCGATTGAATTGTTTAAAATATTTCTTTACTTTACCTAGCTTCTATTACGCCAAAAGTGAATTCACAGATACGTTTCTAATCTACTAAAGAACACATAAAACATCTCCAACAAAATTTATCGTTTATGTGCGCAGTGCCTCAGCAAACTTCTTAGCAAGAGACAATTGTTTACCTCGGTAGGCCTATAATTATGTTTAAGTACCCTCAGTAGTTGTCGGATTACTCAGTTAGAACAGGAAGAAAGTCTTCGTCGGTTTATTCGCCTGAATATTTATGATGCATGTAAGTATAAGTATGACCATAATTTATGCATCTGATCACTACGTTGTTTCAACACTCGCCATGGCTGGTCTTGTGCAAAAATACCAATTTCGACTAACTTTCCAAGAGACTAGCGTTGGAAATGCCCTATTTCAAGTCGTTGCTAACGGAGCAACTTCACATTCTTGCGTCACCTAGGCCATAAATATAGCATACATGTAAGCTCAAGAGGTATGTATATAATACCTCTTGCATGCATGCTTAACTTATTAAGAGGCCGCGGCTTCTAGACTTCAAATCGCTGCAGTGGTGACTTTGAAACGACGACACGGTGTAAGACAAGGAATGGAACATCCTACTCTTTTGCTACTACGAACACTGATCTCACTTGGTTGGTCTAGGTTTCATTTAAACTTGTAAAATTTTATATAATTCGTAATATTCCTAAAACTACGATAATGTTAATTATATAATTCGTACCAAATGTTATAATTAGTCCCCACCAGCCCCTTAAACCGTGTTCTTACTGCAACTAACATCATTGGGATATCAACAGAAAACTCGATCCAGAGAGTGTTGACATAATATTTGATTGCATGGATAATAGATAAGGCACCGAGTAGGAGGTAAATCAGACTCATTTGGATATTTTATAAGTTCTAGGAGCTGATCTTAAACCTGTGTCAAACTCCCAAACACCTTAAAATTCAAGTGGACGTAAACAGTTTATACTGAAATTTTTGTGCTCAGGTTTATTCAGTTTTGCAACGAATCAAATCTGTAACGAAGGAGGCTATTTGTTAATAAACAATCCACGGAGAAGTGTACAAGCTGTGTATGACAATGCGGTTGATACTCCGATATGCGATGTCGGAATAAATGAAGGTAGGCCTACCAGTAAACAGGTAAACTTCGTTTCATACTTTGCTTCTTCAGGTTATATGCTAAAATTATGTACAGTTCACCACGACACTGTGTGCATGTATCAATAAACAGTTTACAAAGCCTACTAAGCCTATGGGTCGGAGAGATGGTTGAAAGGTAAAACGCTTGCATGAAGATCAGAAAAACGTAGGTTCGATACCCGCTAGCCCCATAAGGCTGACTCAGGCTTTTCACTTCCTACACTCCCTTGGGGCGACTGTAAAATGAGCAGTAGGACAGATGGACGCTTTGCAGGTTGCGATACAGTTAAATTCGACTCCTGTTAAAACTTGTTATTGTCTGTTACTACTATATCATGTAATGTTACTGCGTACTTGGCAGTTTGAATTTAATAAACTAATATTATTATTGTTATTTTTTTTTAAGTAACGCAGAACATTATTGCATTATAATTGCTAATTTGGTGCTAACTTTCTCTCTCTCTCTCTCTCTCTCTCTCTCTCTCACTCTCTCTTTCTCTCTCTCTCACTCTCTCTCTCTCTCTCTGAAAACTCTCGTTTCTGCCCAGCTGCATCGCACTTCACATCCGATGCCTTCTCTCTCTCTTAAGGCCTTCATGGCTAAAGTGAGTTCGGTCCGCGAGGCCACGGCAGACTGCCCAACACCGGTTTTTCCACCTACTAGCTGTGAACTTCCGTCTCTGGGCCCAAACACCAGTGCTGAGCTCCGTCAAATCATACTTACATCAGCGCCGAAGACCTGTGAACTGGATCCGCTCCCATCATTCATCCTACATAAGACCCTTGATGTCTTCCTACAGTTCCTTACGGTTCTGTGTAATTGCTCCCTTCAAGAGGGAATTCTTCTTGCTAGCCAAAAGAAGTCCATCGTGGTTCCAGTGATTAAAGCGGATGGACTCGACGCTACTGAGCCAACTAATTTTAGGCCCATAGCAAATGTTTCATTCCTATCTAAAATAATTGAAAAGATGGTTGCCACACAGCTCATGTCCTACCTAGACAAAAATGGTCTTCTCCCCACTGTCCAGTCAATCAATCAACAATCTGTTTATTATTGCCACCAAACCAAACAAAAATCAAATAAAAACAGTATCACAATTATATGTACAAAGTTGCTGGTAACAAGGGGACCCAAAAGGGATTGCTCCCGCTACTAGGGACACCTATCTACGTAGTAAATACACAGTGGCGTACAACTAACTTACATTTCGTTAGATCATACAATTCAAAAGAATTAAGCGATAAGTCTTAACTAAACAGCGATAAACCAAAACTTTAACATATCCTGCCACCACCTGGGCAGTGAAACACAATTAAATAAATTAATTAAAGAAATAAAGAAAATAGCTAAGAAGACGAAAAGCATGACTAGATGCGACAATACATAAGGAGACTTAAGGAATGCAGATTAGAGAGAGAGACAGGACACGAGAACGGGGATGAACTTGTAAGCCGAGAGCACTCACTCCAAAGGGGATAGGCAGCAATTGCCGAATAAACATGCCTAATGCAACAAGTATAATGGCCCGAAGTTAACATAATTTATATAATATATGAAGTATGTTCAGCAGCTGGTTTCAACTAAATATTGTCGGAGAAGCCTTTTAAAACTCAGTAGGGACCCTACCTGTTGTAAAGAAAGTGGAAGCGCATTCCAAAATAGGGGTCCTGTTACATTAATAGAGAAATTTCTTATATTAGTACGAGCATAGACCGGTCTATATTTTGCGACGCTTCTGGTATCATGGGAGTGGAAGTCAGAGCCCTTTTTTAGAAGATGCCTGAATTTTGAGGGTAAAAGATCCCTGGTAAGCATATACATAAATAAACCCACTTGATAATTTCGTATTTGGTCTATTTTGAGTATTTTAAGATGTAAAAAAATAGGGTCAGTGTGAGAGTACCAAGAAGCTCCAGTGATGGTACGAACCGCTCTTTTTTGTAATAATATTAACTTGTGTAATCTGGAGGCATAAGTGGAGGCCCAGACGATAGAACAGTATGATAAATAAGGGTAGATTAGGGAGTAATAAAGTTGAGCACGTACAGCAGAGGGAAGTTTGCGAGAAACACGGTGAATTACACCGATATTTTTGGCTATCTTACCAGAAATACTTTTTATATGCATGTCCCAAGTTAAATGCTGATCTACAATCACTCCTAAGAATTTCGTGCTGTTGACTCTATTAATTACGTGATTATTTATTACAAGATTAATGGAATTATCTGGTGGTTCAACTTTTCTGTGAGATTTGAAAAGAACAAAGGCGGTTTTATCAATATTTAAGGAAAGCTTATTGGCCAAAAACCATTCAGATACATGTTCAAGCTCAATGTTAATATTATGCACAAGATTAAAATAAGATTTATCAGAATGAAAGATATTAGTATCATCCGCAAATAAAATAAAGGATAAAATGGTTGAGGCGTTAGGTAGGTCGTTGATGAAGAGCAAAAAAAGTAAAGGTCCGAGATTTGAGCCTTGAGGCACACCAAATTTAATACTTTTTGTTTCGGATACAGCACCATTACAAGAGACATATTGGAACCTATCAGTCAAATAACTTACAAACCATTCCAGTTGGGTGCCCCTTATACCATAGTTAAACAATTTATGAAGTAGTATACCGTGATTCACCGTATCAAAGGCCTTGGCTAAATCTAAAAAAATACCTATTGAATACTCATTATTATCGATAGTTTGGGAAATTTATCGTACATGTTAATTAAGGCTAGTGATGGGGATTGCCCCGCCTGAAAACCATGCTGAGAGTGAAAAATAATATGAGACTGTTGTATGTAAACAGAGAGTCTATTAACCATCAATTTTTCATAATATTTTGCGAAGTAAGGGAGAATTGAAATCGGTCTATAGTTGGAGACCTCGGTCCTATTTCCTTTTTTAAAAATAGGGATAACTTTTGCAACTTTAAGGGCCTGGGGAACTATGCCCGTGTTAAACGAGCAATTAATAACTTCAGCAAGAGGAGCAACTTCAGCAGGAGGAGCAGTCCGGTTTCCGTAAGGGCCACTCCACCGAAACCTTGTCAGAAAGCCGGAAAGGAGGACAAAAGAGGACACAATGAATGTTTCACTCCGGAGTCAGAGGTCTCCTAAGTAACCAAGAAACGAAGTCACATTCAAAAGCTGCATATAAATTTTATAAAATCAATTAAGACTTTTTATCATAATTTTGCAAAGTATTTATTTTGACATTGGACACATTGTAACGTCACTCAAACCATGAACTAGAAACGTCTGGAAAATAGAGCTATGATTTTTAAAAATAAATAGAATAGCTAGGGGAACTTAGGGACAACAAGCATGTGTAAAGTCATCACAAATAGCCACAAAATAATAGCCAATAGGCTAGCCCAATACAACAAACATACAAAAAGCCGGACATTTTCCCGGCTTTTAGCTTTGCCTGCCGGAGAGAAGAAATGAGGTCAAAAAGGAAGATATGATTCTCCTTTTGCCGGACGTCTGGCAACCCTATACCTGTGTGACTTTGTGCATGTTATTACAAGTCAAAAGTTAGGAGTAAAAACAATAGTTATAATAATAATGATAATAATAATAATAAAACCATAAATAGTAATAATAACACCTCGGGCAAAAAATGATGATGTATCTATTCTATCTTGTTTTGTACCTCAGGTAAAATCTTAATAATAACAATAAGAATGATAATAAATAATGAATATTTTTGATGACTTCCTTGCATATCAGGGACCTGGTTTAGGTTTCTTTCCTATACTGGAGATGCGATTGTTGAAAGAGCGGCCAATGATCCTGTTCCGCTGCTACATTGTGGAACCGAGGCCCCAATCTACATCAGAGGACGTGATTCTCATCCAATAACTGGTGAGATTACTTCATATTTTTTTATAGTTGTGCTTAACAGTTAAATAAACTTATAGCGGGGAGTCAAGCACTACATTTCGGCGAAAGCCTGTCCCATGAACTAGAACTGAAAACCTTGGCCGGACTTTTCGGGTAGTCTGCATATGTAGTTATTATTTGATTGAATAGAACTCCAGTTAAGAACGATCTTCTTCCACGAGTCTACTGGTATTTTTAAATAAAACGTCGGAATTTCATTACTATTACAGACTTTCCAAACGCAAATGCAACAGTTTGCGCTAACTATGGCGGTAACCCTTGCAACTGGATAGACACGATACAAATTTACAGATGCCCAGGATACTACTTGTACAAGTTAAAATCTCCTCCAGGATGCAGCTCATCGTACTGTGTTGGAAAGCAAAACGTGTGCAATCTAGGGTACTACTGGAATGGATGTTCCTGTGTCAGTAAGTATCCCTCAGTAATAATGTGTTCTAGTTGTTGCATTTAGATTTCA
The DNA here is from genome assembly GCA_963556255.1 of Allolobophora icterica. Lineage (NCBI taxonomy): Eukaryota > Metazoa > Annelida > Clitellata > Crassiclitellata > Lumbricidae > Allolobophora > Allolobophora icterica. The sequence goes on from OY744617.1 coordinate 25,573,594, forward strand.
AGATCGGCTTCCAGGTTTACGGCAGCTTGTGTCAAACCCAACAAGGATATAGTGTCCCATATTTGTTAAGCACCTTTAGCGAAAAACTTATTACTCGTAAATTTTAAAAAAGCTTAATTGTGCTTTAGAAATCGCCAATCTGCTAGATCACAAGTCATTTTGCTGTCCCTATGTTTCGGTACGCAAAATATTGAAAATGAAAAGTTATTGAAAGTGCTGTATAAGAGAAAAAGACATTTTTCACAATTTAAAGGCAGTTCGCCAGGACAATAAGACGAAGAAGTAAAGCAGAAGGAGGAGGAGGTGGTGATGGTGGTGGTGATAGCTGCAGCGACGGCGGAGGCGGTGGTAGTGGTGATGGTGGTAGAAGAGGCAGAAAAAGAAGAAGAGCAGTCCCTTAAGCTAGCTTGAATGGCAACCATGGATATGAAGTGTTATCGACTTCATTTTCTTAGCTTCGGCATATTATGGCAGGTGGCCAGTCCTCTATCTCGCCGTCTTATCTTCCCACCGACAACTGAGTAGGCTGGGGGCCCAGATGGAGTAGAAATCTCGAAACAAATTTCTGCTCTGGCGGGGAATTGAACCCGACTTCTCAATTTCCAGTCCAGCACGCTAACCACTACACTATCTATTCGATCGTGGCTTCACCTTCTTAGGTCAGGAGCACCTTCGTGGAGGCTTATCTGAAGTGGCGCTATAAAAATTTGCAATTACCATTATCAAAGTCGTAATCACCACATACCGCGGTGAAGAGCAATCACCTTTTCCATATACTTGCTACAACTTAGAAATAAGTAATTGATTAATGAGTCATAGGCAGCAGTACAGTAGAACTGTTACAAAAAGCAGCACCTTTACGCGTGAACCTACAGCTGGCTGTCCGTCTTTGAAATATTCTTTATTTTGTAGACTATTTTCCACCGATGAAGGGGTTTCCAATATTTTCCGGACCGCACTTTAACGGCAGTGGACTGAGCAAAGAAATTTATTTCAGCTGCGAAGTCCAATACGATCGACAACCGAATGACTCGAATGCGAGATTCCGTGTAACGTTCCTGTTTGACGGACAACCACTAGAGTACATTGGTGTAAATCAAAACCCACCTCCCGAACGCCTTGAACCGATCGTCCTAAACCCTGACATTAGCTTGGTCGCCACATTGAGTGAATTTTATCTGAGAGGGCGACTTCGAAGAGAGGTATGTACATTTGCTCAAATTCACTTCCGATGTTTATTTTAGGACAACTTTTACCAGTGGTGTAAATATGCAGAGGTTTGAATTTAGAATGAAGCCAAATGACACGCTTTGCGAGCATTTGAGATTTTCGTGATTCAAGCTTACGACTGGCAGAAAAGATGCCGGTTGTTTTCTTAAATTACAATCTGCGTAGCGAATACTTAATTTTCTTACAACGATGAGCACCTCGTGAAACCACCGAAAGCCATATTCCTCTTTTGGAATTAAATCTACCGCTGCACAAGTTCCATCGACTTGAGTTCATTGTCTGTTACTTGTATTGGGTCATCACCTAACGATCCATTTAATACTCGGGATATCTTCAGAATTTAACCTAATATGCTTCAGAATGTCCTGGTGTCACTAGCTAACGCCTTAAATTCAAGTCATATTGTACTGTAATCAACTTCAGTATTAGCATTATTAGTATTAGTATTAGTATTATTATTCTCATCATTGTCGTTAATTTTATTATTATTACTACCATCAATTTTGTTGGTATTACCAATATTACCAATATATATTTATATATTATCATTACTGATATCATTACCATTAATTGTTGCAGCTGATGCCATTGGTGATAGTACTAACCTTAATTAGGTGAAATTTACTAAAGATGAGACACTGCTGCAATCAAGGATACCTAAACTGAAATGGTCACATTATAAAAAGATATCCTAGTTAAGTTCTTGATTGCAACAATATAGTTTTCTTACAATATTGGGATTATACGATTGTAGACCATGTGGTCTGTTTTACGGTGTCAATAACTGTTGTAGAAACTGGACAATCTCTGTATGATGATTTAAAAAACGAAGTTAGTTTAGAATAAGGAGCCTAACCTGTATAAGCTCTAGCTTTTGTTGGGCTCCGTTTGTACATTGTACATTGTACATTGCAAATTATGTCGTGATGAGGTTGTGAAATGGTACAAGGAAGCTTTAGATATTCTGAAACTTCCGGTCTGCATCACAGAAACACAAATCTAAACATCTATACAGATATTTCTTAACTCCATGAGAATAGTCATAACGACAGTTAATACTTTATATCATTATCATCACAGCACCATGTGAGGTCAGAAAAGCAAGGTAAATTACTAGACAACTGCATACTTACATACATGTGCATACTTGACCCCAACGAGCAATGATTGCACATGATTCACATTGAACAGAAAATCCACATTAAAAATGACAAGGTATAACAGATAACTTATCCTTCAGGTTTACTCACCCATCAGATTCACAAATAGTATAACTATCTCATTGAATGCTTCGACTTTGCATGAACCCGATGAGTGAACGGTCCTGTGCTAACCGACCTTTCTCGATCGCTCACTTAAACATTGATTGAGGCAATGTGCATTGCTATAAGACGCTATTGATGTCTGTAGAGTAAGACAGAATGATGATAGTTTATTTCATCATGATTCAAAAGTAATATTCACGTTGTAGTTAGTCATTCGCTCCCTTTGCTGTTTCTCTGTTTTTTCCTAAGAAGTAGCGACTTAATATCAAATTTTAAGAATTTCAGATGAACTATTTGTGCTCATTTACGACAGATTTCCTGCCAAGCGGAATCCATGTGGGACAGTTACAACAATACCAATTCCAGCATCACGAGTGTGGCAAAATATTACGCCGCTTTCGAGGTTTAAAAAGACGTTATAAGTATAAATACATGAATACATACATACATACATTTATACACACATGTATACATACACACATACGCACGAATGTATTTGGGTACATGTATAGATAAATAGACACTGTGGTCGTTGTGTCTCGTAATTGTTCGAAGAAGTTTAGGATGAGTCGAGGCATATCAGTTGGTGAGTCTCGGTTATGTTTCTGCGTGACCTAGATTTAGATAGCAATTACGGAGAAAGGGGATATGAGGAAAATCCTCAGTGCTTCAGACCTACACAATTGGGATGTGTGTTGCACCATTCGGATGAATTCTCCTCATACATATCGTTGCAGTTCCTTCACTGCTTTCATATACAATCGTATCCGGCACAGGTTCTTATGTCTATTAGTGACGAGAGATGATGCCTCAATGAATTCACTAGGAAATTTAAGGTGCATTTTCGACAGCTCTTTGGCGGCACTAAGCAACTTAGAGATATATGTTAAGAATGTTATTAATGAAAAGGCACGGATTCTAAGTAGATTATAGCTGTTGACAGCGTAAAATAGAGTGAATAAACTGAGACCGAGAATTTCACTTAGAGTTAGACAAGTGCGACATATAATTTGTCTGGGTTTTCAGTAAATGTTAATGAATTTATGGCTAAATATGGTAATCTGATTGTTGTCTATCATAGAGCACCGCCGAGAGTTACAGCATCAGTCTGACCAATGGAGCCACCTACAACGTTCCATTTAAATCAACTCTTCCGTTGACCTGTCGTCACTGCGTCAATGCCAATTGTTGCAGATACAGGTTCAGTTTGGTGCATTATACTGCATCCTCGGTGCGCTGTTTACTAAATTGGAATAGTGGCGACACAGTAGCAATGACCATTTATTTTGTGCCAGAAGCCACGCAAACGGGGAATTCCTTCGCTTTAGTCTTCGAACCATACCATGATGATATAGTGTCAGCGAATGGGAGATCGCTGTGGCATGACTATGTGATCCCAACAGTCAAAGTAAGCATTCGTTCAACTTACTCGGGCGCACCGGCGCATCATAATTTCATGAATGTTCTGATAGTATTTCTAAGTGTTAAACTTTGGGTGGATGCTTTTTGATGTTATTGTATGTAAGACAATTGAGTAGCTAACCACCAAAGACGCTTAGCTTTCTATGGTATAGTAGGCCTATATATTATTTTAAAGTTAATAAAAAAAACAACAACAAGTTCACCGATTGGCAAACAGCGATTAGAAAACAGGAAAAATCACCAGTGTAAAGCTACCGCACATATGCACAACCCAGCCGACAGATTCTCATTTATTGATAATGCAGAAAAATTAAACAAATTCAAACTCATGCATTACGTTGATGACATACGAGACAATCATCTTTTGCCCACTCAACCAGCTTCCAAAACACAGACCTCGTTTATGATGAGTCATATGGAGACGTGTCAACTAGCTTCTTACCTTTACCTTCATTGATCTCTTTATCTGGTATTCGTTTCCGTGGACGATGCTCAGAACGGTTCTATAAAGAGCAAACGCCAGCAGTTATAAGTAATTAGATTGAAAGTCTCTAAGATTTGGAGTTTCAGCTAAGCCTACTATCATGTGTACGCTGTTTATTCTATTTTATACCGTCTTGACGTTTAGGCTACTTCTGAAATGCTAGAAACTCTGCCAATAAATTACTTTAAATTTGTAATGGCAGTTGACGTTTTTTGTTAACAGATGACTATTCTTCCACAGTCAACACCCTATAGACAATGCCAGTCATCTGGCAGTCTTCACCTTACTACCTTTGACGGCGCGTGAGAATAAATTCGTGTTCTTGTCGCCCTAGTTTTCCCTTTATTTATAAAATAATATCACTTTGGAGTCTTTGTGTTTTAATAGTAATCTCCTCATAGTAATAATTAGTCCCTTGGACTTTTTACGGTCCGTTCGTATCACAATCATGGGCATCCTTCTTTACACAACCAGTCTGTTATTTGTCTATGATTTTACCGAGTCCGATTTCATCCAATCTTTACCTATTGTACTCTGATATTGTTTAAAGTGATATATATCTATCTAACTTATTTCTAATATAGTCGTGTCCTTTAAGCAAATTTAGTAAATTTACTTTTAAATCTTATATCAGACAATGATGTAGATGTATTTAAGTAATAAAAGTCATAGATGACATTAAAGTATGTAATTGTAATTGTAATTGAATATATATATACGGCGCTATTTCAATACAAACTCATCAGAGGCGCTCCCGACCTTACACAATGAAACCACGATCGAACAGAATTATCCTCAACTGCTTGTGGAATAGAAATAGAGACAAATAGTGGCTGAGGAGTTCATGTCGCAGGTTGTAAGCAATTTACTCAAGGAAGAATGGGTCGACCACTGCAAAACCTATGTGCAGGACCGTGAAAGTCCGGGACGGTGGAACCACGAAGTAGCCTTGCATAGCACAACGGATAAATTTATGAATTGCAATCGATCAGAATAGTTAGGTTATTGTTGTCTCAAACGGCTTTCGATCGACCAATATTTCTATTTAATAAAGTCTGGCTATAACTTTTCAGATACACGGCCGCTTATTTAAAAAGACTGTCGTATATCAGCGTATAATTGAGACATAGCTATCATAAGGATTGTTTATTCAACCGCCCTATAATAGTTTTCTTAATTTCAGTCAATAATTTTTAATTTCAGCACATTCGACAACTATATCGTTGGAGATATGTATCTTGTGAAAGCAATAAACGTCAATCAGCTCATGGAGGTACAATGTCATGATTCAGCTTGAACTTTCTGTTTACCTGAGGTCTCACCTGTCTAGATCAGGCAGATATGTATGCACCGCTTTGGAAGGTTCTCAAAAGATGCGGTATAAGTGTTTTTAAACAAACATGCATTCCAGCAATAAAGAAGGTCACGACCATGCAAACTGCGACTGCGGTGTTGTTGCTTTCCACAAAACTTTGAACACTGCTCATTATTTACAAGTTTCAGCCATTCCATATGATTGCTTTGCAACGCCCTTTGGTTATTTGGACATTGTGTAAAAGTCAACATAAAAGTAGCATCAGATGTCAGCAACCGCATTTTTGCTAGTTTGCTTCAAGCAATATATTCAGAGGCTCTGCTCTTTACATAGAACAAATTATTATGAAAAGAATTTCTCATTTCGTCATTATTTATGTTGTATAATTTGGGCCCTTGATGCAAACTGTCGACTTAGCAACCTTTTAACTAAGTTAACTTATCCTACCACAGAAAAGAATTGAATACTCTTTTATAGACAAATCGACGTAAGCATTTCAGTAATCTGACCATTGCTCTCACTTGTGCTTCTTAAAGCGATTCCTAATATGTGCCATTTTGTCAAAATCACCTAATAATAATAATAATAATAATAATAATGATATTTATTCTTTAATTAAGCGCCTGCAAACGCACTGCGCTGTACATGTACATGTTATGCGATAAATCTTAACTACTAACAGAACAGACAGCCTGCAATACACGGCGCAAATTGCAGCCTACAAAGCATGTCCGCCTATGGGACTCGATCTCTGTACCTCTCGCACTCTACGCCAGATGTTCCTGTTTAGTTATTATCTAGCTTTAAGCTTTAGTCGATGCATGGTGTTTCTAAATAGATCCAGGTCCGTCACGAAATTTGCAACGGCGGCATGGATACCTGTAACTGCGGCGTCGTAGTTCGTGAAGGCAACAGCGCATTCAAGATAAGCGTTTGTGAAGAAGGACAATGGGATCCGTCTATTCAGAGGAGTCCAACTGTTGTTCGTCTACTCTCCCAAGATCCTGCAGAGTCGTCTACAGTTTATATCGATGGCACGGGTCTGATGTTTAGCGTAAGTGAAAACATAATTTCATGCAGACCTTTTATGATTTCTCGTGCATTCCACGACGCTCAAGGAAGGAAGCAACTGTGATCTTCGATATAAGTTCTATTTCTCTTTATGAAACGCCTCACTAAACTATTTCTGGCTTTTAAACAACTAGATATCCAACTGCAAGGCTGGCAGATGGCTAGCCCGCATCTCAGATACACATTGCTCATATATCCTGCTATATTAGCCTAATAATAATAGTTATAATAATAATAATAATAGTAATAATAATAATAATAATAATAAAAATTATAATTATAATAATAATAACAATCATGATGCTGATGTTGCTGATGATGATGATGCTGCTGCTGCTGATGATGATGATGATCATGATCATGATCATGATGATGATCATGATGATCATGATCATGATGATCACGATGATAATGATGATGATGATGATGATGATAATGATGACGACGACGACGATGATGATGATGATGATGATGATGATGATGATGATGAAGATGATGATGATGATTATGATGATCATGTTCATTATCATGATCATGATGATCATGATGTTGATCATGATGATGATGCGGTTGACTCGCTGGATCGAACAGTATAAGAGCGACAATGTAAATAAGATGTGAGCCAGCTGAGGTCAGTTCCAGCGATGCCAAAACACGTCAGTCGAAAAATAAGCAACTATGATCAATGGTGTCAAACGTCCCACTACATATAAGATCGAGTGAGACGGTAAGTGTGGGCTGCCCACAGCCTGCGGCTTTGTAAATATTGCAAATTCTGTTTGAACAAAGTGTCATGGAAGACAACGACATTGAAGTGCTGAGTTACAGCTGCAAGACGTTTGATGTGGGAAAATAGTTCCTTTGGTCTCCAGAAGTTTGAGTTAGGCAGCGCACCAAGTCCGTAATGAAATCAAGTCAATTGCTATTGATGGGCCAAGGATCTCAAAGTAATGGATCTAATTTTATTATTAATAATATTTATTTTTATGCATGTAATCCCTCCGGATTTCAAAATTACGGATAGCATTTTCTGGGATTGCCAATAATAATAATAATAATAATAATAATAATAATAATAATAATAATAATAATAATAATAATAATAATAATAATAATAATAATAATAATAATAATAATAATAATAATAATAATAATAATAATAATAATAATTATTATTATTATTATTATTATTATTATTATTATTATTATTATTTTGAACGCATTCGTTCAAAGATAAAAAAAATTCTGCTATTAATAACAATTGGCAAGGTACGTCCCATCCAGCTCTGGCAGGGCAAAAAATATTGCGAAGAGCAACAGCGTTGAAACTCTGAATTGTTAGTGAGCAGCGTTGAAGGAAATGGTTGGTTTCTTTGGCATTCCCGGAAATGTCAGCGGAAATGTTGCGTCCCAAATCCATCAATCCGTCATAAAATTAATTATAATGCGGTAACATAAATCCAAGGCCAAGGATTTCAGAGGCTAAGGGTTCAAAATTATGCGTTGCATATAGAGACTGTGAAAAGTGACGTTTCTCAGCTGTAATTGAATTGTAATTGTTATTAGTTTTTGTCTTTTAAAAAATAACCAAGTTATCTGTCCCCGGGGCATCGCCCGAAGCGCCAAGGAATCATTTTGAGTCCATCCGATCTCGAGCCATGGTTAAGCTGAGGCTGGAAGTTTTTATGAAAGGATAATCTGCCTTACTGATGCTGCGACAAATGAGCTCGATTGAAATAATAGTGAAATTACCATAAATTATAATAATAATTATCATTATTACGATTTTCACTATTTCTTGGTCATAAATCGGTAAACTTTACATGAATATAGAAGCATTCCGTGTAAAGATTATCTAACACATAAAATATACTCAGTAGAATATAAAGGTAAAGATTATACAATAATTAATATGGAAAATATTTGTGATGCAATTAATTTGCGCACGTAGGTTCGCATGCCTTCCGGTCTTCGAGTGGAAGTTGATCTTACAGCTCCGTGGTCCAGCGTTTATGTTCATTTGCCGCCTGAGTATCATGGTAAAACGGATTCCGCTTCTATGTGTGGGAATAGTAACGGCAACCTCAATGACGATTACACCACAGATCTTCAAAGATTCAGGTAAGATGTTAAATGGCCATAAGGACCTACTTCGCTTGAATTTATTTGCTTCCTGCAGCCAGAGTGTGATATACATGGTTGTTTCCCTAGTCTTGCGGTGCAGTTCCATCATATCTGTTGGTCCTTTGCCGCCCCGTGAAGAGAGTCCAGGGGAGCCGCCACCTCCGCTCTTCGGGGAATGGGTGCTCATTGTGCCTTTAACCCGCACAGCCACCGCGCAGAATCGTGCTTTTTCAGGGGGTATACCCGGAGTTGGGCCTGTTCCCCAGAACTCCCTCTCATGCGTTCTACACTAGACTAAAAATTGATCCAGCGTCTAGAACAGCTTAGCCGGAGGAACCAGATTATTTTCAGGCACTTAGATTTGATTCCAAAGCGAAAGGTATAGGAAGGTAGAGCGGCTGTGAAGAAATAATTTATTTTAAAGCAAGGCAGGTTGTTGTAAAGATGTAGCATTTACACAGACGTGTTAAGATTATGCTGAATGTTTATTTCTGATGTACGCAACTTAAGACATCATGAAGGCATCCTGACGCTTGCGTTGGTATTAAGGCAGAATCAAACGATGGGGTCTTGCTGCTGAATTTCTTTTACTATTACTCCCGGAGTCCTGGTATTATCTTCTATTTCTCTGCGGTTCAACCAAACTGATTCTCACCCACACTAATTACTACGTTCGTGTGATCTACATATCTTTATCACAATTTACTACATGGCAAATTATACGCGGTGATCAGAAATTATGGATTTCTGCAACACATTCCAAAACTTTTTATTGAATATGAGCGTTCAGAGTTTGTAATTAACAATGTTTGTATCATATTTTTGGTTTTCAGAATTCCGGACAACGAAAGTTACTTTAGACAACAACCTGCTTGTTCTTCCATATTCAATGTAGCTGCGACCAGGTGCGGCTGCAACGCCACCTATCCAATATGTTCCAACACGGATCCAGTGCTGAAGGATACATCAAATACTTCAGGAGTAGTTTGCAGCCAGTTGTCACTGTAGCATCGTCGCTTTATGATAACAGTAATTCTGACAATGACTTTATTCTGGATAACGATATCTTGTTACCTCCTTACATCTTGTAATACTATTATTAAATAATCATCTGGCTGTGTCGAACTTGACTGAGTAGAACATATTACATTACATCAAATAGTATCGCTGTGCTGTGACATGTCTGTGTAAAACGTTTGCAATTATATTAAAAAGCAGCAATTCAACGTTGATGAAATAAATGAACCTAATTAATTACCTATGTCGGTGCCTTTTCACCGGAGGGTCGCAGGTTCGAATCCCACCTTAAGCAACTGAGTAGCGACCCAGCGCCATCGATGTTCTGTCGTGTGGACGTGTGCACTTCTGAACATTGTATTGTATTATGCTACATAGTGTCAAGTAATCGTTTGATTTCATCTGTTAGAACCACGATTTTTATATTCTTAGTCAAGATTACCTCTTTTTAACTATGTTGTTTTGAGATAACATATGCATTAAAATGGTGTTCAATTTCTGAGTTGTATTTTAAATCTCGTTGCATCATTTCAAATCTATACTTGGGTTATCCTATGGGCGCTAGAAACAGGTACTATGTTCTTGTGGCGGAATATGGTTCGAGGTGTTAATAAACTCCATAGTCTATTGATGCTCCTCAGCTGGAACCGTTCAGTGTTGTTGATTAAGAAAACGTTTTAGAGACAGGGTGTCGAAATGAACTCTACCAAAATAGTATTGTTTAGGATAAACAAAAACTGCATCCTTAAACAGCAGAAGTAGGTTAAACCAATCGCGCATCTGCATCGATGTTTCTTCAAGATTGTATGAACACACGTAAAACATGGCCTACAGTACACTTCTATGCACCTATATTTTTCTGAAGAATGCACAATTGGAAATAGTTGTAGAACTAGGACCTACATTTGTTGTGAAGCATACTACAATTCGAAATAATCGTGCATTTATTCAAAATAATGCTACACTGCGACACATTCGTACTTTTCCTTAGAAATTAAAATAAAATTCTCCACATGTTATTAAAACCAAATTTATTCGAATAGTCACAAGAAGAAATATGCCAATTACAGGCCTACTTAATATTTCAATCGAATTTCAGCAATGACTAGATTTATTTTACGATATTGTTAAATTTTAACTCAAGTAAAGGATTGTAGACCGATTACTTATAAAGCCCTAAATATCTAGCAGTGATAAAACTGACTGGTATCATTTCGTGCTGATAAGATACATTGATGCAGTTCACCGGTATCGTTTCGTTTACAATCATTTGATGGCTATAACTAACCTTATTACCAATTTTGTAAATTCCCTAAACGTTATGTGACTCTCTAGGCATCTCTAACATTTTAAAGAAGTCTATACAACAATCAACAGTTCTGAATGCACAATGCATATACCGTACTTCAAATAGAATCTTCAAATCGTAGTTCGGCTACGTATGATAGGTTATAAATATATTAATAATAGCAGATTATGGTACCTCCATAAATACATTTTCTCTTATAATGGAGAGTATAATACCTTCAGAAACAAATGTTTGCAAATACTGTCGAAAGTCAGCTTAACTTTTATCACGATTTCAAGAAATATAGATACAGGTATTTAAAACCGAATCTATTAGTCTTTCATTTTTTGATGTTGCATCTTGTCTAAAGATAAGTTTAACAAAAATGTTAAACATAGATTTCGCTCAAATCTGTTTTCTGCGCCGGCTTTTCTGGATGCACCTTTTGCCGGCCATTGACAAAGGCTGCAATAGTGAATGGCATCACCATGATGCGGTTGCTGGAATAAAAAGAAGAAGCATAAACTACCATTCGAACGATACAGAGAAACAATTTAGACTTATTTTCATGATTTATTTTACATTTGTACACCTGCAGTCATGTCATATCCAAATGCGTTGGAAAACTCTCGAAATACACAGCAGACTCTGGTCAAATAGAGCTGCATATTGGATTCGCACCGACGTAATTCATCCGTCACAAGTATCTTTGCGAGAGAGGAACTCAGAGCACCACGAGATGTCTTTGAATCCTCCTTGATACATAAGATGTCGGCTAGATTCGTTTCACATTGAATTGGTCTGTAATTTCACGATTGCTGGTTTTACTCTCCATAATGAACTACACATGGCGACCCTGTATGGGCAAGTAGCTTGCACCAAAGTCCATCTCTAACAAAGCATGAAAGCAAACGAGAAGTCCTATGATATATTGTTCCGTGTATTGCACATTAGGATGCGCTCACTACAGGCTCAAGGCTCTAAGAAAATTAATTAAGAGCCTGACTTTAGTTCATGGGCATGGACATCGCAGCTTGAGACGTCAGAAGAAGAGATGGATGGATATGGTTCAGCTGGACTTCAGACTTCTCGGCTTGAAAAAGGATGATACTGGAGATCGAGAGAGATGGAGACAAAGGATCCGAGTGGCTGACCCCCTCCCCAGCGAGGGATTGATTCCAGCCGGATGGAAGAAACTTTAGTTCAGGCATGGCCACCATGGGAGCTGTAGTTTACTTTGCTGGTGAGGTGCGACTACGCGTGCGAGTTCTCTACTGATACAAAAGAAAGACGTACCAACGGACTTTCTTCGCAATATATTCGTATGCGGGTGGACCTGGTTCAGGTCCCACCTTCGTCTTTAAAGCTTTTCTAAGTGAAAACAACGCACAGCGTTTAACGCTATCATAACGTGTTCATGTTAATACGACGTCTTATCAGAGTTAATAAACATTTATTAGATCATCAAGACCAGCAGATCACAGCTCAACGTTGTATTCACTTTACTTTTTCTTTGGGAATCTAATCTATTCAAGTGACTCCTATCACTACGTTTTAGTCTAGGCTTGTAGTTTAGTCAAATTAGTCTAGAAAAACCGAGTAGCAATTTGTTACATGATTTGCTTCTAACAAGGTCATTTTGAGATTCCAAGCCTAGTCTGTAATCGGAATGTATAAGGTATCAATCGATTTCTTTAGAATCATGGACCACGTGCTGACAACGACTATCCCCACTCAGGGCTAATAGCTCATTACCCCATTGCTCTCCTGCATTAGCATCATTTATCTGTTGTTCTGCAGAGGATGACGGGAGAAAAGTTACAAATTTTCAGGAAAATTCCTGACACGGTGTATTACATTAATTATACAACCGTGAAATAATCACGTGTGGTGCTTTTATGGCTCCATCATCCCTATCTCCACTATCACAGCAAAACGATTATACCCCTATGTGCACAAACGATAAATTATATATCCATGTGCATACAACTGACCATATTAACAGGCCAAAACAGTGTCGATCGCTTATGTAGCAGAAGGATGCCACAGCAGAAAGCGTATTGCATGCGCAATAAATTTAAATTTAATTTAAATATCTGCTTTCTCCTTCTGCCCTCTACCATTCTTTAGTGTTAAATAGTATTAAAAACTGGTGTGGACCAGTAATTTTCCAAGACATAGCTTTAGGACCATTGGTTCTTTTGATGTTAGATATCACGAAACTGGGCAAAATAAGGATCCTTAGCTGGGTATGGCTTGGCCTGTGAAGGCTTACAAAGTAAACTTTTTCAAGTGCTCCCGGTTTTAATGTGAGATCAAATTAAACCGTGGACTGGACAGAAAGCAGATGAACTCAGCTGCTATAACCGACAACAATTTGCAAAATTACACACTACCAATTAATCCATATTTGTATTGTTTGCAGCCATAAGGGACTTGGAAGCTTTACTTTACAACCATAAGGTTTGCAGGCATACGCCTTACTTACACTACATGGCAAAGGCAGCCTATCATCACGGCTGTGGCAGGAATGACGACGATGAAGATGACAATGGGAACAATGCAGGTTGCGGCTGGGCAGGAACCATCGCCATCTGGGTTGTCACCATCAGGAATTGTTGCTGGATCCCAATACTCTTTCACAAAGAAACCAGTTTCCTGAAAAGAAACGGATGTCTATTAATTTTTCATAAGTTAATCAACTAATTTACTTTACAAGCGTTACTTGGCCATATGTGCCCGACCGATTTTGCTTTTGAACAACACCTCTGAATAAACTGATTCGATCCGGCACCTTAGCTTTTGTGGCGCTTATAATTACGGAGGTTACAATTACAAAATTCAGAGCCAAAATGCATCGAACGTGTATGTATTGTATGTATGTTTACGTGTACGTATGTATATATGTATGGATGAGTGTGTGTATGTACATAATTATGTACGTATGTGTATGTTTGTATCTATCCATGTATATTGTCATGTGTGTATGTATGTATGTATGTATGTATGTATGTATGTATGTATGTATGTATGTATGTATGTATGTATGTATGTATGTATGTATGTATGTATGTATGTATGTATGTATGTATGTATGTATGTATGTATATATGTATGTATGTATGTATGTATGTATGTATGTATGTATGTATATGCTTGTATGTGTGTATGTATGTGTGTGTATTATAGGCATACGTGCATGTGTGCGTGTATGCATTTGTGTATCTAGACACTTACTTTTCAGTACTTCAAAGTCAAAGTAATTAAAAACACAAAGTTATTCAGTGACCGAACAGATCTCAGTGACTAGAAGAGTCCTACTAACGAGCTCCCGCAAACACGTAGAACCCAACTGATGGATTGCCATCCAGATATGAGTGTGGACACAGTGTTCGGAGTTTAGATCAGATTATTTGTGCATGCGCTGGAAAAGAGAGTTCCAGGCTCCCGAGTAACGGGAAGTTGCTCCCGCCAAGAACAGCCCTCTATTCCGTAGGGTAACAGCAAGATAATCGGAGATCTTATTAAGTAGTCGTCAAGTGAGAGACGACTGAGCTAGTATTAGGTGTCTAAATTTTTGTGGAATGGAATCCTGGTGGTTCATCTAATCGTTTCTATGAGTGTTTTTCGTATTTGCCTCTTCAATCGTGGACAGGCTGTTCTTGGTTGCCATCTCCATCACGTTAAAAGAAACGAAGTTTGGACTGGTAGACAGCAACTCTCTCCGGCTGCGTCGTTGTCTCGAATAGCTGCTGCAAATCGTTTTGGTGACACCTTCGTTGATAACGGCGATTAGTTTGTAGCTGAGACACAGTTGGAACATATCACAATACTTACAAAAGCACAACACATACAGTGCATTTTGTTTAGTACATACACTTACTTCATTGTCAGATTCCAATGAATTAAATAAAACACGCAGATATCTAGAAGAAATCCTACCTATAACCAGAGTATAGAAGAAAAGGAAGATGATGGTCATAACGGTCATTGGAGGGGGTTCGTAGAGTAATGGATAACACACTGGCGTGAAGAGCTGAAGGTACCAAGATCGAACCCCGTAGACCCCGTAAGGTTTTCAGCCATCCACTCGCTAGGTGGCGGTGGTTAAATGAATAGTAGGCCATGTTGGCGCCGCGTGACTGCCACTTAAATGCAGTTATCTTCGACACCTGTAAAACTGCTATCATGTGCTTCTACTGTATACATGTATGCAAGGCGCCCTGTGTGGCTTCCGTTTCTACTATGTGTATGTTCACTGTACAGCGCAGTGCGTTTGCAGGTGCTTAATTAAAGAACACATTATTATTTACTATTACTATTATTATTATATGGACGATGGAGGTGACGATGACGTAAGGTGGGCATTTGCTACTCACGAGCCAATCACATCAGACTTCGGTTGAGGGAAGCCCTGTGCTGCGTAGATGTCGCTTGACGTCACATATTCAATTGAAACTGCGGAACTGCTAGAAAATTTCATAACACAAAAGAACAACTAGTTACTAATTAGAAACACAAAAATAGAGTCCGAATAAAATGGAAGTGTGCACAGATTGTATTAAATTAGAATGTTGTTTCGAAAAGCTATTACGGTACAAAGTATGTAGGTACCACAGAGTCCTTCCATGGATTATATCTAGAGGAGCTAGATATGCTGTTATATTACGATTGCGGTTACCTCTCAATCGTGTGTCCACAGCACAAAGACGCACTCTGGGAACAGATACTATTGATGCTGTTTCTTATGATCGTGTCGATCTTTTGTTGATTCTCCACAACCTATAAACGAATAATTATTTACGTATTTTCACTGTACAACTCAATGTACTTTACACAATAGTTCCTCCTTACAAAGTCTGAGTCGGAGTGCACAGAGAAACCGGCAAAATTAGTTCAAAGTATTAAGAACCTAAACCGAATAGAAGAGGCGTGCGTCAGTTTAATCGTAATCGCAATCGTAGACTCTGAATTCATGAAGCGCTACTCTGAAGCTAAGCGCAGAGCACCACCCTATTCATGAGTGCGCAGTTGAGTCAGAGATGTTGTCCAGAGATTGATGTCCAGGGTAGGCCCGAGCCCGGTTACCAGAGAGACAAGATAGAAGAGGCAGAGCGGCAGCTACGGCGAGTTTCGTTGGAGACGAGAGAGAGCCTCGAAGGCGGAGGGTCGGATGAATTTAGATCGAATGATAGGCTAGATAAGGTAGCTGCCAGCATGAGGAGGCAGAGAATTCCAGATAAAGGGACCCGTTGCTGTGATTGAACGCCTATCAAAGGAAGACGTGTACCAAGAACAATCTAAAATCTGATCAAAAATAGGAGGGCCTTTAACAGAACTATATGCTATAGCCATGGATTATAAGTATGAATAGTAAATGATTTGCACGTGCTTCGTACATGAGGAGTGCCAGCTTGAAGCGGTTACGCTTAGAAATAGGAAGGCAAAGTTTTGAACGAATATCAATTATAGTCTCCGTAAGAGAGTTTAAGACAAAAAGGTGTAGCCTGGCGTAAGATTCTAGTTAGAAGAAGCAGGCAGGGGTTTTTAAACTACTCTACGCATTTCACATACATGCTACGCGCTGGTGCCGAAACGTCGGTTTTGAACGACTATCACAATGACACTATGTAGTAGTAATGAAATTCAGCTAGTAGTGTCATCTGTGCTAGGAACCGAACCTGACCGTACTTGCCTCATTGATATTGTTTTGACTGTGGTGCCCATATGACTTCAGCTTATTTGAGGCTGATATTTCCGAAGATTATTATAGCCTAATGAAATGCGGTGGTCTAGCAGTATGCTTTGTGCCTTGTAACCGGAAGGTCGCAGGTTCGAATCTACCTCAAACCCCTGCGTAGCGACCTTGGACAAGTTGCTCACCCACAATTGTCTATGAGGAAGGCAACGGGAAACCACTTCACTCGCCTTGTACTTGGGTGGCATAAAGCCAATAGACATGCCTTCGGGCAGAGAAATCATCATCATGACGACCTGTATAAGTTCAACGGTCAACAGTCTATATACACAGTTATACGATCTAATGCTCATGAAGAAAATATAGACATACCTTACTCATGATATCACCGCCGTAATCTGTAGACTGTAGTTGTAGCACAATGCCTTTGTTTTTTTCTTCAGGTAGTTCTGTGCAAACAATACCAGAACGGATGATGCACGCGGGGGCCCGGGCACGTTATAATATATACTAACTCCAGGTGACACCTGGCAACAGGAGTTAGGTTTTGGTTGATTAGGGAATGGTATTTAATGTAATGGTTTCAAGTATACGGTCGAATACAGAGAAAATCCTCGTCTATTTACTCATACTATGCGATGCAGCATCATTGACATCCGCTTTGTCATTACACTGGGTGCTACTAGCGCCTTCTTCTTATAACCGAAGACGCCAATAGTCACTGTTTCGCAAAGATTGGACTGGGAGAGCCTTTGAGAAGCTATGGTGGAAAGGCTTTTGAGACCTAGAATTTTCCTACATTACATTGTTAAGTTAAAGGATCAATTACAATTCACCTACTGTGAGCATATATATATATATATATATATATATATATATATATATATATATATATATATATATATATATATATATATATATATTGTTACATGCGTACACTCTTGTCTCATCTATGCTCTCGGTCATCCCCTTTACGCTTGACCAGTTCCTTAGAGGGAGTGGCCTAAGATATATAAAGAGACGTCGAGAGATAATTAAGCCTTGGCTTTTCTGATGTCCGATCCTTGGTGGATCTTCGGGTAGTTAAGAGGCCTTAGCCAAGACTTACACTGTATGTAGACTTTATATAGGAGAGCCTAAGGCAAACTCCTTTGTTTTCAAAAGCTCGTTGTCTCGTCGCCCTCTGAGGCCGACAGCGCTGCTGTTTATCGTGTAACGTCTGAGGCTCGTGTTAGGAGTGCTCTTCTTCCACGAAGAAGAGTTATTGTGAGTGCCACTTCTTCTTATGCTGACGAAGAAGTTGCACGTGTTTGTCTAACGTTTGTACAACTTTGATGAACTGACGAGTGCCGTTGTCAAAGGTAGATTTCTTATGTTATTTTGTGAATAAATCCATTTTAATCATACCGCTAGACTGAGCTCTTTTCATTAAAATATATTGGGACCTAACAATATGTATATACATATATATATAATATATATATGGCGCCTTTTGTAGACCTTTCAAAGGCAAAGAATTATGGGTATCCAACAGCTCAAAACCGATGTGACTTCAGATAAGCCGAAAATATGTTTACATTCCGTGTTGCAAAACGTCATATAATCCATAAATCACAACTGTTGTTGGCCTGGAGTTGGCTGCCCTGATGCGTGCGTGGTGAAAACCGGAAACCCAGATCCCGGGGGAGTAAAGTGACGGCACACATGAACCCCTATATTTTATCCTCTTAACGTCACAGCAGCTAAGGCGCGGGGTAACGGTGATCTTGTCTGGTGCCATCATAGCAAAATAAGTGGAAAATATGATAAGTATGTTTACACTACGAACTGCCAGACGTTGCCTGCCCATAAATTACCACAGTAATTGCAAACTCCACATTTCTAAAGTGTAACTTGAAAGCTAAGGGCACGCATTAGCTTATTCGCGAGCTCTGAGTAGTGTCGGTGGGATCTCCAGAAATGTTGATGAAGGCAGGCTTTGAAGCGTATTATAATCTATCAAGAACTTAAGTAAAACGGTGGATCGCAACAACTCGAATGCGGAGAGGACATCAAGAGAATGCGTAATACAAGACCTCCAGTGAGAGAATGATGACTATACAGAGAACAACTAGGCCAATCAGAACACGGGATTGACAAACTCAAAAAGTAATCGATTACTGGCCAGACAAAAGAACCGCCGACCCCAGAGGCGCGACAAGCTCAATCTCCAATGTAGTTTAAGCCACATTAAACTTTGCTATAAGTTGAATTATTCATGGAACGAAATATCTATGGTGCATCTATCTATGCACATGAGAAAATGAACGCGGTTCTAAAAACCGTTCCATCAAATTTTAAAAACAGAACTCTGGTTTCAGAAAATGAGAAAACGTCCTGTCAAAATAGGTGCTGCCAATAAACTATTCAAACCTCTTGATTCTATAACGATTCTATCAGTACAAAATGTGCGTGCGAAATTAGACACTTGTGTTGTTCCACCAATCCAGCCTAATAGTTTTGCTCTATGGTCGGCCCATAATGCTGGAATTAATTTCCTGGCAACCTACTACATGAACTCTTAAGCCTGTCTTCGACTCTTCCACAAACGCTTGAAGACCATTCTATTCGATAGAGGTTTCATTTTGTTACGTCGGGAGCTCCTCTGGAAAACTGTTATCTTGAAGTGGCGCTAAATGATTTTGCAATTCAATCAATCAATAATTTTATACGAATAACTAACTGTTCCATTTCTTACAATACCCCATACTATACTCCATAGTTCGGAATAATGACAACCACTTTCATAATAAATTTACCAGGACAGTTGTACTGGTTGCACAACTGATTATTGCTTGCTGGACCTTCACACGGTAGCTGCCCGCAATTTCTTTTACGTGATTGCAAACCGTAATCACACGGTTTAGAACAGACGGACCAAGGTCCCCAAGTACTCCAGCCGGAACTCGGAGGTTTTGCGGAACAAGTTGGAGTCACGGGCGGAGGAACAGTCAATGTCGTTTTAATTCCTTCTGAAACAATAACATTCACCTTTGTTACGTTAAATTTAATATAAATTATATTTATATATATATCATTCTTAGCTATTATAATGTTATGTATTTTAGTTATATTTAGGCCTGGTGTTGCACGCCTCTTGATTGAGTTTGGATGTGATATAATCTGTTTGAACAACTTATCTAATAATAATAATTATTATTGTTCCACATCATCAAATGCTCGTGCGTTTAGAAGATGCAACTGAAGGCTACTAACTTACTTACCCACCTAGTTACTTTCTTCGTTCAGCTTGAATTCTTATTATAAATATTCCTCCGGATGCAAGTATACTAAAAATGAAACTATTAATATATGACTTCAAGATTAAACACTGACATTGCACGAAGTTTGTCATCATCAAGATAAGTAAAGGATCAGTTAGTGCTAATAATACCTGTAATAAGTCTCTCTTGAAATGGCGCTATGTAAATGTGCAATTACCATTATCACAAATGGTGCTACTTTTACCAACAGCGAGTCTCTAAATCAGCAATTAACTCTCTCTATTATTGCACCATAGAATTTCGTTTCAGAATGATTCATTTTTTAGTAAAGTTTAATGTAACCTAAACTGCACTTGGAGATTGAGGTTATCTCTTACTAAATACCTAATTCACATCGGAACTCCTTTTGAAGCCAGGCAAGAGGTGGTACGCACTGTTTACGACTGGCGGCGTCGACACAGTAAGCCAATGGACAGCCAGGTGGCGCAGCCAGCAAATACACGAAGAATTCGCTTCCAGATTCATTACACAGTCGTATACGAACCGTTCCATTCCATCCACAGATGTTAATGGAACTGTATGTAGCGCAAACATCGGCGGTTACTTCCTTTGTATCTAAAATAAAATTGTTTCTTTTCACTTTAAAGTAAATCCGATTCAAATATTGATGGCTCAAACTAATAATTTATTATGACAACAGTAGGTGTAGAATTCGCTTTTAGCGTTAATACAGATGTCTTGTTAGGAAAAGCATTGACTAAGAGTAGTCTTCTGCATTACCTTACTAAACGTACACACTTTCCTGCAACGTGCGTTGTGGTCTATGATGATCTTTTACACAATCTACTTCGTGGAGTTCTGGTGCCACACCTCAACTTCAGCCTTCAGTCATTATTCAATCATCATTACTCATTATTGGATCATCCTCCTGGAAGAGTATCCAACTGCATTACGTACTATTGCATTTGTCTATGTGCAGCAAACATTCTCTAACTGTCTTAAAACGCACTTGTTCAGTTAGATAGCTATGTGTGCAACGCTTTTCTGAGGCACCAAAAGGACGCTATGCTACGTGTCTTGATGTATACATACATACATTATACACATACTTTTCGTCTGCTCCTCACAATGTGCTTTACATTATAATTATATGCTGATTGATTTTTCTTTTAATATGAGCATTTTATATCATAACATCATGCCGTCTCACTTATTTTGCTTTCCTGTGACATATTTACGTCTTTTCTTGAACGCCTCGCTTTGTGTAATAGCACCTGTCAGTCTGTATAAAGGTCTACGACTATTTTATGAATGCTCCACATTATTCTGTTTGTTTTACCTGTCGGATGTGTTCCGTTTAGCCAGATTGGAGCTTGAGTTCCGCAGTGCCAAAGTTCAACGGGTTTCTCGATGAGTCTGTTGCCTGCATCGTGATGAAATCGATACCAGGTTGCTGAAAATATATATATATATATTCGCGTCGTATATTTTTCAAATTGAGCCGCAGCATCTTGTACCGTATGTGGGTGGTATTTTTTAGACGAATTTAGATGCTTCTGGCTCACTTAAAGGTAGACTAAAATGCTATACTGTAGTATTCATAACTAGAGTTAACTTCAAGTTCATACTCGGCTTTAAGCTTAGGCCCTCTGCTTAAAAAAGAGACGAATTTAGATGCTTTTGGCTAAAAAAAGACATCTTAGAGACTCACAATCCGCAGGGGCCTCGAAAAACTTCAGAATTTTGGGGGCTTTTATCAATTGCATGTTTATTGCATATAGTACTGTATATTAAACAGCTTATGTAGCACATTCCATAAGTGCATTCATTTGAAAATAATTTGAAGTTTTCACTTTGAATGCCTTGCTATTAAATAATTAAAGGGCATAGGCCTATATGTTTTCAAGTTTTGTGATACCTTCTGGTGTGATTTTTTAACAAGGGCCTCCACGCTGTATATAGCTTAGAGCCTCACCAAGTCTAAAGCCGGCAATGAGTTCATACGATGCGGGACCAGGACATAATCTTACCTAATCTAATAATTTCTACAGAGCCGTTATCATACACGCACGAGCAGTGATGGGCACTAAGCTATTTTTTTAGTTAAACTAAGACTATTTTCCAACTAAAAAAAAGTTTAACTAAAGTTGGCAACTGATTTTGAAAATTAGTTAACTAAACTAAAAAAAAGTAGTTAAACTTTTTACAACTTTTTTACAAATTTTTACCACAAGCATTTTTACAATAAAAGACGTTAAGTGAACTGTAATAATGCAAAGCGTAAATGACAATTTCACCTTCAAACTATGCAATGTGTACAATTCTGGCATACAGTTACATGTGTACTGTAAGTAGTGTATGAATTTGAAAACACAAGCTGTTAATGCTAAAACCATGCAGTGTTAAAATGTTTTTTTTGCTGACAGTGTTCAATGTGCACTGTGGAAAAATAGTTGCATATTGCTGACTTTTTTAGTTAAACTTTTTAGTTAGCAACTAAAATTGTTTAGTTAAACTATGGTTTTAACTAAACTATTTTTTTTAGTTAAACTTCTTCCTTAACTAAAATTTTTTAGTTAAACTAAAAGTTAGCAACTTTTTAGTTAACTATTGCCCATCACTGCGCACGAGGCATCAATGTAATGCCACTTCACGTATCGTAGTCATGACTAACATAACACACAATAGCATAACATGATATATCTATTAGCTCTGAAAATTGTTTACCTTAAGAAATGCACAGCTTAAGATAGTGTGATCAGACGTAAGAAAGTTTAACGATTTCAAACGCACCCCGATTCAGATATGCATCACAAATCGATGTGGTTGTGTCCTTGGAATTGAAGTCGCTGCTTCGTCTACCGTTTTCCATCCACATGAGTTCGTAATCAACGCAAGGATCCTGGCTGATACACGCCGCTATAACAAAACAGTCATTAACAGAATTCCAGGCAATAAACAGAAAAGTTTTGAGGCACTCCAATGATCATCATTATTAATAACTATTTTAACAAGTATTAGTATCCATTATCCACCTACTTGTGATCACAGATACAATGACGAATACTTGAAACGTGTGTTTTGCTTCCATAGCCGCAAAGAACAGATATTCGACCAATAGGCCTATGACTGTGGTTTTACGCGTCAGCGTGTCGTGCACAATTTAACAACTGTTACGATGTTAACACTGGCGTAATCTCGTGAGTAACTTCCTGTATGAATTCGGAGCCTTCGCAGCTCTGAGAAGCGATAAATGATATGATGTTTTTTCTACGTCCATCGGGATTTGCAGACTCTTCAACTGCTTGGCCGACTTTGTACTCTCGTTTTAAAAGAAAGAACACGAGCAGGTAGAGTTGAGGAGTTGTCAGCCTTATTTACGTACGGTACATCAATTTTACGATGCACTTAAGTTCTGCTCGAAAACCACTTGGCCGAGAAGCACATAGTAGACCCCTGTAGGGGTACTTCTGCTTTGATAGTTTGCCAATGCAATATCAAACACGACCATAGAAACACCAGGTATGGCCTGCATCGTCTAAGCAAAGAGATAAATTGGCCTAATAGAACAAGTTATAGGGGAATTTCCAGCTTTGCGTGTCTTTCTATTGCTACTGGATGGTTAGTTGGCGTTTCTATAGGCTTGTTCTTCTCTAGAAACATCCGCGTATTATATTAATGAATCAGCAGAATAGGATATACGTTAACTTTAGTTAAGGAAATGTACGTAATGTCTATATAAGTAAAAAACTCTGACGCGATTATCGATAATCGATCAAGCGTTTCGCAAACTACGACAAGGATACAAACAAAATGAAAGCTGATGGACTTCTGATACAACTGACGGCGATTCTACTGTTAGGTTTGATTTCTAATTTACTCAAACTTATAGCTTAATCTGCTGAAGCCTAGCGCAAAACGATCCTTGAATTGTGAGAGCGTCATCTCATTTGGTATAAAAACGAGGCGTTGCGAAGGGGTTAAGATAACCGGGACAATTCAAGATAATCGGAACAGTTCAAGATCACCGGGAGAGGTCAGGATAACCGGGACATGTAGGATAACCGGGACTGGTCAGGATCACCGGGAGAGGTCAAGATAACTGCAGCAGGTCAAGATAACCAGGACAGGTCAGGATAAGCGGGTCAGGTCAAGACAACAGGGACAAGAAGAACTTATAACGACATTTATCCAGCGCTTTTCATGTTTCTATGGTGCCAAACCTACAAAAGCCACCCAAGACTTAATTTCTGTTTCCTCAAACTCCACAAATTCTGTAATCCTTGGTAGCTCTGTCTGATTGACTCTCGTAATTAATTAAGCCTTGTTACTTTCATATTCTCAGTAGCCGACCTACATTATGTAATAAACAGTGCTTTCAATTAACACCCTGCTTAAGCCCAAGTTACACTCAGGTTAAAGACTAATCATCCAAGTCATAAAATCAGATTACAGGAGGATCATCATTATTCATTCTATCGCCGCGGTTAAGGAAGCTTTTCAGAGACCCACGACGACGACATGTGTTGCGCTTGACTTCTTACTCTGTTTAGGTTTGACCAGCTTCGCTCTCAGTCAAACCTGTGATGAAAGAAACTATACGATTCTCGACAATCCGAGAAGAAGTGTATGCAGCATTTACATGACAGACGCGTCGTTGTGCGACGCCTATTTAAATGAAGGTAATCGTGTTTGCATGAAGTCTACTATAGTTCGTTTTTTGGGTAGTTTCTTAAATTCTGAAGCTTTTGAGATTTTACCTTAAAATGGTGTTCTTCTGAAGCCATTGCTCCTAGCCCTGCAGGCCTGCAATAGCTGACCAAAAAAGAGCAGTCTGAAATAGACAATGTCTTTTGGGAAGAAGCTCAAAGGGAATCGTGTTTAAAGAATTCCATAGTGGTAAATATAAGTATCTCAATTGCATCTATTTCTGTAACTTCACAATGTAATTGCCGTGTGCAATTTTGTTTTAAATAATTTTCCCAACAGCGCAGTGGTATAGGTTTTCTTCCTCTACTGGTGATGCGATTGTTGAAAGAACGGCCAATAATCCTGTTCCAGTGCAACATTGTGGAACTGAAGCGCCAATCTACATCAGAGGACTCGGTTTTCATCCAACAAATGGTTAGATACTATACACAGAAGCGTGGATAAAGCAAAAACAGATTAATAGTTGAGCTGAATTTTCCATGACTTTAAGATTAAACATCTGAATACTAGGATACAATTTCATAACCATTTATTTTTGGGATTGGCTAATAGTTTACACTTCCTCGTGGCTATACTGAGTCAGAAGAATCGTAAAACTGATACTCATAAACTTTCGATGAGCCCAGCCTTCTAAGATCATAGATGTTGTTAACATTTTATAATGTATATAGAACGTCAGTAAAATATTTAAAGTATTTCAACATCATAGCATAGAGCGCTGTAAAACTGCTAAGTAACATAGATATTATTGAAGGATTAATGAACGTCAGTATAGGATTTCAATATCATCATATCATGGCTCTGTAACTACTGAGTAACTTAAGGATTATTGACAGATTGGTGAACGTCAATGCAGTATTTAAAGGATTTCAATACTATAGCATAGGTCTTTTACTACTAAGTAACTCAAGGATTCAAAGATTAATGAACGCCAATATAGTATTTAAATAATTTCAATATCATAGCATAGGTCTATATCTACTAAGTAACTTAAGGATTATTGGAAAGACTAACGGCGCATAGATTCTCAGATCTTCCTCTTAGACCCATGATATAGACCAAAGCTACAACGTCATGAACGTGTAGGCCTAATTCCTTTACAGGCTTAATAACCGTCAACACAACATTCTAAATAAATCGTCGTAATTTTACAGACTATACAACCACAACTGCAACAGTTTGCGCTAACTACGGCAGTAACCCTTGCAACTGGAATGACACTATACAAATTCACCGATGTCCAGTTCAAGGAGACCCCTGCAGCTACTACTTCTTGTATAGGTTAAAACCTCCGCCAGGATGCGCTCTATCGTACTGCGCTGGATGGCTAGGATCTTGTGATCAGTGCGAATGCTGGGATGGAGTATCATGTGTTCGTGAGTATACGCTAGTATTAGTAATTTGTGTGACTGGCTGTCAGTGGTGCTGGCCAACTCGTCCGATAGCATAATGTACTTAACGCTTAATACTGAAGCCACCAGCCTATCACTCGTGTTTGTTTTCACACGTTGTTTATGCTATGAAACTCTTCAATGGCGGTCATTTTAACAGAATGATTGATAGTTCGCGGAAGTTTTCGTGATTTACAGTTATAATTTTGTTTTCTTACGAGCGTTATTGAATATGAAATTTTCCAGAGTGCTTCGTTCGAGCAGGTAAATTATATATATATAAATTATATATATATAAATTATATATATATATATATATATTAAAACATTGCTGTGACTTTTATCCTATGTTGGTTAAATGCGTTTTAACAATATAAAAATGTAAACGACTAAAGCGCTAGTTGCATAGTTTGGTAACTCTGGCCGACGTTATACTCAGATATCATCCTATTATAAAAAAAAATCCATAGGCCATGACGCATGCGAGACATGAGACGTCAAATGCACAGCATACTCAACACTTTAACGACGAGCGTGCACTAAAACCTATGGAAAACTACTCACTGTCATCGTTAAAGGGTTAATATAAGATATGTATTGAATCTATGATGGAGATCATACGAGACTTGTAATAAACTTGCTAACTACGAACTTGGGCGTCCGCAGGAATTTTTATACATGTAGGTGGGTAAAAATTTTCAAGGGAGCAAAATTTTTGTAGCTGGAGCAAAATGACGCGTTTGCATAGAATATCTATGCACGAACACAGAACACGTGACAACTTTTAAAATAAATAATGATCAAGGACTTACCTAAATAATTTTTTGCAATGAAAATCGTGTTGAGACTGTTGTAATAATCACAATAATCAAGAGATTTTATTTTTTTTAAATATTTGCAAAATCCAGAGGGCAAATGCCCCTTGCCCCTCCGGACGCCCATGACTACGTTATGGATACAGAGCGATATGTGATAAACAGAGATACGCATGATCAGTCGTGGATACCTGACCATTTGCGATGCATTGGCTGTTTTAATTGTGCCGTGAATTTCTGCAGTGATCGTCTCTGTCAGAGAATTAAATGAATAAATAAAGGTGTTAAAATAATCACTGTCGATGCTGGTAAAACCAGTTATATTTTCACCAGTTGATATTTTGTTTAGAGACTACTTTGTAGATGTTATGAGCACTGGAGCTTCGATAACCACCAACAATCTGGACAACACGAAAAAGATGATGAAGCACAGAATTTTACTTATCAGTGGCGTGCAGAAACAGACACCACATCATCTGCAGAAAATGATTTGTTGAACAGATTCAAACAAGACGATATGTCAGTTCAGTGGAAGACTGTTCCACGAGTATGGTCCAATATATGATACAGGCACGTGGGCTCCATTTGCTTGCAGAAGAGCACCTGCATATTCGCCATGGCGTACGAAGCGATGCATTTTCTGTATGGCATTCTTATTAGATTCATGGAAAGAATGCGAATTTTCTGTTTAAAAACACTTCACCATCCGATTTTTACATGAAAGCAGAAATTGCTACAGATATTAGTACCCACAAATGTTGATTTATGATATTCAATGAACTTGTAAACTGACGTATAGTCAGTTTACAAATTAAAATTGGTAAATGATTCTGTCAATTGTCATGTGTGAGTGATTGTTTTGGGTAATAAAGATTTTCAACTTATTTATGTTCACTTTCAGAAATTTTATTCTATCGCTTGTGTTTGAGTTTATTAATTTTATTGTTAATCTAGCCATTACTTGCGATCAGGAATGCACTGAAACTGATTCATTGGGTGGTAACCAGCATCTTTGAATGACAATCTTTCGTAAGTCAGTCAAGACTTTCCTTGTACATGAATAACACTAAGGTACAGTACCTTAAAACCTTAAAGGTGTAAAAACGATTTCAATAACTTTAACGACGACGAGGCACTAATAGCTACTGTGAAAACAATGCAGCTCGTCGCCGAAGTGAAAACATTTTAAAGAACCGTTTTTACTGTTGTAAGGTTGTGACTTTAAAGGCAGTGAATCAAACGAAAATTGCCAAACTTCACCTTTCGTTGGTACAATCTATGAAAGGTTTCTGGAAAATTATTCAACTGAACCAGGTTAGGCCTACATTTACATTCCGAATACTTTTCAATTCAATTGAAAAGGAATGCCTGTTGACATCGAAATGATAAATAACATTGGATATAGTTTTATGTTGCAGCAAACTCAGCTATGCTAAATTCTTGGCAAGAAATCCTTTACCGAAAACAGGTTCACTGTACAAATGCGATGCGTTTTAGTCCAATCTACTGGTGATTCAGTGAGAGGGTACACAAATGAACACAGATTGCAACCGACCAAAAGTCTTTTGGTTATCCAGTCCGACAATTCAAGTAAGATGGGTGACAAGGTCTTACAAATGAAGAACAGCATGATAAATAAGGTCATATCAACGATATACTTTGTTTGAATGCAGGAGAGATTACGTACTGAATATGGAAATTAGATTCACAAATCAGACAATATGTATCAATGTTTTATCCTTGTTTTATCCTCCTTTCATAGTCTCAGATTCTTACAGGTGTACATGTCATTGGTCATAGATGAAATTGACTTGATTGCATTAGATCAAATCACATGAGAGTAGATCACATTAGATAAGATCATACCGAATTAAGTTAGATCGTTAACCATTTTACCAGGCTCCTTCGATAAGTGTTGTCTACCTACTAGTTAACTGTTAAAGTAATAGCACGGAAATGGAAATGGACTATAATCAACACATGCTGGACGTATCCGCATAACCTGTTTAAAAGATAAATCTCATCTCTGCTAACTTTTGACAACATTTTCCAAAACACAACACTCTAAATTACACACGGAAATAACAGCCACGTAACTGCTGGATCAACTGATCAGAGCTAAAGTAGTTTTCTACGATTTACTATATTCTTTGTCCACAGGCCATTTTAGTCCAGGGTCCCTGTCATCGTCAAAGAATTCAAAGGCTCGTTGTTCAACTATGGCCATCTACTGGAGCTAATCGATGGACTCACATTCGTCAAAGAATTCAATGGCTCGCTGTTTAACTACGTACAACCACTGGAGCTAATATACGGATTCACATTCGTTCAACCTTCTCTTCGACGTCAACCAAGATATTGGCCGAAGCTCGATGAGGAGCGTCTGAGAGGGATCGCTGGGAAGCAAGAACGCGTGTCCACTTTTTCCGTTCAGCGTTGTTTAGCAATACCTTACACTCGGTCGGCGATGTTATGTTCCATATAAAATTTGCTTGGATGAACGATTCGTAATAATAATTTAATCGGTTGATACCACTTCGAAAGTATGAATATATGTGCATATGCAGTGACAGTGATATATATATATATATATATATATAAATATGCATATGTATATATATAACATATAATATATAATTCTGCAGTGTATGCTGGATTGATAAAAAGGAGTTCTATCAAGTAATCTAATACTTCGGAATGAAACTTGGTTAGGCACAAATATCTTCACACGATCGAACATAAGTAATCACTGCATATAGACCTACTTCTGTGTCTAGGAAGAGCCGGTGACTGTAGAACAATGTAGTAATGAAACTGTGCAGTGAATCGGACTCAAAGCCTGGCATAAAACAGAGAGTGTTTTTACATGTGCGCAGCCATTAACAGCGCTACTGAAAGTTGGTCTTTTGACCTTAGCGCTAGTTTGGCTTGGGTCATTATGCACTGCGCAATGTAAACGATGAGTTAACACCTCTTCATTCGCCTCATCGTCACGTTCATCATCGCCAGACGTAAGCCCTGCCGATTGTGACTCAGACACGGGCATGAAAAGTTGGAAATATAGATTTACACAAGCTTCAGTTTTAATCGCTAGAGCTCAACTGCATATTTAACTGCTTGTTTCAGTTAGCTGGCGCTTGAGAGGTACATGGAGGCACTATCAACTATCTTATGTATATTGAGACAGACATACATACTTAAAAGTCTTAAATGCATGCATATACGTTCAGTGATACACGTAATTATTATATACTGAGTCCAGAAAAAATGATCCCTTGTGTTAGTATTAGCTAATTTTTTCAGAATTTAAACGGTTTTGGAATTTTAAAAATCGTTGAATATTACTAGTTATTTTCATATTACCGTAAGGGAATTTTGGAATTTAAGAAATCGATGAATATTTACTAGTTATTTTCATATTACCGTAAAGGAATTTTGGAATTTAAAAAATCGATGAATATTTACTGGTTATTTTCATATTACCGTAAGGGGTCCCTTTGAAACTGAGACACCTACCAGGCCCCTAATTAAGTCTAGATCGCTTCCAGTAGCTCCCTAGTCACAGGGTTAGGTAGGGAAGTAAATTGATGTAAGAAAAGAGATGTCATTTAAGTTGTAGACCCTATGTGAGTGTAGGTACTGTAACCATGCATGAATGGTATTTATTATTGTTAATATTAGTTGATTTTTCTATACCGTATTTGATTTGAAATCTTTGAAACGAGTTTAATACGTGAACTGAAGTTTAGAATTCATTTATGGCCTTGTGTCTCGTCCTGCATTGGCTGCCTGTAGCGCGTTTAAGCTTTATCTACTCGAGTTGAAGTCACTTTACGGAGCAGCGCTTGGGTACTTGAGAGACTATCGCATTGAGACGCATTCATCGGCAGCAGGGCTACGACTGAGGTCGTTAGAAAAGGCTGATTGATCTACGTGTACGACGGATGAGGAGTCGTTTTGGCGACCGTGTTTTTCGGTCCCAGATAACGGAACTGTCTTCTTTC
Source organism: Allolobophora icterica (assembly GCA_963556255.1). Classification (NCBI taxonomy): domain Eukaryota; kingdom Metazoa; phylum Annelida; class Clitellata; order Crassiclitellata; family Lumbricidae; genus Allolobophora; species Allolobophora icterica. The sequence goes on from OY744617.1 coordinate 25,604,691, forward strand.
CGCGATTATCTAATAAATGATTCTATCTGCCGACTCAGTAGAGTTCTTCAAATCCAAACTTAAGATTTATCTGTTTTCGAAGGCGTATTCTGTTTATTTGGTTGCAACGGCAAAGGCCATAGAAATTGTTGTACATATTGTTGTGTGGCTGTCCTCATGTTAGTAGCCAAATAGTGCCACGCATGTTCTAGGGTGGCTCACCCTAAGATTGTATAGCGGTTTCGTCTCGTCGCTATAAAACGCAGTGAAAGGTTTGATAAGAGATTCATTTTTCCATCAACACAGCCGAATCCCGAATTCAGCGATTAAGAATTCTTTGTCACAGAATGTATTAATAATTTGAGACTTTATCTAATAAATCATTCTATTTCCGCACTGTTTATATACAATTGTACAAGTTTAAATAAAATTTAGACCAACCGATCAGTGTCCGTAGCAGCAATAGAAGACGTTCCATTCCTTGTCTTACACCGTGTCGTCGTTTCAAACTTTAAAGTGACCATCGCAGCGAATTGGAGTCTATAGCATCCGTGGCTTCTTAGTAATGGAAGCATGCATGCAATGTGCATTATATGCAGATCTCTTGAGTTCATGCTACTTTTCAGGAAGGTGATTTCTTAACACAAAGTCTTAGCAATCATATAATGTCGTGGAATTTTTCTTGTTACTTTTTGAAAAGTCATAGAAAACTGGTAATTACGCAATTGCCTTTGACCCTTAGCACGGTTTTATATTGTGGAAGTGAAAAAAACTTTCTGCTTCTTATCAATATTTTGTTGAAACACAAGCCATTAGGATGACATCATTGAGTAGTACTTAAGCGCATCATAAATTGATTCTCAGCTAAATAAATCATCGAATCTCATTCATGTTTATGATCGCTTTTTCAAACGGCAGGCAGGGCCGGATTAGCCATGTATGCTCAATATGCTTTAGCATGGGGCCCCCGCTTACAGGGGCCTACGACGGAAGTCAGTATGCTGCAGGAAAAACACAGAATTTATTACACCAGATAACTATTTGTTCCCGAGAAAGAGAAAAAGGAACAAGTTTCACTTTAAGAAAGAAAAGATGCACTAAGCAAATTGCAAATTTGAAATGTTAGCCGTGCAACCAACTGCTGTGCACCGGGTACACTCTGTTGGCTTAACTTCTTTCAGTCAATATAGAAATCTATGCTGACGTAACTTTTAGCTCTATTCCGTCGCGATTTGTTTCCTGGCATAAACATAGCAGCGAGCTCATCTTGCAAGTAAGTAAGTAAGTAAGTAAGTAAGTAAGTAAGTAAGTAAGTATTTTCTTTATTCAACCGGTTGCAAGAGATTAGCAAGTAGAGACAAGTTTCGTGCTGAAACTTATTGGCTATTGTAGACAAGTTGTTGACGTCGCTAAGTCAGAGAGTTCAGCCATACAATAAAGTTCGTTGTGTATTCCAAGTTGTAACAGATTAGAGCCTGACAAAATTTGAGAGTTTTGCATCATGTTGACCACGACATAAAGAGTCGATTTGCAATTTGATATAATCTCTGACGTAATGGTTTAACTTGCTGATTTTGCCAAATCAAGAAGTAATGCTACTTTACACCGAGAACATTCTCGAAACATTCCCTAATGTTTCTCTCGCTCTGTGTATGTTCATATTAATTATTGGTGATCTCCAGCTGTTCAGGTGAACACTGTTTAAGTAAGATGGGACTTACTAAAAATAAACCGCGAACTTCTATGACCCACAAACGTCTAACTACATTGGAACTTCTTTGTTTTGAGATTGATGTGCTTAACTTGATTTAATTTGGTGACATTATTACACAGTTTGCAGCTGCTAAAAGTCGCAACTATTTCTGAGCTGTTAACAATGAATTTTGATTATAATTTTACGCTAACTGTATGTTGTCACTATATATTGCAACAAAATGCAAAGCGTTAACCTTGAGTTGTATCATTGTATGTATTGACTACTAATTTGAACAGCACATCACACAGCATTGACCCTCCTTTACTACAAGTAAATACCACAGGGATCCCCCTACCCCGTGTGTTATTAGCATCGGACCCCGAGTGGTTAATACCAAGTCTGACAGCAGGTGTATAATAAATGATCGTTTCAGCCAATCAACCTCAACACGGTGCATGTTGCTGAAGTGACCATTAATTTTATGCAACTTATCACTATTTTATGTTTAAGAAGCCATTACGATAGCATCAAATAAATCATTCAATTTCAATGCATAAGGAGAAGAATACGACAGCGGAGAGAACTCTTGATGATTCAAGTGGATTGTCCTGAATACTATTCAAGTGCATGATGAACTTGTAACTTAGCTAAATAAATCAGCCGAATCTCGCTTGTTCTTCATAATCGCCTTTTCAAACTACAGGCTGATCAATAAGAATCACGCCAGCCTATCAGGTGAGTGCAAATCAATTGCCCTGTTTCAATGCGATAGAAATCGACAGCTGAGAGAACTCTACTAAATAAAATTGTTTGTCTTGAGTAGTGGTTACGTGCTCCTGTGAATTAGCTGGTTCTCGCGAACTTATCTTTTTGGGCGCTATAGAAAATTCGAGATCACGATTACGATCATAGATTGGTTACTTAGTTTTAGGCCTTTCGAAATCAGCAATTGCAGTTCCTAAAAGGTGAGTGTACGGAGACTAGAAAAGACGCCATTCGATGTAATTCGTGTTTCTATAACTATGGCTGCAAGGCGCAAGTTTTGGACCGTTTCTAATTCTAGCTCTAGTTTCAGGTTATCGGTAAAACCAAAATAGATGTGTTTAAGTTAATATACATTTGATTGAAAAATTGAAAATATTTCTTTATTTTAACTGACCAAGACATAGATAGCAATACCTTTATTTTGACTGACCAAGACACATACACCCGTCACAGATTAATGGTGAACGGTCTGCCTGAAACCTTCCTTATCTGCCTGAATGCTGGGAACTACTCTACCTCGCATTCCGAAAAACATGTATTGTCAAGATAATTCTGCGGAATGTGGTCAATTCTTCACTGCATAGTACACGTAGGCTTGTGCAGTCCATGTGTAGACGAAAAACAATATGTTGCATAAGGTAAGCAGCTATAACCCCTTGCATAGGCAAGCAGCTATAACCCCTTAGAAAGATAGACAACTAAGTGTGTATAGTTGATCTTGTGGAAGCAATGATGACGGTAGCAGTGACAATAGTGACGGCGATGCTGCTGCTGCTGTTGCTGATCATCATCATCATCATCATCATCACCATCATCATCATCATCATCATCATCATCATCATCATCATCATCATCATCATCATCATCATCATCATCATCATCATCATCATCATCATCATCATGTAAAGAAGAGGAGGAGAAGGAAGAGGAGGAGTATGGATTGTACGAAAATGGTGATGTCAACAATGATAATGGTGATCATGTCGGCAACCACATTAATAATAGCCTAACTCAAGCCTACAATGCGACTATGCAATTCCACTATTTATAGAGCATTTCAAAATTGTGATTACGACCTCATGTGAATGGAAGACACAGCCACATTAATCCGTGACTTAGTATTTCTGATTGAGGTCGAGTTTGACATCATCCGACTCTTCCAGATAATAACACAACTGTTTAATTAATGTATCGTGTCATTACGTGGTATGGGATAGATCTATATTGATCGTATTGTAGGTCTATTTCTTTCCTTTATTTATTTTATTTATTTTTTGCCTTCAAGAATCTTGTAGTTTGCCGTGCATTATTTTGCTTACTAATGAAATTCCAGTTCTCTTATTGACATTTTAACATCACGTGGGCTAGCAAACAGAGCATCCCTGAGAGGTATACTATAGAAGAGGCGCAATATTAAATTTTCAATTGCGTGTCTTTCTAATGCTACGGGATGGTGTTGTTGGCATTTCCATAGACTTGATGTTCTCTTCTAGAATCATCCGCGCATTATATTAACGAATCAGAAGAATAGGATATAAGTAAAATCTAGTTGAGAAAATGTACGAAATGTCTATATAAGCAGAAAAGTCTGACGCGAAGATCGAGAACCGGTGAAGCGTTTCTGTAAAGTACAACAAGGATAAACCAAAATGGAAGCTGACAGGTTTCTGATTCAACGGACAGCGGTTCTACTGTTAGGTTTGATTTCTAATTTATTCAAACTCATACATGTAGCTTAATCTGCTGAAATCTAGCGCAAAAATTTGTAAGAGCTTCATCTCATTTGGTATAAAAACGAGGCGTGGCGAAGGGGTTAAGATAACCAGGACAGTTCAAGATAATCCGGACAGTTCAAGATCACCGGGAGCGGTCAAGATAACCGCAACAGGATAAGCGAGACAGGTCAAGATGAGCAAGAGAGGTCAAGATAACCTTAACAGGTCAAGATAATCGGGAGAGTACAAGATAACCCGGACAGGTCAGGATAACTGGGGCAGGTCAAGATTACCGGAACAGGTCAGAATAACCGGAGCAGGTCAAAATAACACGGACATGAAGAACTTGTAGCGACATTTTGCCAGTGCATTTCATGTTTCTATGATGTCAAACCTATAAACGGCATCCAAGACTTAATTTCTGTTTCTTCAAACTCCACAAATTATGTAATCCTTGGTACCTCTTTCTGATTGACTCTCGTAATTTATTAGCCCTGCTACTTTCAGTAGTAGACCTACAGTATGGAATAAACATTGCCTTCAACAAGCACCCTGCCTAAGTCCAAAGCTACCCTCAGATTAAAGACTAATAATCCAAGTCGTAAAATCAGATTAGAGGTGGATCATCATTATTCTATCGGCACGATTAACGAGGCTTTTCAGAGACCTACGAGGACAACATGTTGCGCTTGACTTCTTACTATGTTTAGGTTTGACCAGCTTCGCTGTCAGTCAAATCTGTGATGAAAGAAACTATACGATACTCGACAATCCTAGAGGAAGTGCATGCAACAATTTGACAGACCAAACGCTGTGCGATTCCGGTTTAAATGAAAGTAATAATATTTACATGATAATTATACTATAGTTAGTTCTTTATATAGTTTCTTACATTTTGAAGCTTTGAAGATTTTACCTTAAATGGTGCTCTGAATCAATTACTCGTAGCAGGCAGTGGCATCTACCAAAGGACGGTTGTGAGAGTTCCACGATTGCCAGAAATGGGGGTTTACCATGCATGATGGCCAGAAGTGGGGGTTTACTATGCATGATGATGCTGATGTATATAATAAATTAATTTACAGTTCTGATTGACTTCTAAGCCTCTTATATAATATTATATAAATATATATACACTGTGTCTCAATTGAACTAATACCCTTTTTGTTTTGGCCAAAAGTTAGGAACATTCGACTTTGGACAAGCAAAATTCGAACTTTCTAACATGTACGTAGGCCCAAAAAATAAAAATTATTTTTTGCAAACTGGATACTTTACTTACTAAAAATGTATGACGTCGTAATGACTTCATTTCAATTTAATAAAAGAAAATGGTTTTCAGTGAAGATGACTTGAGTTTGATCAAAATTTTAAGACAAAAAAATTTTGAAGGAATTTCATATTCAAGCAGGACAGTGCTCCAGCCCACCGTGCAAGAGAAACTGTGGATCTGCTGTCAAGAGAAACTCCAGATTTTATTTCACCTACTCTGGTCCTCCATTAGCCAAGATCTCAATCCGCTCGACTCACTGGCGTAAACTTGTCCAAAATATTGGTGGGGGGTGGGATCTGGACCTGAGGTACAAAAAAACAAGTTTATCGAGATGAAAAGATGTTTTTCTGTTGTTTTTTGTTTTATTTTTTGTTTTATGGTTTTTGTTGTTTTGGTTATTTGTTTTTAAGATTTTCGGATTTTGGACCATAAAAATCATGAGAAATGGCATGAACAAGAGCTCCAACTCAGTTTAATTCAGTTGCGATTTCCAAAAATTAAAAATCATTAAATCAAGAATAAGAAATTAATTTTTTTAAACCCCAAAAAATCAATTTTTGTAGTTTTTTTTCTTGTGTTTTTTAAACCAAAAACAAACAAAAAACTTTTTCACCTCTGGTCTGCACAATCAGCGAGCTTCAGAGACTTCCAGTGTTACGTAATGCGTATGATTTTGGGTGCGTTTTGTTTGGGTGTAAATTTATTTGATATTGAAGATATTGAAGATAAACGTAAATCTTTGTTTTCATTATGAATTTCTGATAGTATTTCAGTTGTGTGTCACCGTTTTTCTGTTTCTGAAGAAATTTGTCTATAACGAATCATAATATTTTAATATTTGATTAAATTCTCCTCTCGATTTTTGGGGGCATTGCCCCTCTGCTCAGTTAGTGGGGGCAAGGGGGCGTCTTTCAAAAACGTGTTTATCCCAAACCCGCGTATACGCGACGTTGACCATCTCAAACAGCGAGTTGTGGAGGAACGGAATCGTTTTGATCAAGAAATTGTTCACCGTGCAATCGTTGAATGGCGAGATCGCCTTAGAGCATGTATTCGAGGTAATGGCGGGCATTTTGAACATCAACTTTGAAGGACAACAATTTTGGCTCAAATTAATTTTAAATGTTGAAGTCTTCATGTTTTGTCGAATTTTAAATTTTATTTTAAAAAATTTTTTAATCAATTTTTAGATGTTGGAAAGTTCGAATTTGTTTGTCCAAATTTGAATGTTCATAACTACGAAATCTGTTGACGGAATTTGATGAAGGTTTCAGAAAATATTAATAATTGATCCCTCGTTCGATTTTAGAAATTTTATTGAATTATCTTTAGAATTGACGGATTTCTTGTCAAAACAAAAAGGGTATCAGTTCAATTGAGACACAGTGTATATACATACATATCGGCCAGTGTGGAGGTTGTTCTCACATTCCAGGTGGGGATTAAACGCTACTACTAGGAGAGGGCCTACCTGCAATACGTGACCGAAAAGTCTGATGCAGTTTTTGACTAGTTACTGTTGTTCAGTAGCATTGATTTTGTGCACTACACTTGATCAGTGGTAAAGTATTATAGGCCTATACCTGTAATGTGATATTATAACTTGCACCAGCAACATAGGTGCAAATAAGTTATATTAAAAGTTCAAAATTCAAAAATTCAAATATTATCCCAACATTAGAAGTTACAATTACATTTATTTCTAGCAATATTGGATGGGCGCAATGCGTTGAGTTCCGTGAGCCAATGAGCGCTTGTGTAGGGTTCCGTCGCCACAAAAAGGTTGAAAACCACTGGAATAGACAATGGGAAGCTCAGTGAGATTCGTATTTAAAGAATTCCATAATAATGAATATGCGAATGGAGAGTATCTCAATTGCACATATTTCTGTAAATTCACAATGTTTTTACCATCTACAATTATATTTTAAATAATTTTTTTAACAGCGCAGTGGTATAGGTTTTCTTCCTCTACTGGCGATACGATTGTTGAAAGAGAGGCCAATTGTCCTGTTCCAGTGAATCATTGTGGAACTGTTGCACCAATGTACATCAGAGGACTCGGTTCTCATCCGACAAATGGTTAGATACTATGAACAGAAGTGCGTATAACGCAGAAAAGCATAGTAGTTTATCCGAATTTTAACATAACGTTTAGATTAAAAATCATCTGAATATCAGGACACAGTTTATAACCCTTAATTTTGGGATTGGCTAACATTGTACACTTCCCGAGAAACAGTTACTCATAAACTTCCGATGAGTCGAGCCTTCTAAGATCAGAAATTTTACAAATTTATCATTTCTGTGGAACGTCAATATAATATTTAAAGGATTTCACTATTATAGCATAGAGCTTTGTAATACTACTGAGTAAAATATACTTTTTTGAAAGAGTAAAGGACGTCAATATAATATTTAAAGGATTTCAATATCATTGCATAGCTCTGTAACTTCTAAGCAACAAAGAGTTTCAATATCATAGCATATATCTGTAACTAGTAAATAACTTAGGGATTATTGAAAGATTAACCGCGTCGCTTCTCAGCTCTTCCTCTTCCACCTATATACACCGTGTCTAAAAATAAACTGTGCAAATTGTTTATGACAGAACTTCGTCAAATTTCCACCAATTTTAATAATGTTTGGTAGGTAGATGGCAAAATAGCTGAAATTTTATGCTATGCATAAATTTTCTACCTCACCTGATTCATGTCACCGCACTACCTTGTTAAACACAGATGTTCCAATTTCTTATATAACGCTTAAATTTTATTACATGCAACAAACTATCTGACGACTTAATTAGCACGCAGTAAAGTAAAATATGGTTTACTTAGCAGAGTTTTCAATTGTTATGACAGATCTGCTTAAAAGTGTTAGAATTGGTGCTCGAAATGTACTCCGCTTACACGGACACTGTAACGATGTCCATACGGTCACACAATATCATCTTATAATTAGACGTTTGACATTGAATTGCAATGTTATATTAAGTCATGTAAACACAGACAGTTAATCTGATTCATGATTAATTAGCGGTAATTGTTAATTGCCAGCATCTGGATAAGCATCTTAGGGACATAATATACATATAGGGTTCGGGGATATTTCACGGTCCCTGGTTAAGACAGAAACGACGTGAAAGACGCTGATTGGCTCAATTAAATTTCAACCGTGAAAGGGCCGTGTGCAAGAAAATCCGAAGACGTGTCAGTTGGAGGCTAGCTGTCGTGAACGAAGGAGTTCTATGTTTGACAGAATCGGCTCCAAACTCCTGATTGATCGGGCAAAGTTGTTAAAAAATTACCAATGATTACAATCAGTTGTTGTCGTGAACTGTAGGGGGTAATTGACCTCAGTTCATCGAAGCGAACAGTGACGTTGTTCGAGTGAGAGGATAATCGAACTGAAGCGTGGCGTTGACTGCGGTCATACGGTGATTCAACGACGGACTGCGATAATTATTTGAGTCGATTGATAACTTCTCGTAAGACGATCCTTGCGAGTTTGAAGTGATAGCGAATCGAACGGTGCACGAACATTCCTACTGGAAGGAAAAACGGGTTCTACACGTCGATTGCCTAGAACATATTGAAATAGAACGATCAGCAATGGTGATCAGTGAAACAGAACTTCGAAAGATGGGGGCTGTCATGGACTTCTGAAGTGTGGCCGAATTAAGGACGCGAATCAAATTCAACACATCGAAAAAAATCTTCAAGTTGAGGGAGGTAGCTTTAGTCATAAAAACTTAGAACTAATATAGCCTAATAGATGCTGGTCTAAGTAGGGTTAGATAAAGCTACATTATTTTGTGGTTCAGACTGTGTGTTGAATATTACCATTTGAGTGTATGCATAGCATAAACTTGATATAGAGTATTCATATTAAAACTCTTTCAAATGAACTGAATATGTTATATGACTAAAATGAGAATGACTCATACATTGCATGCGATCGAAATGGGATTGATTACAAGTAACGGGGGCAAGATCCAGCCCCAGGCCTAAAGGGAACGTTACAGACACAAGCGCTTAGACGGCGACACCACTAGCCGATAGCAGCATCAACGATTGACTGGTCAAAGCGCGCCCACTCGTCGATCAGACGCGTTTTGAGTTCGTCGAACTTGGCTATTCTGGAGCGGTAAACCTTTTCCTGCAGCACACTCCATATGCTATAGTCGACTGGGTTAGTATCCGGTGAATTAGGCGGCCACAGTGTTGGAGGTATGAAGTCGGGCGTTTCTCGCTCCAGGAAAGAGACAGTGTCGCGTGCTCGATGCGCCGGGGCGCCATCCTGATGAAGACAAGAAACTCGCCCTGGGATATCCGGCGTATGTCTGGCAGTAGCTTCTGTGCAAGAAGGTTGTCGCGATAGTAAGCCCCATTCACTTTGACACCCGGCTCGATGAAATGGATTTCAGTGCAGCCAGATAGTTTGTTGCATGCATAAATTGAAGCGTTATATAAGAAATTGGTACATCTGTGTTTAACAAGGTAGTGCGGTGACATGAATCAGGTGAGGTGGAAAATTTATGTAGGCCCTATAGCATAAAATTTCAGCTATGTAGATCACGAGGTACAACGCCATGAACGTGTAATTTCTTTTCAGGATTTACAATCTTCAGCACCACAGTCTACTAGCATTTTAAATAATCTTTAATACTGTTACAGACTATGCAACAACAACTGCAACAGTTTGCGCTCACTGGAACGGTAACCCTTGCATCTTGAGTTACACGATACAAATTCATCGATGTCCAGTTCAAGGAGATCCCAGCTACTACTTCTTGTACAAGTTGAAAGCTCCCGGCGCGTGCTATTATTCGTACTGTGTCTGGTGGCAAGGGTCTTGTGATCAGTGCGAATGCCCGAATGGAGTTTCGTGCGTTCGTGAGTATATCCTGGTATTAGTAAGCCTTTCTGTGAATAACTGTAGTGGGTAAACCGAAGAGAGAGACACAAACATACAGACAGATAGACAGATGGACAAACAGAGACAGACGGCGTGAGAGAGATATGGAAAGGACATAGGAGAAAGAGAGAGAGAGTTGTGGAGAGGAGAGAGAAGGGGAGAGTGGAATGAGGTAAGCCTATGGCTTCAGAGCTGGAAAACGGCAGAGGATGACTAAGTAGACAGCTGACGTTACAATCTCCAAATATGGTCAGGTCATCCTTATATGGACAGACGCCAGCTGCCAGAGTCAGAAGGACGGCCCCTGAAACGACTGTATAAAAAGAGCCGCATTATGTTTAAATAGCTAGATATTGTTTCCTGTCTGTTATGCGAACGTTGGTTGAAAATAAAGAATTTCGTCAATATCGTGTTCTGGTCTGTCATCGATTGACAACCCCTCCAGATTTAGGCAACCTACGACAGCCGTTACAACTTGATAGAGAACCGGAATTCCGACCTCTCGCGCGGTGATATCTACATACGGGTCGTGTCTCAACCACGTCGTTTCGGAACCGTGCACAAGACACAACCGATGAGCCAACCAGACGAAAGCACGACTGGGCGCTACAACCTTCGTCCCGGTAAGAAAACCTCTTCTGCTGTTACGCCTACGCCCGTCAGTAACTCTCAGCTACCTTTGCCGTCATCATCATCAGCGGCCACTACGTCACAGCCACTTACTCTTTTACCATCGACTTCTCCAGACACCAGACCTCTTCACCTGCGCCGTCGCCATTCAACACCCTTCATTCGCCTTACCGTCATCATTGCCAGACGCCACTGCAATTGTGACTTAGACACGGACATTCTGGAAGTTTTGCAAGGCTAGTGCCATCATCATTCACAGGGCGGCAGAACGAGGACGTGATCCAGTTTCTTAATAACTTTGAACTCTGGTGCATGTTTCGCAATTTGGACCCAGAAAGAAAGCTAACCGCCTTGCCACTCCTGTTGAAGAACGGCACCGCAGTCTGGTACGACACCCAACCACCTGACATTCGCCACAGCTTCACCGAACTCAAGGCTGCGCTGAAGCACCGAAATGGTCCCACCGCGTCCTACGCTTGGAAGCGGGTAGCCGAACTGTAGCAGATGAAACAACCGCCACACCAGTCCCTCGACGATTTTCTCACGGCGACACAGTAAGCGGCACAGAAGCTAGACGTGACTACAGAACAAACTTTCATGGTGGCCTTCAGTGGCCTACGGTCCAACATCGGGCAACATTTCAGCATGACCCCACCACCATCGTGTCACAGCAGGACGCCCAAGACGCGGAGCGCCACCTACAAGGGACGATGAGAGAACTGACAGCGGTCAAAGAAGAACTGAAGCAGCTGCAACTCACCAGCCTGGCTGCCATCAACGCCACCAGACAACGCTCACGGTCGCCTACTCCGCATCACGTGTCATTTTCAGACCTACCTGCTCAGCGAACTTACAGCCCTGTCGTGCCACCCACCGGAAGTCGCGAGTATCTATCGATCAGTTGTGTTAGAGGCAACACGTTCGATTATATAATGTACTTAACGCTTGATACTGAAGCCACCAGGCTATCACTTTTGTTTGCTTTCACGCGTTGCTTATGCTATGAAACTCTTCAATGACGGTCATTTCAACAGAATGATTAAACATTTTAAAGAACCGTTTTCACTGTTGCAATATTGTACATTAAGACAGCTAATAATATGAAAGTGGTCGAACCTCGTCTTTCGTTTGATACATTGCATGAAAGGCTTCTGAAAATCATTCATTCAACTGAACAAGGTTAGGCCTGCATTTACATTCCGAATACATTTCAATTCAATCGAACAGCTATGCCTGTTGACATCGAAATAACATTGTGCTGTTAATATGTAACATTGAATCTTGTTCTATGTTGCAGTAAACTCAGCTATGCTAAATTCTTGGCGATAAATTATTGACCGAAAACAGGTTTACTGTACATCTGGGATGCGTATTAGTCCATCCACCGGTGATACAGTAACGGAGAACACAAATGAGCACAGATTGCAACCAACCGAAAGTCCTTTGGTAATCTAGTCCGACACTTCAAGTAAGATGGGTGAACAAGGTCTTACAAAGGAAGTGCAATATGATAAATAAAGTTATCTTAACGATTTATTTTGCTTTGAGTGCAGGAGAGATGTACTGAATATGGAACGAAGGTTCAGACAACATGTATCAATGTGCTCTTTCCTTTATCCTGCTTTCGGTAGTCTCAGATTCTTACATGTGTGCAGGGTTGTAGATGAAATTGACTTGATTGCATTAGATCAAATCATCTGAGAGAAAATCAGGTAAGATTAGATCAGACCAAATTAGATTAGATCATTAGTCATTCAGCACTTTCATTAATTTTTCTCTACGCACTAGTTAAAGCAATAGCAGAAAAAAAGAAATGGCCTATATCGAAAAGTTTGTGGACGTATCTGTACAACCATTTTAAAAGATAAATCGCATCTACGCTAACTTTGACAACATCTTCCAAAACTCAACACTTTAAATTACACAAGTAATAATATAACAGTCACGTAACTTCTGGATCAACTGACAAGAGCTATGGTCGTTTTCCACGATTTATTATATTCTTTGGCTACAGTCGATGTAATCGTCAAATAATTCAAAGGCTCGTTGTTCAACTACGGAAAACCACTGGAACTCATCTAAGGGCTCGCATTCGTCAAAGAATTCAAAGGCTCGTTGTTCAACTACGGACAACCACTGGAACTCATCTAAGGGCTCGCATTCGTCAAAGAATTCAAAGGCTCGTTGTTCAACTACGGATAACCACTGGAGCTAATCTATGAGCTCGCATTCGTCAAAGAATTCATTGTTCATTTCGAAAGAATATATCATATGTATATATGCATTGAATATGCAATAACGTGACAGTGATATATATCTATATATATATATTTTTATGTATAATTCTGAATATTGGATTGATAAAAAGGAGTTCTATATAGTAAAATAATACTTCCGAATTAAACTTGGTCAGGCACATATCTGCACATGACCGAACATAAGTAATCACTGCATATAGACCTCTGTGTCTAGGAAGAGCACGAGACTGTAGAACAGGGGTTCCCAACCTTTTCCATGCCTCGCACCTCTTGGAAATGTTTGATTAGCGCTCGCACCCCCTACAAAAGTCATATCACATTTGAAGACGACTAAGTCACATTTCTTCAAAAAATAGAAATGTGACTTAGTCGACTTCAACCTGTGCTATGAATTTTGTCGGGGGCCCTGTGCAGAGCGCTATATGCCCCTAACCCCATTTCAAAGACCGCTGTGCGAAAAACGATTGGCGCTTTTGCGATATTTGCTTATTTTCGCACCCGTGAAAAATATGCAAATATCACAAATCGCACCCCGATGAAATAATAATTAAATAATTACACTTCAATTATTTTCTCCGATTTATTTTTATAAAAATTGTTATTTTTATTTCTCCAGGCTAGCATAAAAAATTGAACCAGGCCTAGAGCATAATTAATCTAAAACATTGTTCCATCTGCCTTGACTGCTAAAATATGAATATCACTCTTCAATTCTGTCAAATTGTGAAACAGTTGGGTTGGTTGGTAAAAATAACGAAATCGTTTCCCCGCCTTCTCTTACACAAAAATATCTACCGCTTTTGAAGTGTCAAGCTTTCTGGCATGTTCATTTCTATTGACAAGATTGCCAAGTCGCTCAGCCCCTCTTCTGACATTGTACTTCGTATATAGTTTTTGATTAGCTTCAATTTTGAAAATGATCGTTCACATGGCGCAACAGTTACAGGCCAAGTCAACAGGAACATGTAGGCAGTGCAGACATCATCGCTGAATGGCAGTGAATGTAGATGAGAGTCAATGAGTAACAGTTGTGCAATTTCGAAGATGGTTGATCATTTGAGTGTTTATTACTGTGCACGTTGTTGCTAACTTGCTGTACATGTAGATTCACTTCTAGGCTAAAATTGATACTCGCTGCCAGAGGCCCTTCTGACCGCCGGGGGCCCTTGTGCTTTGCACAACCTGCACAACCCATTGCTACGCCCCTGGACTGAACCACAAACACTCATACAGTAGGCCCTACTGTGGGTGAACAAACTGAACTAAAAATGACCTTTTAACTCAGTGCATAAAATGCACATATAAATTCATAACGCTACAAAGAATGCACTGGGGTTTTTGCAAGTCATCATTTCCTGTTGTGCAAGTTAAACCAAAGCGGAAATACTCATCATTTTATTTCCTTCTTTTTGACATGATGAAAAATGAAGGGTTAATCTGCGAACCAGCAAGAGAAAATTTTGAGCTAATTTACAAGTTCATAAAGCCCGTTTTTACAAATGTTTCCTGCTCATTGCTTCTTTCAAAATATGTCAATATGACATTGCACTCAAAGCAAAAATAGTGACCTACAAATGCCGGCACACTGCAAGACACCGGTTGCACTACGATACAAATACTGCTCAGTAAGTGTACACATATGCACACACAATTATTACATTTATTAATATCAAGTTCCGCTATAATAAAATAAATGTGACCTCACCTTCAATGGAAACAATTTTTGTAACGAGTTAATTTCGTGACATTTTTCATCATGTCATGACAGATTTTCCATCAGCCGATAAAAAAGTTTACTTGCTCTTTCTCGCACCCCCTGAAATGCCATATCGAACCCTCTGGGGTGCGAGCACCCCTGGTTGGGAACCCCTGCTGTAGAACAATGTAGTTATGAAACTTGGCACTGAATCGATTAAAGCAGAGAATGTTATTACATATGGGCAACCATTAATAGCGCAACCGAAAGCTGGACTTTTGACATTGGCACTAGCTTGACTTGGGTCATTACGCACTGCGCATATAAACGATACTTTAAACACGAAAAGGCTGATAATGAAAACTTATACTAGCTTCAGTTTCAATCGCTAGAACTCTACTGTACATTTAACTGCTTCCTTCAGTTAGCTGTCACTTCAGTGGTACATAGAAGCACTATCTTTATTATATTAAGACATACATACATACTTAAAGTCTTAAACGCGTACATACACGTGCATTGATGCACGTGTACATAGACTTAAGCACATACATACATACATACATACATACATACATACATACATACATACATACATACATACATACATACATACATACATACATACATACATACATACATACATACATACATACATACATACATACATACATACATACATACATACATACAATACATACATACATACAATACATACATACATACATGTGGGGTGTGGTGGCTCAGTGGTAAGTTCGGCGCCTTGTGACCGGAGGGTTGCAGGTTCGAATCCCACTCTAGCCGCTGCGTACGGACCTTGGGCAAGTCCTTCACTCGCGATTGCTAGTGGCGCTTCGGCGTGAAAACTCCGACACAGTATACCAATGCTGTAGTCGGGAGCGTCTCTGAGTAGTAGTAGACTTGAGGAGGCGCTATAGAAATATCCGAAATAAAATGTACATATAATTAAATACACCACATACATAGGCCTGCATACAACCATACATACATACAACCATACATACATACATACATACATACATACATACATACATACATACATACATACATACATACATACATACATACATGCATACATACATACATACATACATACATACATACATACATACATACATACATACATACATAATACATTCAAGGTATGACACTGTCGACTCTGTCTTGTACGACGACTTTCTGGAAACAGTTTAATGCTGGTTTGCTTCTGTGTTAACTGGTGAAGGAATTGTTACACGTGTCATCAATCCCATTGTTTGTTCCTCTGTGTCCTTCTTTCTCTTGCTCTGTCTGTTTCTCTATGGTTCTATCTCTGGTTCTCCTTAGTATGTATATTTCTGACTTCAATTATTAGATCTAAACGACTTTTTACGACTTATCTAATATGTCAATAGAAGTCTATGTTGCGAACTCTAAAACTGAAATGCTTCTTCGACCACCTGAATAACTCCCATGACCATGACGCGACCTGCTAAAATTCTATAGCTGGCACCGCCACTGAAAAAAAGAGTAAAATTTAGACTAAAGGTGTATTCGTATATATTATATACGTTCTCTATTTGTGGCTATATTGCATTCTGGATTGTTAATGTGTTCACAGTCAACTGACTTACTAAATGTTTTCAAATTAACTGACTCAATTGACTTTTAATTGTCTACTTCAGAATTACTAAATATGTTCGTGGTTAACTGACTTCAAAATTGTTTAATGTGTTCACGGTTAAATGACTACAGCATTACCATATGTGTTCACTGTTAACTGACTTCATTACAAAAAGGTGCATTCCCAGTTGACATCATGCGATCCTGGTCTTTATAATGAAATTTCTGTGTCTGCCGGAACTGCTTTTGTAGCGCTACTTCATACATCGAGAAGACACTGTGTAAAAACTGCACCATTGTATGTCACTTGCTTTCGAACTAATCCTATATCTATTGTTTTGCTTTCGCTTGTAATCTAACTGAATTACAAAACGTGTTCCCAGATCACAGCCTAAATGTGTCGATTGCTATGGCTGTGTTTCTCTAAGGATCAAAGAACCGGCACCGGCGACTATCAGGAAACGAACGGAAACTTAGTAACTGGCGACGAACACAGCTGTCCAATTCCAGTACCAGCAACCGACGCGTGCTGTTGTCATTTTGACAATGGCAGCATCTGTAACGTACGTGGATGTCATAGTCATCAGCAATCAACTGAAAGTTGCATTGTTTGATTCCGTTTGCATGGAATGCAATGATAGCGAAGCCTGCAGGCAATCGGTTAGTCTGCGATGCACCGGTAGGCTGTAAAACATGAATTATTATGATCATTGCAGTAACTGTGCATAGCCCCATGTCTGGGCTGGGAGCGCCTCTAGGTAGGTCTCTTGAAGAGGCGTTATATCAATTTCCAGAATGAATGAACGCCATATGGCATTACATGACATGACATAACGTAGCACATGATAACATGTTTTTTTCTATTCATGCCTAGTTGTTAAGAGACTGTAGGAAGAGAACGGCCATCGATTAGGGGGTCCTGCAGTTAGACATTCGACTGCTATTTTCTTTTAATTTATATTCATTTTGAGCATTTCTTTTGTGAGAAGACTATAGGTCATATGCTTCCATGGTCCGACACTACTCGTTAACAGTCCTGTTAGTTGCACAGAGACTTACTCGCCATCCCAACGAACCCTTGACATAAATGCTCATCTACAACTGCCTAGTCGACAACGTGATATATATATGCAGTCATTGAATAGCTAGCTGGTAGCCATAACTCTCCGTGATAGGTACAGTAACTGTACCTATCACGGAGAGTTTTATATATAAACTCGATTGTTGCAAGTAGTCAGTGCGTTTGACCGGTAAACTCTAATTTGCGCCTAATTTCGCTTACCACCCGACGCTATAGAAGTGGTTAGATTACATTGTTAGGTAACATATGGTTACTGGATAAGTAATAACCGTTGGCTATGGTCCAAAATCCAACTACAGTACCATGAAGAAGAATAGAAGAGCAGTTCCTTAACCTAGACTGAGAGGCAGCCAAGGGCATGAAGTATTAGCCACTTCATTTTTTTAGCCTCGGCACATGAGAGCGCATGGCCAGTTCTCTCTTTTGTTGTCTGATCTTTCCACCGACAGTGTACGTTCAGTGTAGCCTACTCGTTATAGCCTGTGGCTATGGTACAGCGCGCAGGTGAAGCAAAAAATCTCGAAACAGTGAAGTTGTTGTATATCAACCTGTGTTTGTTTCAGGAGAGTGGTTGTCTAATTTCGGATATCTGCGACGCCAGCGGGACGAGCAGCACGGACAAAATTTATGTCGTTTGAAATGCGTTCCCAGAGTAAATAGAAGTTGTTGGACAAACATAGCAGGAGAATTGGTCCAGGTCTGTCGCCTTGCTACACTCTAATTGCACTGGTGTTACCGTGCATTTTGTACATGTTCATGCTCTCAAATCAAGGGTGACGTTAAAGTTTTATGTGTTTTATACAACGTGTTTCTATCGTTAATCAACTGTCGAGATTTTTGCAGCGTCCATGGATATTTAAAATTTCCGATGTTGGACCTTGTACCTATTCAAACTGCCAGAAGTTCATATGTTGGTAATGGAGAAGGCACACGAAACCAGGCCGTTGTCAGGTCAACATCCAGAAGATCAATATCCTAAGACATAGGGGCAGCCTATTGCGGATAAGTAATTCGAAAAGGATAAAGTTTAAGCCGAGAACAAAATGACATAAGCGACTGCAAACTACGACAGGGATAAAACAAAATGGAAGCTGACAGATTGCTGGTACAACGGACAGCGGTTCTACTGTTAGGTTTGATTTCTAATTTATTCAAACTCATAGCTTAATCTGTTAAAATCTAGTCCAAAAGGTCCTTGACTTGTGAGAGCTTCATCTCATTTGGAATAAAAACGAGGCTATGCGAAGTGGGTTCAAGATACCTGGGACATGTCGAGGTAATCGGGACAGTTCTAGGTCACCGGGAGAGGTCAAGATAACCAGGTTAGGATAACCGAGACAGGTAAAGATAACCGCGAGAGGTCAAGGTAACCGGGACAGGTCAGGATAACCGGGACCGGTCCAGATCACCGGGAGAGGTCAGGATTACCGGAACAGGTCAAGATAACAGGGACAGGAAAAACATATAACGACATTTATCGAGTGCATTTCATGTTTCTATGGTGCTAAACCTACAAACGCCACCCAGGACAGAATTTCTGCTTCTTCGAACTCCACAAATTCTGTAATCATTGGTAGCTCTGTCTTATTGACTCTCGCAATTAATTAGCCCTGTTACTCTCAGTGGTAGATCTACATTATAGAATAAACTGTGCCTTCAACCAATACCCTGCCTAAGTCTAAAGTTACACTCAGATTAAAGACTAATTATCCAAATCATAAAATCAGATTAGAGGAGGATCATCATTATTCTATCGCCGCGGTTAAGGCGGCTTTTCAGAGACCCACAAGAACAACATATGTTGCGCTTGTCTCTTAACATGTTTAGGTTTGATCAGCATCGCTCTCAGTCAAACTTGTGATGAAAGAAACTATACGATACTCGACAATCCTAGAAGAAGTGTATGCAGCATTCACAACAGTTCGAGAGACATAGGGCTGTACGATTCCGGTTTAAACGAAAGTGGGTATTAGTGTTTACATGTAGGCCTACTATAGTTCGTTCTATATGTAGTTTCTTACATTTTGAAGCTTTGAAGATTTTACCTTAAAATGGTTTTCTGAATCAATTACTCCTAACAGGCAGTGGCGCCTACCAAAGTGGGGGTAGGTGTGAGAGTCCCACGGTTCCCAGAAATGGGTGGTCTATCATGCGTGATAGCCAGAAGTGGGAGTTTACCATGCATGATGCTGATGTATATAATAAATTAATTTACAGTTCTGAGTGACGTTTAGCCTCATATATATACATATATATATATATTTTATTTAATCCGGATATTTCTATAGCGCCTCTCAAAGTCTACTACTACTCAGAGGCGCTCCCGACTACAGCATTTGATACTGTGCCGGAATTTTCACGTCGAATCGCCACGAGCAATTGCGAGTGAAGAACTTGCCCAAGGTCCGTACGCAGCGGCTAGAGTGGGATTCGAACCTGCAACCCTCCGGTCACAAGGCGCCGAACTTACCACTGAGCCACCACGCCCCACGATAATATATATATTATATATATATATATATATATATATATATATATATATATATATGGTCTTATTAGCATCCGTTAAAGAAACTAACTTATGACAAAGTTCTGTTGAAATTTACACAGAATTTGCGTGCGACTGCATCATTCTTGTTGAAATGCAGTAATATTATTGCACCTTTATTTATTTATTTATTTAATTCTCTGACAGTGACGACCACTGCAGAATATCAAGGCTCAGTTAAAACAGTCAGTGCACCGCATATAGTCAAGCATCCACGACTGATAATGCTTATCTATATTCATCGCGTGCGATCTGAAACATAGATGTTAAGTCTATAAATCCATCGCAAGATCTCCATTATTGATTCAATACAAACATCGTGTTCTAAGTATCCTGTGAACGGAAACCTCATGTCTCGCATGCGTCATTACAAAATGAATTTATTGCAGGATGTATCGGATTACAGCTGCCAAACTATACAACTAGCACTTCAGTTGTTTAAATATTTATTTTAACACTAAAGCACATGAACCCAGCATAAGATAGAAGTAAGTTAGAGTAATGTCTTATCAAATGTCTTAGTATTTATATCTTAGTAAATATATGTAGATATTATTCACCTGTTCGAACAAAGCACTCCGGAACATTTAATATTCAATAACTCTCGTAAGAAAACAAAATTTTAACTGTAAAGCACGAAAACTTCCGCGACCTATCAATCATTCTATTGAAATGACCGTCATTGGCGAGTTTCATAGCATAAACAACGTGTGAAAACAAACAGGAGTGATAGGCTGTTGGCTTCAGTATTAAGCGTTAAGTATATTATGTTATCGGACGTGTTGCCTCTAGTACTACTGATAGATATTCACAGAAAGGCCTACTAATACCAGGATAATTATGTACTCACGAACGCATGAAACTCCATTCCAGTATTCGCACTGATCACAAGGCCCTAGCCACCCGACACAGTACGATAGGTGGCACAATGGCGAATATTTCAATTTGTACAAGAAGTAGTAGCTCGCATCTCCTTGAACTGGACATCGGTGAATTTGTATCGTAGAATTCCAGTAACAAAGGTTACCGCCCCAGTTAGCGCAAACTGTTGCAGCTGTGGTTGCATAGTCTGCAACAGTAATAAAAGTATGACAATTTATTTAGAATGCTAGTTGACTGTTGTGCTGACAGTTGTGAAGAATGAAAAGGAATTACACGTTCATGGCGTTGCACCTTAGGTCTATATATATCGAAGAGGGAGCGCTGAGAAGCGATGCGCAGCTAACCTTTCAATAATCCTAAAGTTACTTACAGTATAATTATAGTCACAGAGCTACGCTATGATATTGAAACTCTTTGTTGCTTAAAAGTTACAGAGCTATGACATGATATTGACATCCTTTAAATACTATTTTGTCGTTCTTTAATGTTTCAATAAAAAAAATATTATATATTTTACTCAGTTTTACAGAGCTCTATGCTATGATACTGAAATCCTTCAAATATTATGTTGATGTTCCACATAAATTAATTTTTTTTACATGTATGATCTTAGAAGGCTCGGCTCATAGGAAGTTTTTGAGTAATCGTTTTACGAGGATGCGACCAATCTTAGCCAATCCCAAGATAAGGGGTTACTAATTGTGTCCTGATATTCAGATGATTTTTGATCTAAACGTCATGCTAAAATTCGGCTCAACTACATGTACTATGCTTTTCTGCATCACACGTACTTCCGTTCATAGTATCTAACCATTTGTTGGGTGAGACCCGAGTCCTTTGATGTACATTGGTGCATCAGTTCCACAATGATACACTGGAACAGAACAATTGGCCTCTCTTTCAACAATCGTATCCCCAGTAGAGGAGGAAAACCTATACCACTGCACTGTTGCGAAAATTATTTAAAATAAAATTGTACATGGCAATTACATTCTGAGGCTACAGAAATAGGTTCAGTTGAGATAGTTTCTATTCATTGCTATGGATTTTTTTAAATACGAATCTCACTGAGCTTCTTCCCAAAAGACATTGTATATTCAAACTGCTCTGCTTTTCGGTCACATATTGAAGGTAGCCTGCTAGTAGTGGCATATATATATATATATATATATATATATATAAATATATATATATATATATATATATATATATATATATATATATTAGGGTGTGTCTATAATTTGAAGTTTCAAAATTAATATCGGCCAGGTTGTTTTTGTGTTCCACCTTGAGAAACATTAACATTTGCCAATTTAGATGAAAATCAAAAGAGATTTAGAACTGGCGCAAAGCCTTGGAAAAATTACCACTTAGAAAACAATGTCGTACATTGTAATTCTCGAAGATCTAAACAATTTCAACACTTAAACATAAAAAATAAGGCAAAAGCAAACCAAGAACTTTCAGTTATTTGTCATTACTTAGTCCCTCTAGTGCTTTTGGGAATCTATTTCGATGGTATTCAACCATTTGAAGAACAAATTGTTTCTCTTCCTCATTTCGAACCAGGGCTTCATTGAAGGACTGCATTAGAGCCACTCCTCTCTCCGCTAAATCGTTCGTCACTCTTAGGGCGGATATGATGTCTTTCGCCTCATTGAACGAATGTTCTGACTCCCATTGTTGTGGATCTCGATCAAGAAAAGCGTAATCGAATTTGAGGAGCTGGAAAAGTTTGATGGTAGAAGTGGTAAAAAAATCAGATAGCGCTTTTGTAGATGGATCGTGTATGGGAGGAAGCCTCTTTGGAGGTTCGTCGGATCCCTGATTGTTGCGCATGTTATAGACCATGCGCTGTTTTTCGTCGAAGGTGACTGAATCGTCAAAAAGGCTGAGGCCAACCAAGGTCTCCGACAAATACCAAAGGTGTCGGGAAAATGCTGTTAGGGCGACCTGTGAGACTTCCTTGTCTGGGTAAGCATAGATTGCCTTCAAGAATTGAAGATCGTTCCTTGGGGCTTCATTGGGTGATGTACAGGTGAACCAGTACTTCACGTAGGTTGTGGTCACAAAAAGTGAAACTCGAAGTAGATGATTCCACGTCTTTTGAGAGTAAGATTGTCGAGATGCCCTCTGGTGTTGTTGAATGGGAAACTGCTCTCTGAAAAGCCACATCTTGATTGCATAAACCGCACGTGCCATCCAACGCGCGCGGTGAAATGCCCCTGGGTACCTGAACTTTATTCCTTTCGGTGGAATTCCTCCTAGGAAAATGACTGTTAGTTCTAGTAGCTCTTCGTAGTCGTCTCTGTGGTATTCAGCATTCAGTTGCTGCAGTGCGATGGTGATGACATTCTCTCGAATTTCTTTGACTCTTTGTGCTGCGTCTTTATCCTCCATTGCTGTGCGATACTTGGTCTGATCGATTTGCGGCCAGAAGTCACGGAAATGACGGAAGAGTTCCAATTTTGGAGACCTTACAGAATCATGCAGTGAAAATACCTTTTCCAGAACAATTTCAGAAACATGATGTCGACAGGCAAGGTTCAAGAGGTCTTTTCCTAATTCCGTCTCCAGCATGATGTATACGCCGCCCTTGCAACCCGTGTTACTCGCCGTTGTGTCGAAACACATGGCCACACTATTCTGTCTTCCAATGATCCCCAACTTCTGATCTCGGCCAAACACGCATCTGCCATGAAGGCAGCAGTCCCGGATTGGAGTTTGGGGATGGCCGATAGATTGGTCACATCCTTACCAGATACCATTATTGGAAGACGATCAACGCACATTCATCCAGTTTCTGTAAAATCTGGCATGATCTTGCCGTCCCAGTGGATAGTAATGGGAACCTTCGGATCGAAAGATTCACGAATCTCAGCTGCTAGGGCTGCACGGTTATCCTTCCTTGCTCGATGGATAGCAGAAGGTCTGATGATCAGCTCACCAGCTGGTGCTGCATATAGATAGGATGCAGCGAGAGCAGAGAAAATGTTAGAGGCATTCCTGCTGCTGGTTTTGGTACGATCTAGAGCTGCTGCAACATCACGGGTAGCTACAGAGATTGTTCCCTTTCGCCGCTTTGGTGGTCCTGCTGACGTTGAAGGTTCTGGTTCTCTTTCTGAGCTATTTGATGACGCCTCTTCCTCAGATGATGTTGCCAACAGAGAAACCACCGTCGCTACCGCCATCCTTGCACGATATCGTTCCTCACGCTCTGCAACTGCTGCTGATCTCGCCCGCGCTCTCTCTTCTTGCTTTGCAAGTTTGACATCAATGCCTGCCATAGAACTACGTCGTCCTTTCTCACGCTGTGCTTTCAAAAACTGCCGATCCTCTTCTATCTTGATTATAGTCATGGCATCTTGATGTGCAATATCAAAGAGATCCTGCATTGAATCCTTGAAAGTATCGCGCTTTCGCTCTTCGGTTTCAGACTTCCTTGAAGTACATTTTTTGAAGTTTTTCCATTCCTTGTGAAGGAGTCTCAGCAGATCCCAGACAAGATTCTTAGCCCTCGTTGAAATCTGTGCTGTTTCCCAAATTGGAAGTACCATAGCGACCGTTTCTTTCACGCTGTCATCCAACACCTTGAGAACGTCTCCTCGTGTTGGTAGCTTCGCATAACCGAAGTGATCTTCAATACTACCAATCAACCAAATTTCTGTCTTTTTTCTAGTCAATTTTTCCATCTCACCTGCGAAATGATGCATTAATTCAACATAATATGACGATGGTAGTCTGCGAGATTAACTCGAGAATCATTGTACATTGTGTACTTGCTAGGAGAAGCAAAAACCCCTAAAAGAAGGGTACTACTCGATCAGAATGTGAAAGTAATTTGATATGTGAAATGAAATCCAATAACGGTTAAATGAAAATTTAATAAAATTTAATAAAATATATAAGCGAAACCCATGATGTACATACCGATGTGGGGCGTGGTGGCTCAGTGGTAAGTTCGGCGCCTTGTGACCGGAGGGTTGCAGGTTCGAATCCCACTCTAGCCGCTGCGTACGGACCTTGGGCAAGTCCTTCACTCGCAATTGCTCGTGGCGCTTCGGCGTGAAATTTCCGGCACAGTATCAAATGCTGTAGTCGGGAGCGCCTCTGAGTAGGAGTTGACTTCGAGAGGCGCGATAGAAATATCCGGAATAAATAAATAAATAAATAAATAAATAAATAAAATAAAATACCGGGCACGAAGCAAACTTCTCACATTGAAATGTCCAGGAAATGCTCAGCATCCAGGTATGATCACGTGGTTCATCCAGAATTCCAAACACTGGTGCAAAAGATGGGGGCACCAATTTGGCAGAATCGACCGAAAAGGACCTCCACCCCGGCGCCATGGGCGAGGGAATTATTGTTGTAGGCAGACTGCTCCGATCGGAAACCACGACATTATCTGATTGGCACAAACTCATTCGGGGATCAAACACATACTCTTACCAAGGGAGACAGCCACTCGCGTTAAATACCATGCTATTGATGTAGCACCAGGTGTCTCCTCTAGAAAACCACAATAGCTTAATTAATTACTATAATTATGTTGAAGATCGAAAACACGAAGAACAGACATCGTAACGTCTAAATTTTTGGCCAAACCGAGACAGGTCACCGGGTTCCTAATTTCGGTCGCCTTGCGCTAGTCCTAAATGTTCAGCTATCGCGATATAATTTCGGATCTGGCGTTTATACGCTAATTGGCATGATAATTCGATCTGGCCGTTAAAAGATCTTTGAGTTAAAAAATCATGTGCATCATAAATACACCCTAATATATATATATACATGTTTACATGGTAAACTCCCACTTCTAGCCATTCTTCTAACTTCATTCTTGTGGTCGTTGCTCTAGTTAAGATTAGTTAAGAACTCAAGCTTATTCTACTTTCGTCTTTTTCTTTTCTTTATTGCTCATTGATGGGTATGCCTTCTATTGGTTTTATTTGTGCCACTCGGTGCTAACCCTCATCAGAAAATGATCTTGGCAATCCCGCATAAGGACAGTCTCATAGTCAATAGCACTTGATCAAGTAGGTGTCACTCCATAGCGGGAATAGTCTTCCCTTTTGGGCCACCATTTGCTTCCAGTAACATGATCTACTATTTGTTCTTGTCATGAAGATAAACATGTTATAAACGTTATTTGGATTCAATAACAGATTTTGATTTTGCTTTTGATATATATATATTGGGGTGGTCCTTGTTTTTCAACTTTCAAAATTACACTCTCACACCATTCAAATAGGTTCTCCCTTTGAAGAAACTACTTGGCATAAAGTTTCTTAACTAATGGTCGATATTTAGGGTATGATCAATCCACTTGAAAGTTTTGCTACATCCATTACAATCACGTACATGTAAATAAAAAAAGTCTTTCGATATGATATGATCTATCATTCGAATGCACTGCTTGCAGTAATATAATGGACAGGCACATTCAACTAGTTCATAGTACCAGTGCCGTCTTAAGGCATGGGCACGCTGGGCAGTCGCCAGGGCCCCACGATTCTAGGGCCCCCAAATTAAAAAGGCCCCCGAAAATTAAAGCGTATGTCACCTCCAAGCGCAGCAGTGCATTGCTTTGCCTAGGGCCAACAATGCTGCTAAGACGGCACTGCATGGTACAAGTACATTCCGCTATTTGAGTCCAGTGCCGGCAGTTTGGTACGAAGCAGAAGCGAGACCCTGGATAATAGTAGCCTTCTTGCTATCGAGGTAGAGCCTGTGGTGTTCTTCGATGACAAGATGAGCAAATTGAGCCTGCTCCTCGTCTTTTGTCAGCTAAACATTGTGTTCTTGCATCAGTGCCACCCCTCGTTCTGCGGTATCGTTGACAACACGAAGCTCTCGGACAACATCTTCTGCTTGAAGATAGTCAGGATTTGTCAGCCAGACCTCCCGGTTGACTTCCAGGAAGGAATCTGGCAAATCAAGAATCTGGAAGAAATTACGCGTGTTTTCGGTCACGAAATCACGTAGTCTTAATTCTGGAATCTTGGACTGGTCCAGAGAAATACGATTCTGAGGATCCTCCTTTCCTTCCTGACTGAGACTTTCCACCTTTGCTCTTTTCTCGACTGTATCAACGCCGCGGTCAAAGAAGGCTAATGCTATCAGCTCTTCACTCAGATACAAAAGCTGCCCTAACACTTTTTCAGAACACCCTTGAACACTGGAGAGTCAAATGTCGTGAGCAGTTTCAATACTTTCAAGTCACTGGTAGGATCTGCAGTTGGCAGTGGGGAGAGGAACCAGGGCTTTATATACACCCCGACACCAAAGAAACAGAAAATTCAAGACCTTGTGGTTCTCGTTTTGTCAGTTTGAAGCCTGAACCTCTGAAGAGGAAGATCTTAAGCGAATATATTAATCTTTCCATGAATCGAGCACGGTGGATGGCACCTAGTTTCATGAAGGAAACTCCACGAGGTGAAATTCCTCCTAAGAACACAATGTATGTATGTATGTATATTCGTTTAATTCTTAAAATCAAGCTTTGCTGGCAATAACGCAGCAAATTACAGAATAATGATAGGGATCGGGAAGATGCTAAGTGTCTTGGATGGGCCTACGGCAGCTCCTAAGTGTCTTCAAGTGTCTACTAGAGTTTAAATTGAGGTTAGTAAATGTCTTTGACAATGGCATTATAGCAAGCTCGAGGAGTTCACGATAGTCATCACGCTGATGTATTAGTAATTGAATACACGGGTGGAATAAAGCACTAAGTGCCATTATTTCTTTTATACGCTTATCGCGTGTTTCCTGTAGGTTGGTCTCTCATCTATGGAAGAAAGTACTAATGATCATTAATTCCAGTAAATAGTAACGTTTAATTCGCCGTATGGCAGCACCCTATCAGTCACACGTAAACAAAAATGGACGCTCGCGCAGAGGCTCAGCACGCTAATTTTTTGTCTTCAGAAGTCAATATTACTTATTATTCGTCACAGTCTAGTGATGAAACGGAATACTATGATAATGATTCGGAATTTGAAAGGCAGAATGCAAGTCGTGCTAAGGAAAAAGGCAAGATTCGGACAAAACACGAGGACTTATGGTCTGATAACACGAGGAAGCGAAGGAAGAATGCGGTTAGGATAATACTTGTAAAATAGTTTCTATTCAAATAATAATGCAGTAGAGAATAGTATTTCTTCTGGGAGAAATGTCAGATCCTACTTCTGATTCAGAGTCAGAATATTAACATGAAGAAACTCGTATTCAGTGAAATCATTTTTAATATTCAACAGTACTTCTCATATCACAATGTGAAACATTTTGCAGTAACACTTTTAAGGATTATCGTCATACTCAATGAGGATTCAGTAACACCTTTACAATAACATGGCTTTAGACAACTTTCAATAACAGTTACTTTACATTAACACTGTGCTAGATTTATAAATGCCTTATTCCTGTTGGGAAAATCATTGATTACAATGAGTGTTTCAGTACAGCTAATGTTGTTTCAATACTGTTGTTATATATTGTTATACTGCTTGTTTATACAGCTTCCTGACTACTTAACACAACATTTCTAAGACAACAACATACTGTTTGTGTACATCTGAGATACCACGGATAGCAATAATAATACTAACAATAATAGATAATTACGGTCCTTGTCTGTCACTGATGCCTCCATCTGGAATGGCTTGGCTCCTGAGCTCCGATTGCTCTCCCACTCACTTCTTATTGACAAAATAACGAAATTCATGGTCAAATAGCATACTGCAACGTACTAACACATCATATTGGTTCTAATGATCAATGGAAAACATTACTTGGAAAAACAAATTTCATATCGATTTTACTCGATATGACTTTTTTGTACTTAGTGCTTTATTCCACCCGTGTATTCAATTAGTTCAAGCTGATTCATCGCAAAGTCCATGACCTCAGAAGAAATATCACAGAGTGCAGCTGCAATGCCCGGAATTTCCACACCAGGCTTGTAATCTGCGACAAGAATATTGGGCCAGAATGCCTTGAACCTCTTGAACAGGAGGATCTCAGGTCCACTGGTGCTTAAGGCTTCCTCCAAAAGAAATTACTTGGATATGATACCTGCACGCCAAGTAGAGCACTTTTCTCTCCAGCAGCTTCTACCAAAACGCAAGCTCCATTCTTTCGTCTTGTGTTGCAGGACATTGTGTGAAAGCTGAATCCTTAACGCCACAGTCAGACAGAACCTCAATCATTGCATTTGCCATTGCCTGACCAGTTCCAGAAGACAACTTCGGAACAGAGAGGAGTTGGGATAAAAACTTTTTTAAACGTTCACAATTTCACAGAGTTATATTTTGTATAGCACCAACGACTTCCAACGTCCAACAAAGAAATTGATTGAGCATACCCTAAATGTGCACCAATCACAGCCAGTTTTGGCAGCAATAAGGTTTTACTGGAGGAGTACCATATAAGAGGGTGGGAGACATTAAAAGGAAAAATGTTTTCCCCATGTTGCTGAGGACCAACCTAATATAGCGATGAATATAGATAAGCATTATCAGTCGTGGATGCTTGACTTTATGCGGTGCACTGGCTGTTTTTACTGTGCCTTCAATTTCTGCAGTGGTCGTCACTGTCAGAGAATTAAATAAATAAAGGTGCAATAATATTACTGCATTTCAACAAGAATGATGCAGTCGCACGCAAATTCTGTGTAAATTTCAACAGAACTTTGTCATAAGTTAGTTTCTTTAACGGATGCTAATAAGACCAAATTTATTTTCACCAGCTGACATTTGTTTAAAGACTATGTTATAGATGTAACGAGCATGTTGCAAGAGATCGTCTTCTAAAGCACTGGAAGTTCGCTAACCGCAACATTCTGGACAAATCGAAAAAGTTGATTAGGCACAGACTTTTACTTATCAGTGGCGTGCAGAAAGATACAACATCATACGCAGGAAATGTTGTGTTGAACAAATTCAAACAAGACGATGTATCAATTCAGTGGAAGACTTTTCCGGGAGTATGGTCCAATAGGCCTACAGAGGAAGGCACGTGAGCTCCATTTACTTCACCGATGCGCAGCACTGGCAAATTCGTGGTTGCAGAAGAGCGCAACCGTATATACCAGATTTTAAACGATAAATTTCCTGTATAGTAGGCCCATTCTTAATATTTCATTCGTGAAAAGAGCGTGAATTTTCAGTTTTAAAATTCTTCATCATCCAATTTTTACATGAAAGCAAAAAATGCTAAAGATATATGTATCCATGGGTGATACATTAGGCCCCTATAACTGTTGATTTTATTGCATTGAAATGTTTTATTTTCCAATTAATTTTGATGCTAAACGTATAGTCTACATTACAACAACTGGTAAGTGATTCTGCTGACTGTCAAATGTGAGTGATTGTCTTGGGTAATAAATATTATCAACTTATTTATGTTCAGCTTCTTTAATTTAATTGTATCGCTTTTGTTTGAGTCTATTTCTTAGTGATCCAGGCATTACTTGCTAACAGGAATGCACTCAAACTGACTTCTTGAGTGGTAGCCACCATATTTGAATGACATAATCTGTCGAAAGTATGTTAAAATCTTCCTGGTATATCAATAATACCAAGGTACACTACCCTAAACCCATAAAATTCCAAAAACGTAGCAACTAACTTTAACTACGAGGAGGCACAAAAAGCAATTGGATAACCATGCAGCTCGTAGTTGAGGTGAAAATATTTTAAAGAATCGTTTTATCTGTTGCAATGTTCTGACTTTAAGGGCATTTAATCAAATGAAAATGATCAAACTTCCCCTTTTGTTGGTACATTGCATGAAAGGGTTCTGGAAAATTGTTCAACTGAACCAGGTAAAGCCTACATTTACATTTCGAATACATTTAATTATATTTGAAAAATGCCTGTTGACATCAAAATAACATTATACTGTTAATAAATAACATTGGGGCTTGTTTTATGTTGCAGTAAATTCTATGCTAAATTCTTGGCAATAAATCTTTGACCGAAAACAGGTTTACTGTAGCCTACATCTGGGATGCGTTTTAGTCCACCCACCGGTGATGCAGAAACGGGAAACACAAATGAACACAGATTGCTACCGACTTAAAGTCCTTTGGTAATCCAGTCCGACGAATCAAAGTAAGATGGGTGAACAAGGTGTTACAAAGGAAGTACAGTATAATAGTCATCTCAAAGATTATTTTGTTTTGATTTTAGTGCAGGCGAGATGTGCTGAATATGGAAAGGAGGTTCAGACAACTTGTATCAATGTGCTCTTTGCTTTGTCCTGCTTTTTATGAACTCAGAGTCTCACACGTGTGCAGGGTTATAGATGAATTTGACTTGATTGTATTAGATCAAATCAAATGGGAGCAGATCAGATTAGATTAGATCACACCGAATTAGATTAGATCAATAGCCATTTTACCAGGCATCTTCGATAAGTTTTGCCTACTTACCAGTTAAAGTAATAACAAGGAAATGGAAATAGACTATAATCAACACATGCTGGACGTATCTGCTTAACCTATTTAAAAGATAAATCTCATCTCCGCTAACTTTTGACAACATTAAAAACACCATAAATTACATCTATATAAATAAAGAGAAGAATCTGTCTGTCACAGCGTCTTTGACCAGGATGCATTTCTACAGTTTTCGAGCTTTTCACTCCAAACCTTCACTACTGTGTCGGGGCGGGCATGACACACCCAGTGTGAGGCTTCGCGCCCCCCGTTTTCACCGCTACCATGGTGTCCCGGGCCAAAACTACCCGGCCAATGCATTTTTAGCTGCTAAGAAAAACTTACACTCAACCTATTTTCACACGCCAGATGGCGCCGCCGGGTTAAGCAGCTGCAGTACGGATTCACTAGAGGGATAGAAACTTTCACTGAACTAAGGGTTTAGCAGTGTTTTGTTGCTTATTCGCTAGAGGGATTGAAACACCCAAAACGCCGGGTCAAGCAGTTTCGCGTCCCCCGTGTTGACCGCTACCATGGTGTCCCGGCCCAAAACCTCCGAAACCCGGGCAACGCCGGGTAAACCAGCTAGTATGGAATATAACAGCCACGTAACTGCTGGATGAACTGACCACACCTAGAGTAGTTTTCTACGATTTACTATAGTCTTTGTCTGCAGACCATTTTAGTCCAGAGTCGATGTCATCGTCAAAGAACTCAAGGGCTCGTTGCTCAGTGTTCATTAAAGAATATACTTACTTACTTACTTTACTTACTTACACCTACGGACAACCACTTAAGCTAATCCAAGGGCTCGCATTTCTCAAAGAATTCAAAGGTTCGTTGTTCAACTACGGACAACCACTGGAGCTAATCCAAGGGCTCGCATTCCTCAAAGAATTCAAAGGCTCGTTGTTCAACTACGGACAACTACTGGAGCTAATCCAAGGGCTCGCATTCCTCAAAGAATTCAAAGGCTCGTTGTTCAACTACGGACAACCACTGGAGCTAATCTAAGGGTTCGCAATCGTCAAAGAATTCAAAGGCTCGTTGTTCAACTACGGACAACCACTGGAGCTAATCTAATGCTCGTATTCCTCAAAAAATTAAAGGGCTTGTTGTTCAACTACGAACAACCACTGGAGCTAATCTACTTACTTATTAATTTTTTAAACCTATTTTAAGACGTTTCTGGTCTATGATCTGAGTAATATTACACTGTATCTATGGTCAAGGTGATAACTAAATAAATACTTTGCAATATTATGATAAAAACTCTCGGTGATTTTGTATGCAGCTTTTCATTGTGACTTCATTTCTTGGTTACTTAGGAGACCCTATAATTCTGCTGAAGTGAAACAATCAATGCGTCCTCCTTTGTTCTCCTTTCCGGCTTTCTGAGAGTTCTGTGTCCTCCCTTGGCTACCCATGTATCTGACAACCCTAAACTTTGCCGAATTTAGCATCAGAAACATTACACTGTGTCCAGGAAATAAGGACCCTTATGGCAGTATAAGCTAATTATGTCAGGATAAAACAGATTTGGAATTAAAAAATTCATGAATATTTACTAGTTATTTTCATATTACCGTAAGGGTCCCTTTTCCCGGACACAGTGTATATATATACATTCTACAGCTTACTTAAATATATATATATATATATATATATATATATATATATATATATATATATATATATATATATATATATATATATATATATATATATATATATATATATATATATATATATATATATATATATATATATATATATATATATATATATATATATATATATATATATATATGTAAGCTGTAGAATGTCGGTGACGAGACCGGGTTGCAAGGGAGGGGACTGGCAATCTGCCCTATTGTGGCAAGACTCAGAAAACTGATGCTGCTAACAATTCATACCATGGCTACTTGCTCTTCTTCTTCTTTGTCTTCTTCTTCGTCATCGTCACCTTCTTCTTCTTTGACATTCTTCTATTGCTTCCACTTTCTTCTACTTCCAGAGGCTGCGATCTTGTTTGACAGGTGGAGAACCCTTTTGAACTGGGTCAACATTTATTTTTACCCTTCATTTTGTGTAAAAAAATGTGTTTAAAAAGCCAGAGGCATGCAATTAATTTTTGTAACAGCATGTAGATATATATTTTCATCAAATTGTATAATCACATGCAAACTAATTCAAATCTAAAGTTAATTGATTTTTATTGAAGAGGCGCCATAGAAATCTATGAATGAATGAATGAATGAATGAATGAATGAATGAATGAATGAATGAATGAATGAATGAATGAATGAATGAATGAATGAATGAATGAATGAATGAATGAATGAATGAATGAATGAATGAATGAATGTGAAGGAAATAAACAGAATAATAATAAACAAAACTCATTAATTTTTTTTAGTTGTTGGTGGCTACATATTAACCTATCAGCTGCCTGATCTCAGTGGTCAAGTTACCACTTGTGAATTTTAGCAAAAAATAGAAATAGCAATGAAAAAGTTTCTTTAAAAATCGGAGCATTCCTTTCCGCATTCTTCTTGGTATTCTTCTAAGCATTCCTTGCATTCTTAATAGCGAAATCGCACGTCGGAAAAGGCAAGCAATGCCACGGCGAATCGGCCGCACGAGTTCAAATTCAAACAGACATCCACCAATCCCCTAATTAAGTCTAGATCGCTTCCAATAGCTCGCTAGTTACCGGTTTAGGACTTTAGGTAGGGAAGTAAATTGATTTTAAAAAGAGATGTCATTGACGTTGTGTGTATGTAAGTGAATGAGTGGTATCTATTGTTGCTAATATTAGTTGATTTTTGTTATGCCATAGGTCTATTTGATTCGAAATCTTTGAAAAGAGTTAAATACGTCAACAGAAGTTTAAATATATTTGTGGTCTTGTGCCTCGTCCTGCATTGGCTGCCAGTAGCGCGTCGTGTCGAGTTTAAGCTTTATCTACTCGTGTTCAAGTCATTTCACGGAGCCGCGCGTGGGTACTTGAGATACTATTGCATCGAGACGCAGGCAGCTGGGCTCCGTCTGAGATCGTTAGAGAAGGCTGAATGATCTACGTGTACGAAGGATGAGGACTCGTTTTGGCGACCGTGCGTTTTCGGCTCCCGATCTCAGATAATGGAACAGTCTCCCATCCCCGATTATGTGATAAACGTTTCTATCTGCCGACTCAGTGGTGTCCTTCAAATCCAAACTTAAGATTTATCTGTTTTCGAAGGCGTATTCTGTTCATTTGGTTGCGTGGGGCCCTTGTAACGGCAAGGCCATAGAAATTGTTGTACTTATTATTATTGTGTGAACATACTTCTTTGTCCCCATGTTAGTAGCCAAATAGCGCCACGCATTTGCTAGGGTGGCTCAGTCTAACATTGTATAGCGGGTCTGTCTCGTCGCTATGTAACGTAGTAAAAGGTTTGATAAGAGATTCATTTTTCCATTAGCACAACCGAATACCGAATTCGTTAAGAATTCTTTGTCACAGAATGTAGGCCTATTGTTACAGCTACTGGAAATATCGTCTCTAATAATTTGAGACTGTATCTAATAAATTATTATATTTCAGCAGTTTATATACAATTGTACAAGTTTAAATATAATTTAGACCAACCGACCAGTGTCCGTAGTAGTAGAAGAGGAGATTCCATTCCTTGTATTACACCGTGTCGTCCGTTCAAAGTCATCACCGCAGCGATCTGGAGCCTATAGCATCCGTGGCTTCTTGGTAACGGAAGCATGTATGCAATGTGCATTATAATATACAGACCTCTTGAGTTCATGCTACTTTTCAGGAAGTTGATCTTTTAACACAAAGTCTTAGCAATCATTCAATGTCGTGGAATTCTTCTTGTTACTTTTTCAAGAGTAATAGAAAACTGGAATTTACGCAATAGCACTGGACCCTTAGCACGGTTTCATATTGTGAAAGTGAACATAACTCTCTGCTCCTTATCACAATTTTGATGAAATACAAGCCATTAGGATGACAGGCGCCCGTAGAGTGATGGATAACACACTGGCGTGAAGAGCAGTAGGTACCAAGATCGAATCCCGTAGACCCGTAGGGTTTATTCAGCCTTCCACTCGCCAGGTGGCAGCGGTGGTTAAATGAATAGTAGGCCGGGAGTGGCGCCCTGTTGACTGCCGTATAATACAGTTATATTCGACTCCTGTAAAACTGTTATCATGTGCTTCTACTGTATACATGTATGTAAGGCACCCTGCGTGTCTGCCGTTTCTACTATATGTATGTTCACTGTACAGCACAGTGCGGTTAGCAGGTGCTTAAATAAAGAAAAGATTATTATTATTCCGGTGCCAGGTCAGAGTCCGGAGAGGTCAAGCCGAGGAGACAGCGGGGTGCTACGGTGGTAATCGGTAAGTTGTGTTGTATGTATTGACTACTAATTTGAGCAGCACATCACACACTGCAAACAGCATTGACCCTTCTTTACTACAAGTTGACTGTCATGTATGCTTAATACGACAACGCCCCCCACCCCTCGTGTGTAATTAGCATGTGCCCCCGAGTGGTTAAGTCAGACCTGACAGCCGGTGTATAATAAATGATCGTGTCAGCCCATCAACGCTCAACACGGTGCATGTTGCTGCAGTGACCATTATTTGTATGCAGCTTATCACTATTTTATTTTTAAGAAGCCATTACGATAACGTCAAATAAATCATTCAATTTCAATGCATAAGAAGAAGAATACGACAGCGGAAATAACTCTGAGTGATTTAAGTGTCTTGTCCTGAACACTATTCAAGTGCATCATAAACTCGTAACTCAGCTAAATAAATCAGCCGAATCTCGCTTGTTCTTCATAATCGCCTTTTCAAACTACAGGCTGTTCAATAAGAATCACGCCAGCCTATCAAGTGAGTGCAAATCAATTGCCTTGTTTCTATGCGATAGAAAACTACAGCTGAGAGAACTCTACTAAATAAAATTGTTTGTCTTTGAGTAGTGGTTACGTGCTCCTGTGAATAAGCTGGTTCTCGCGAACTTATCTTTTTTGGGCGCTGTAGAAATTTCGAAATTACGATTACGATCATAGATTGGTTACTTAGTTTTAGGCCTTTTGAAATCAGCAATTGCAGTTCCTAAAAGGTGAGTGTACGGAGACTAGAAAAGACCCCATTCGATGTAATTCGTATTTCCAAAACTGTGGCAGTAAGGCGCAAGTTTGAACCGTTTCTAATTCTAGCTCTAGTTTCAGGTCAGCGGTAAAATCAGAACAGCTGTGTTTAAGTTAATATACATTTGACTGAAAAAATTAAAATATTTCTTTATTGACCATAGCGATACCTTTATTTAAACTGACCAAGACATACGTAGATAGCGATACCCGTCACAGATTAATGGTGGACCGTCTACCTGAAACCTTCTTCCGTTCCGCATGAATGCTGGGAACTACACTACCTCGCTATCCGAAAAACATGAATGGTCAAACTAATTCAGTGGAATGTGGTCAATTCTTCACTGCATATAGCACACGTAGACCTGTGAGGTGCATGTGTAGAGGAAACAACATTATGTTGCAACCCCTTAGAAAAAATAGACAACGAAGTGTGTACAGTTGATCTTGTGGAAGTAATGATGACGGTAGTAATGACAACTGTGACGGCAATGCTCCTCCTCCTCTTGCTGATGCTGCAGCTGCTGCTGCTGTTGCTTTTGCTGCTGCTGCTGCTGCTGCTGATGATGATGATGATGATGATGATGATGATGATGATGATGATGATGATGATGATGATGATGATGATGATGATGATGATGATGATGATGATGATGATGATGATGATGATGATGATGATGATGATGATGATGATGATGATGATGATGATGATGATGATGATGATGATGATGATGATGATGATGATGATGATGTAAAGAAGAGGAGGATATGGAAGAGGATGAAGGGTATGGAATGAATGAAATGGTGATGTCAACAATGATAATGATGATCATTTCGGCAACCACATTACTAATAACCTAACTCAAACCTACAATGCAACTACGCAATTCCGCTATTTATAGAGCATTTCAAAATTGTGACTATGACCTCATGTAAATGTAATATGATCAACGAAGCAGCGATTTCGATTCCAAAGACACAGCCACATTTATCTGTGATTTAGTATTTCTGATTGACGGCGAGTTTGGCATCATCCGACTCTTCCAGATAATAATACAACTATTTTATTAATATATCGTGTCATTAAGTGGCATGGGAGAGATACTGATCGTATTGTAGGTCTATTTCTTTCCCTTATTTAATTAATTTTATTAATTTATTTATTGATTTCCAGCATCTTGTAGTTTTCTGTGCATTGCTTTGCTTATTAATGACATTCTTGTTCTCTAAGTGACATTTAACATGATGTGGGCTTGCAAAGACAGCATCCCTGAGTAATTTACTCTAGAAGAGGCGCAATATTAAATTTTCAACTGCGTGTCTTTCTGATGCTACTGGATGATTAGTTGGCATTTGCTTGATGTTCTCTTCTAGAAACATGTGCGTATTATATTAACGAATCAGCAGAATAGGATATAACTTAAATTTAGTTGAGAAAATGTGCGCAATGTCTATATGAGCAGAAACGTCTGACGCGAAGATCGAGAACCGGAGAAGCGTTTCTGCAAAGTACAACAGGGATACAAAAAATGGAAGCCGACAGATTTCTGATTCAACGGACAGCGGTTCTACTGTTAGGTTTGATTTCTAATTTATTCAAACTCATAGCTTAATCTGCTTATATCTAGCGCAAAACGGTTCTTGAATTGTGAGTGCTTCGTCTCGTTTGTTATAAAAACGTTGCGAAGGGGTTAAGATAACCGGGACAGTTCAAGATAATCGGGACAGTTCAAGATCACCGGGAGAGGTCAAGATATCAGGAGCAGGTCAATATAACCGGAACAGGTCAAAATAACCGGGACAGGTCACTGAGGTCAGGATTACCGGGACAGGTCAGGATCACCGGGAGTGGTCAGGATTACCAGAACAGGTCAAGATAACAGGAACAGGAAGAACATATACTGACATTTATCGAAGGCATTTCAAGTTTTATATGGCCATCCAGATCTGCATTTCTGCTTAATCGAACTCCACAAAGTCTGTAATCCTTGATACAGTAAGTCTGATTGACTCTCGTAATTAATTAGCCCTGTTACTTTCAGTAGTAGGCCTACATTATGGAATAAACAGTGCCTTTAACGAACACCCTACCTTGCTGTAGCGCCTCCCTATAGCTAAAGGGAGCTTAGTGTTAAAATGAACTGATACCCACGACTACATGTTTAATTAAATCCTAAATGAGGTGTGCCGACATTTAAACACACGACAGATAATCACGCGACACTTAAACACAGACACTTAAACACACGACAGATAAACACATGGACAGATAATCACACGACAGATAAACACATGGACAGATAATCACACGACAGATAAACACATGGACAGATAATCACGCGACACTTAAACATATTAACGCGAGAATTCCAAACAAAATATATATAGGATATAATGAATATTTCTCCAAATCGGTTAAAAACAAATTAATGAATCTTGATAAGCTGTCTAAAAACACAAACATTTAAAAAGATAAAAAAAATCATTAACGTTCAAAATTCCCCTTTAGTTATTCGACTAAAAGTAATTGATGAGGAGGACCCTGCCATGTACCCCATTCATCTATCTGTCTTTCTATCTGTTCATCACGGTTTATGCAACTACTGTTGAGACAGATGAGCTATTGCTTGCAAAAACTGCAGAACGTTTGATACATTTTACAACGCCAATATATTTCTCCATTCTTATTCTCCCGAACTTTAACATGCTCAAAATTTCTGTATATTACTGTTGAACGTCCTTTTGTTGAGACAGGCACATTGAATGACCAGTCACGCACTGCACACAGTGGTGCACAAACTTTGTTTTGTAACAGTTAATACAATGAATACATGTGATTATCTGTCCATGTGTCTATCTGTCGTGTGATTATCTGTCCATGTGTTTATCTGTCGTGTGATTATCTGTCGTGTGTTTAAATGTCGCTGTGTTTAAGTGTCCCTGTGTTTATCTGTCGTGTGTTTAAGTGTCTGTGTTTAAGTGTCGCGTGATTATCTGTCGTGTGTTTAAATGTCATGGAACCCTAAATGAGCCCCCACCTGAGTTGGTAATGTTTTGGCCTATTCATTGTATCAGTAAGTTAGCAATCAAGACATGGGTGTACATTTTGATATATATAATATTTGGTCCAAATTCATATATAATACAGTTCACACAAAGTATTTATGTTGCACTTGCACCCAAGTCAGTGATCAGGTATAGACAACCATAGTCTTATGCTCCCTACCTAACCAGCACTTGTAATGAAGTATAATATTATTAAGCCTATCTAACCTCGCCAAAGAAAAACATAAACTGCTTTGAATGTTCTCACGGATCCTTGCTTCGTGACGTGTCGATGTCCAACAGCTTCACCCTTCTTTTGAAGTCCGAGGATTCTTCCTTGATTCTGCTTCTCGGGTGAAGTTTGCAATTTCGTCGCCTACTCCCGACTTCCGGCTTTCGATGATTTGCCTCTTCCTCGAAGACAATAATTGTTTGACGATTCAATAGAAGGATTAATCGCCTTCGATGAACTCTCACGCTTCGCTCGCAACAAAGTTCAAGTTCGTTGAATATCGACTTTCAAACGTTCGATCCTTCTGAGCCAGAAGGTCACGCACCGCAACTGTTCAAGTTCGATGGCGTTTCGTTCGAAACTAACATCGTCCACCACTCGACAAAACGGTTACTTTCGACTTGAACCGCTTATTAGTCTCAATATAGTTCATCGACTAAGGATTTAAACTTGTATCCTTGTCAATAACAACGAGCTAGCGACTTGACAAATTCAACTGTTAACTAGACAGATCACCGTCAAACGCTCAACTGATTCTTCTGCATTCAGTCAACTGTCTGCTGCCTCGCTTTCGATTCAACAGCTGATTTTCAGTTCAGTTCATCCAATTAGATAAGCAAACGTCATATCAATACTCTCGAAGATGCAGCCTATCCCCGAATCTTATACTAAATTTATAATCACCTACAGTACTGGTATTTTAGATGCTGGCACCTTAATCTATGTGTTAATAATAAATAGCTTCATCCAACCTATATTAAATTGCATCTAAGCTACAATACATCTTCCCATACTTAGATGTGTAGATAAGAAGGCTTGTGTGAGTTTAGGACATTGCTACACTTGCTTAAGTCCCAAGTTACACTCAGATTAAAGACTAATCAGCCAAGTCATACCATCAGATTAGAGGCCGATCATCATTATTCTATCGCCGCGGTTAACGAGGCTTTTCAGAGACCCACGAGGCCGACATGTTGCGCTTGACTTCTTACTATGTTTAGGTTTGACCAGCTTCGCTCTCAGTCAAACCTGCGATGAAAGAAACTATACTCTAATCAACGAACCTAGAAGAAGTGTATGCACCATTTACAACACTTCGATGAAGTTGTGCGATAACGATTTAAACGAAGGTATATTGTTTACATATACTATAGTTCGTTCTTTATATAGTTCATCACGATTTGAAGCTTTGAAGATATTACCTTACAATGGTGTCCTGAATCAATTACTCCTAGCAGGCAGTGACGTCTCCCAATGGGGAGGGGGTTGTGAGAGTGCACGGTTGCCAGAAATGGTGGTTTACCAAGCATGATGCTGATGTATATAAAAAAATAATTTACAGTTCTGAGTGACTTCTTAGCCTCTTATATATATATATATATATATATATATATATATATTAGGGTGGTTCTGACTTTCATGGGAAAAAATTAAAATTGTTTTTTCTTGACTTTCCGCTTTTAGTTGCGTTCCAATGAATATAAAAGAAATTTGTGCAAAGTTATAGAACATTATCTTGTCATTTAGGGGTAGCTCAATAACATTTAATTTTGACATAAAGGTACCGTATTTAAAAAGAAATTTTTCCATTATCCACCATTTTTAATATTTTCTTTACCTAATGAAACAACAATGTTTAATTGTTGTTATTATTAAGTGAACAAACTGTTAAAGTAGTAGTTCTAAATAATTTCAATTTTAAATTAGTATGACTTTATGTTATTATGTAATAATAATATATGGCTCACAAATCATTTCTTTCTTGCATTCTGTGATCATGCACTACTTGAAACAGATATTGTTTCTGGTTTTCTTTGTAATTAGGGAATTGTACTCTTCAATCAAAGCAACTCCTCTTTCAGCATTGTCATTTACAACTTGCAGATGATGAATAATTTTTGAGGCAACTTTATAATCATCTTGAAGTTCCCATGTTTCAGGATCGCTTTTCAGGAAATCACTAGAGATTCTTAGCCAGTCAAAAAATAGCATGGAGTTCATTGTATGTTCATTGTATGTTCATGACCACAGATTTCTGAACATTTACCTACATTCTCTTAGGAGGATCATCTTGGCCTGGTCGCTCGTGTACATGTAAAGCTTTCACCATTGCTCGTTTAGACTTGGCTGTCAATGCCAAATCCAAAAATGCCAAAGCCACGAGCTCCTCACTAAGGTACCACAGATGACCTGCAAATTTATTGCTGGCTACTTTGGAGAGAGCAGAATTTTCTTGTTGATAGCTATCCAGAGTTTTCAGTAAGCATAAATCATTCCAGCAACAATTTTGCAACAGCGGCTGCCTGTGTTTCTCCTGTGCCAGAATGTAGCTTGGTAACTTCAAGAAGTTGGCTTTCCCCAACATCAGATAAAATGACGGGTAGACGGTCAACCAAATGTTTGCCTGTCAGAT
This sequence comes from Allolobophora icterica, assembly GCA_963556255.1. Taxonomy (NCBI): domain Eukaryota; kingdom Metazoa; phylum Annelida; class Clitellata; order Crassiclitellata; family Lumbricidae; genus Allolobophora; species Allolobophora icterica. The sequence continues at coordinate 25,647,056 of OY744617.1, forward strand.
CCGGAAGGAATTATCATCCAAGTGCACAACCAGTGTAGACGATGTAGTTGTTTTAAAAATATCTTTTAATTTCTTAGCAGTTTCTTCTCGATATTGTTCTCGTTCTCTATGTATTGAAGAACGGCTGATTTTAAACTTGTCTACATTGTGGCCTAGACTCTGAACTGCAGCTGCTAACACGCATGTTGCCTTCCTGTCACTTAACTTTCTCCTGTCCAAAGCTGCTGCCAGTCTTGGTGTCACAATATTTGTTGTTAGTGGCTTTTTTTAAGGGAGTTTTCCTTTTCACTAAATTTACAGTTTGACTGCCACCATCTTTGCATTCTTCAGTTAAATCATCACTACTAGAGGTTTCAAGAATAATTCTCTCATTCATGGTTTCCAAATAGGCCTATTGATCTTCTTTCTGCTTTCTCTCCATGCTTGATCTTTGCCTTTTAGTTGCCCTCATTTCTTTAGAAGTAAGTACCATATCAACTGGTCCCATACAACAACGGCGACCTCTTTCTCTTTGTATTGGGCAAGCAGACACTCTTTATCGTCTTAGATTTCGATTATGTTTAAGGCATCCAAGTGAGCAATGTCAAATAAATTATCTAAGGCATCAACAAATTCTGTTTAATTTTCTTTAGCTGAGGCTCAGTTTTCCTGTTAACATTTTTCTTTAATTTTATCCAATGATAATTACTAATCGTAACTGTAATCGTAAAACTGAAACTCTATCTTTTGCATGCACAGTAATTAGGTTATGTTAGACAAGCTCTGACAACTTCAACCTCATTGAGCTACCTCTAAATATTGCTCAAATCAGCTCATATTTGGCCAGATTTATTGTAGTATGTACTAGAACAAGATAATAAGCGGAAATAATTACATTTCAAAATTTCAGATTTCAGAACCACCCTAATATATATTATATATATATATTATATATATTATATATATTATATATATATATATATTATATATATATATATATATATCGGCCAGTGTGAGGGTTGTTCTCCCATTCCATTTGGGGATTAGACGCCACTAGGCCTACTAGCAGGCTACCTTCAATAGGTGACCAAAAAGAAGAGCAGTTTGAATTGGCAATTCTTTTGGGTAGAAGCTCAGTGAGATTCGTATTTAATGAATTCCATAGCAATGAATATACGAATGGAAAGTATCTCTGTAATGTCACGATGTTTTTGCCATCTATAATTATATATTTTAAATAATTTTTTTAACAGCGCTGTGGTATAGGTTTTCTTCCTGTACTGGCGATACGATTGTTGAAAGAGAGGCCAATTGTCCTGTTCCAAAGTTTCATTGTGGAACCAATGCACCAATGTACATCAGAGGACTCGATTCTCATCCGACAAATGGTTAGATAATATATACACAGAAGTGCGTATAACGCAGAAAAGCATAGTAGGCCCTAATTGAGCCGACATTTAGCATAACGTTTAGATTAAAATCACCTTAATATCAGGACACGATTTATAGCTCTTTATTTTGGGATTGGCTAACATTTAATACTTCCTCGTAAAACGGTTACTCATAAACTTCCGATGAGCCGAGCCTTCTAAGATCATAAATATTATATTTTTTTAATTATAATTATTATTGAAAGAATAAAGAAGTCAGTAGTATTTAAGGGTTAGATACTATATGAATGCGTATGACTCAGAAAAGCATAACAGTTGAGCTGAACTTTAGCATAACGTTTAGATTAAAAATCATCTGAATATCAGGACACGATTTATAACCTTTTATTTGGGATTGGCTAAGATTGGTCGCATCCTCGTAAAACGATTACTCATAAACTTCCGATGAGCCGAGCTTTCTAAGATCATAAATGTTACAATTTTATAATTTATGTAGAACGTTAATATAATATTTAAAGAATTTCAGTATCATAGCACAGAGCTTTGTAAAACAACTAAGTAAAATATATATTATTGAAAGATTAAAGAACGTCAATATAGTATTTAAAGGATTTCAATATCATGTCATAGTTCTGTAACTTCTAAGCAACGAAGAACCCAATATCATAGCATTGCTCCATTACTAGTGTGCAACTCAAAGATTATTGAAAGGCTAGCTGCACATCGCTTCTCAGCGCTCCCTCTTCGATCTATATAGACCTAAGCTACAACGCCATGAACGTGTAATTCCTTTGCAGTTTTCACAACCGTCAGCATATAATTAATCGTCGTAATTTTAATACTGTTACAGACTATGCGACAACAACTGCAACAGTTTGCGCTAACTGGAACGATGACCCTTGCCTTTGGAATTACACGATACAAATCCACCGATGTCCAGTTCAAGGAGATCCGAGCTACTACTTCTTGTATAAGCTAGAAGCTCCGATTGGATGCTACCTATCGTACTGTGTCGGGTGGCTAGGGTCTTGTGATCAGTGGAATTCGTGCGTTCGTGAGTATTTCCTGGTATTAGTAGGCCTTTCTGTGAATATCTATCAGTAGTGCTACTGCCAACACGTCCGATAACACAATGTACATCAATCAATCAATCAATCAATCAATCAGTCAATCAATGAAATTTTTTATTAAAACACCACAGGATCGGGTAATAACATACGTACAGAACGAAATATAATACATGGAGTGTTTCAATGGGATGCCCCTAAGGGAGTGTCCCGCTAATTGGGGCACCCCAAGAATCGCAGGCAGATACGGGTTTTATTTATGTATCGCAAAGTGTGTTAGGACTTATACTGTGACTTAACTAAGAACACAAATATACAAAAACTATACCAGAATGTCAGAGTCAGAAAAACGTGTAACGCAATAGAAAGTGGTTGAGTACATTACGCTTAATAGCCTACTGAAGCCAGCAGCCTATCACTGCTGTTTGTTTCACACGTTGTTTATGCTATTAAACTCTTCAATGGCGGACATTTCAACAGAATAATTGATAGGTCGCGGAATTTTTCGTGCGCAACAATTTTAATTTTGTTTTCTTACGAACGTTATTGAGTATTTAATTTTCCGGATTGCTTCGTTCGAACAGGTAAACAATATCTATACATATAAAACTTATATATACATGATATATATACACTAAGACAAAAATCCTAAGACATATGGTAAGACATTACTGTAACTTACTTCTATCTTATGCTGGTACAAGCGCTTTAGTAATAAAATACAAATTTAAACAACTGAAGTGCTAGTTGAATAGTTTGGCAGCTATACTACCATAAATCCTGTAATAAATTCATTTTACAATGACGCATGCGAGACATGAGGCTTCCAGTTCACAACATCCTTAGAATACGATATTACCGTATGTATTGAGTTTGTAATGGAGATCATACGATGGATGGCTTAATAACTACGTTACAGATCGCACGCGATGAATATAGGTAAGCATTATCAGTCGTGGATGCTTGATTATGTGCAGGCACTGACTGTTTAAACTGTGCCTTGAATTTCTGCAGTGGTCGTCACTGTCAGATAATTAAGTAAATAAATAGGTAAAGGTGCAATAATATTACTGCATTTCAACAAGAATGTTACAGTCGCAAGCAAAATCTGTGTTAATTTCAACAGAACTTTGTCATAAGTTAGTTCCTCTACCCGATGCTAGTAAAACCAATTATATTTTCATCAGTTCAGTTGATATTTTGTTTAGAGACTGCGTTGTAATGTTACGAGTTTGTCTTCTAAAGCACTGGAAGTTTGCTAACCACCAACATTCTGGACGACAAAAAAGAAGATGATGACGAAGAAGCACAGATTTTACTCATCAGTGGCGTGCAGAAACAGATACCACATGATATGCTGGAAATGTTTTATTGAACAGATTCAAACAAGACAATATGTAGCTTCAGTGGAAGACTGCTCCACAATTATAGTCCAATTCTGAGGCGTGCACATGAGCTGCAGTTGCTTTGCGGAAGAGCAGCATCTGCATATTCACGATGTTGTACGAGCCCAACCATGTGTGCCAGAAATTTTCTGCATAGCATTCTTAATATTTGCATTCATGGAAAGAACGTGAATTTTCTGTTTAAAAACTCTTCATCGTTTGATTTTTAGATGAACACAAAATGTGCTAAGGGTATTAAATGTCATATCCTTGGGTGATACATTATAACTGTTGATTTTGTTTGCTGATTGTCAAGTGTGAGTGATTGTCTTGGGTAAACAAGATCATCAACCTATTTATGATCACTTTCATAAATTTAATTGTATCACTTCTGTTTAAGTCTATTTCTTCGTGGTCCAGCCATTACTTGCGATTAGAAATGCACTAAAACTGATTTATTGAGCGGTAGCCACCATCTTTGAATGACATAATCTGTCGAAAGTGTGTAAAAACCATCCTGGCATATAAAAAATACTAAGGTACACTACCTCAAAGCCTTAAAAAACGAAGTAATTAACTTTAACGATGGTCCATTACATGAAAGGATTCTGGAAAATTGATGAACTGAACCAGGTTAGGCCTAAATTTACATTCCGAATACATTTCAATTCAATTGATAAGTTATGCCTGTTGACATCGAAATAGCATTTTCCTGTTAATAAATTACATTGGATCTTGTTTCATGTAACAGTAAACTCAGGTATTCTAACTTCGTTGTAATAAGTCTTTGACCGAAAACAGGTTTGCTGTACATCTGAGATGCGTTTTGGACCGATCCACCGGTGATGCAGTAACGTGATACACAAATGAACACAGATTGCAACCGACCGAAAGTCCTTTGGTACCGGTAATCCAGTTCGACGATTCTAGTGAGATTGGTGACAAGGTCTTACAAAGGAAGTGCAGCATGATAAATAGTCATCTCAAAGATTTGTTTTGATTTGAGTGCTGGAGAGATGTGCTGAACGTGAAACGAAGGTTTAGACAACACGTATCAATGTGCTCTTTGCTTTTTCCTGCTTTTCATAGTCTCAGATTCTCACATATGTGCAGGGTTATAGATGACGTGGACTTGATTGCATTAGATCAAATCAAATGAGAACAGGTCAGCTAAGGTTAGATCACACCTAATTAGATTAGATCATTATTCATTTTATCAGACGCTTTCGATGATTATTGTTGTCTACGTACTTGTTAAATTAGTAGCAGCGAAAAGGAAATGACCTATATCCAACACATGCTGGGCATATCTGCATGACCGTTTTAAGAGATAAATCTCATCTACGCTAACATTTGACAACTTTTCCAAAACTCAGCAGTCAGCACTAACTTACACACGTAATATAACAGCCACGTAGCTGCTTGATCAACTGATCATAGCTATAGTAGTTTTCTACGATTTACTGTAGTCTTTGTCTACTTGCCATTTTAGTCTAGGGTCGATGTCATCGTCAAAGAATTCAAAGGCTTGTTGTTCAAATACGGAAACCACTGGAGCTAATCTATGGCCTCGCATTCGTCAAAGAATTCAAAAACTCGTTGTTCAACTACCCTTAGCCACTCGAGATAATCTAAGGGCTAGCATTCGTCAAAAGATTCAAAGGCTTGTTGTTCAACTACGGAAAACCACTGCAGCTAATCTATGGGCTCACATTCGTCTCTTCAACGTCAACCCAGATATTGGCAGAAGCTCGATGAGGATCATTTGAGAAGGATCGCTGTGAAGCAAGAAAGCCTGTCCACTTTTTCTGCTCAGGGTGGTTTAGCAATTCTTTACACTCGGGCTGCGATGTCATGTTCGATTGAAAATTTGCTTGGAAGAACGATTCGGTAGAATATTTCAATGGGTCGATACCATTTAGAAAGCCTGTAGGCCTATATATATGTTCATATGCAGTGACGTGACAGTGATAAATATATGTACATGTATATATATATATAATTCTGTATATTGGATTCATAAAAAAGGAGTTCTATCAAGTAAATAATACTTCGGAATTAAACTTGGCCAGGTACATTTCTGCACACGACCAAACATAATCAATCACTGCATATAGACCTACCTCTGTGTCTAAGAAGAGCCCAAGACTGTGGAACAATGTAGTAATGACACTGGACACTGAATTGGGATTAATGACTGGCGTAAAACAGAGAGCAACTGAAAGTTGGACTTTTGACCTTAGCACTAGTTTGACTTGGGTCATTATTCACAAAGCATATAAACGATAATTTGAACATGAAATGGCTGATAATAAACACTTAAACAAGCTTAAGTTTCAATAGCTAGAGCTTTGCTGTATATTTAACTATAGCTAGCTGGCGCTTGAGAGGTACAAAGAGCCAGTCTCTTAAGTATATTAAGACATATATACTTACTTACAAGTCTTAAATGCATACATACACGTACAGTGATACACGCATACATGCACTGAAGCATACATACATACATATATGTACATATTGTTATAAGAAAATTTATAAAGCGCATGTTATAGGCCTATATAACTAAATACACCACATACATAGACCTGTATACATACAGGATATGACACTGATGACTCTGTCTTGTACGACTACTTGCTGGAAACAGTTTCATGCTGATCAGCTTCTTTGTTAACTGGTGAAGGAACTGTGACGCGTGTCATCAATACCACTGTTTGCTCCTTGGTGTCTTTCTCTCTCTTGCTCTGTCTGTTTCTCTGTGTTTCTATCTCTGGTTCCCCTAATTCTGTATATTTCTGACTTCAATTGTTAACGACTAAACGGCTTTATTGCGTTTTATCTAGTGTGTCAATCGAAGTCTATGTTGTGAACTCTAAAATTGAAATGCTTCTTCGACCTGTTGAATAACTCCCATGACCAAGATGCGACCTGCTGAAATTGTATAGCTGGCGCCGCCACTGAAAATAAAGAGTAAAATCTAGACTAATGGTGCATTAGTATATACTATATACTTTCTCTATTTGTGGCTATATTTCATTCAGGTTTGTTAATGTATTCACAGTTAACTGACTTACTAAATGTTTTCACAATTAACTGACTTAATTGCTGAAATTGTCTACTTCAGAATTACTAAATAAGTTCGTGGTTAACTGACTTTAAAATTGTTGATTAGGTTCACCGTTAAGTGACTGCAGCATTACCAAATGTGTTCACTGTTAACTGATTTCATTACAAAAAGGTGTATTCACAGCTTACATTACGCAATCCACGTTCTGGTCTTTAGCTTTATAGCGTTAATTCATACATCGATAAGATACTTTGTTAAAACTGCACCATCGTATGTCACATGCTTTCGAACTAACCCTATTTTATTGGTTTGCCTTCTCTTTTAAACTTACTGAATCACTAAACTTGTTCACAGATCACAGCCTTCAGAATTAATAAATGCGTTAGCTGTAATGGCTGCGTTTGTCTAAGAATCAAAGAACCGGTGACTATAAGGAAAGCAAAGAAACCTTAATAATTGACAACGAATACGGTTGCCCAGTTCCAAGATAAGAAAGAGCGCTTTGTTTGATTCCGTTTGTATGGAAGGCAATGACAGCGATACCTGCAGGCAGTCGGTTAGTGTGCGATGCACCAGTAGACTACAAGCATGAATTGTTATAAACGTAAGCATGATACACTACATATGTATAACTTAGCATAGCATCGTATGACATTGCATGACATGGCATTGCAAATGATAAACAAATTTCTATTGTTATGGGCTGTATGAAAAGAACGGCCATCGAGTAGGTAGGGGTCCTGCAGTTAGGCATTCTACTGCTATTTTTCTTTTAATTTATATTCATTTTGAGTACTAAGTCTTTTGTGAAAAGGCTATTGGTCCTGTGCTTCAATGGACCGACACTATTCTTTAACAGTCTTGTTGGTTGCACAGAGACTTACACGCCATCCCACCGAACCCCTGACATACATGCTTTTCTACAAGTAGGCCCCTACTTAATCGACAACGTGATATCACTGTTAGTCATTGAATAGCCTGGTAGCCGTAACTGCATGCCCATGATACTTCATATCCATGGACTCGACCGCAGCAAGCATCACTGCGTTTGACCGGTAAATTCAAGTGTGCGCCTAATTTCAACTACCATCCGGTGGTAAAGAATCGCTAGATTACATTGTTAGGTAAAATAATGGCTACTGAGTTAGTAACAACCGTTAGCCACTGTCCAGAATAATCCTACTATGGTACAATGAAGAAGATGAGAAGAGCAATTCCTTAATCTAGGTAGAGAGGCAGCCATGGGTATGAAGTATTAGCGACTCCATTTTCTTAGCCTCTGTACTTGAGAGCTTGAGGCAAGTTCTCTCTCTCTCTCTCGCCGTCTGATCTTCCCACCGACAATCTACGCTCGGTGTACTCGCTATAGCCAATTCTGCTATGGCACAGCGCGCAGGTGAAGCAAAAATGTCGAAAGAGTGAAGCATTTGAATAGCAACCTGTGTTTGTTTCAGGAGAGCGGCTGTCTAATTCTGGATGTCTGCTCCGCCAGTGGAACGAGCAGCACCGACAACCCTTGTTTAAAATGCATTCCAAGGGTAAATAGAAATCGTTGGACAAACGTAACAGGCAAGTTCGTTTAGTTCGGTAGCCTTGTCACGCATTTAGTCCACTGTGTATTGTTGGACACGTTGTTGCGTATTCTGGACACGTTCATGCTCTCGAATCAAGAGTGCAGTTGCGGATATGGCTCTCATAAATGCAGTCTTATTGTCAAGACCTTAAACCTCAAGACCAAGACCAAGACCAAGACCTTGAACCTCAAGACCAAGACCAAGACCTTGAACCTCAAGACCAAGACCAAGACCAAGACCTTGAACCTCAAGACCAAGACCAAGACCTTGAACCTCAAGACCAAGACTAAGACTTTGAAACTCAAGACCAAAACCGAGAAAAATACCCAAAATATCGCAACCATATCCAGACTTCTATTCCTTACTAAAAAATTGTCATGTCGGACTACTCGCTATTTTAATTAAAACATGAATCTTTTATTTTATTCAAACAAAACAACTCCAAATGCAGAGTGCAGAGAATTCTGAATTCGTATTTACAAAAGTCTCATGCGAAATGTTATTCCAAATGCCTGTTGCATTTTATAAAAACCAATTCCCTCAGAATTTTCTGACCAAGACGTGACCTGTGGGGCCTCATTAAAATTCTGCCATGTGAAAATTACGTTCAACAGTGCTGCATTAACTGACACACAGAGCAGCTTTTCAAGTACCGGATGTATATGTACAAATTGTGAGTCTGTTTTGAAATCATTCCATGGTAAATAACCGGAAGTCAAAATAGATGTCCAAAACAACAGTAGGCTAAAGCCTCACTCCACCGTGTAAATACTAAAGCAATTGTATTAGTAATTATTGGATAAACTTCTAAAATCCTTGCGTTTTGTTTAATGACTGTTAATATTGTCAAAAGTCTTGGTCTTGGAAAACCAAGACCAAGACTTTGAGCCTCAAGACCAAGACCAAGACCAAGACCTTGAACCTCAAGACCAAGACCAAGACCAAGACTTTTGGTCTCAAGACCAAGACCAAGACCAAGACTTTTAAAAACGAACTCGAGTGCACTCGAGACCAAGACCTTGGTCTCGAGGACAACAAGACTGCATAAATGTTTTATGCGTTTTATACAACGAGTCTCGATCGTCAATCTACTGTGGAGATTTTACGGCGTCTATATTTCAAATTCCCGATGTTGTACCTTGTACCTCTTCAAACTGCGATGAGTTCAAATGTGGTAGGCCAAATTGTCATGGCACACGAAACCAGGCCGTTGTCAGGTAAACATCCAGAAGATCAATCTGCTAAGTTAGGTGCAGCCTATGTTGGATAAGCAATTTGAAAAGGATATGTTTTAAGCCGAGAACAAAATGATATAAGCGACAGGAAACTACGACAGGGATAAAACAAAATGGAAGCTGAGAGATTTCTGATACAACGGACGGCAATTCTGCTGTTAGGTTTGATTTCTAATTTACTCAAACTCATAGCTTAATCTGCTAAAATTTAGTTCAAAAAGTTCCTTGACTTGTGAGAACTTCGTCTAATTTGACATAAAAACTAGACGTTGTGAAAAGATGCAAAATAACTGGGAAAGGTCGAGATAATCGGGACAGTTCAAGATCACCAGGAGAGGTCAAGAAAACCGGAGCAGGTCAAGATAACCACAAGAGGTCAAAATAACCGGAACAGGTCAGGATAACCAGGACCGGTCAAGATCACCGGGGAGATCACGATTATCGGAACAGGTCAAGATCACAGGGACAGGGAGAACTTATATCTGCATTTATTGACTGAATTTCATATTTCTATACCCACTAACGCCATCCAGGACTGAATTTCTGCTTCTTCGAACTCCACAAATTCTATAATCCTTGGTAGCTCTGTCTGACTGACTCTGGTAATTGAATAGTAGTAGACCTACATTATGGAATAAACAGTTGCTTCAACGAACACCCTGCCTAAGTCCCAAGTTACACTCAGATTAAAGACTATTCATACAAGTCATAAAATCAGATTAGAGGAGGATCATCAGTATTCTATCGTCGTGGTTAACGAGGCTTTTCAGAGACCTACGAGGACAACATATGTTGCGCTTGACTTCTTACTCTGTTTAGGATTGACCAACTTCGCTTTCAGTCAAACCTGTGATGAAAGAAACTATACGATAATCAACGAACCTAGAAGAAGTGTATGCAGCATTTACAATCTCGGTTCGACAAACCCAGCGCTGTGCGATTCCGGTTTAAACGAAGGTAATAGTCTTTACATATACTATAGTTTGTTCTTTATGTAGTTCCTCATATTTTGAAGCTCTGAAGATTTTACCTTAAAATGGTGTTCTGAATCAATTACGCCTAGCAGACAGTGGCGTCTACCAAAGGAAGCTGTGAGAGTCCCAAGGTTGCCAGAAATGGGAGGTTTACCATGCATGATGGCCAGAAGTGAGGGTTTAGCATGAATGATGCTGATGTATACATTGTATATAATAAATTAATTTACAGTTCTGAGTGACTTCTTAGCCTCTTATTTATATATCATATATATATGTATATATATTAGATTTATAGATTTACATCTATGCAATATATATATATATATATATATATATATATATCGGCCAGTGTGGGGATTGTTCTCCCATTCCAGGTGGGATTCGATGCCACTACCAGCAGGTTACTTTCAGTACGTGACCGAAAAAGAGTGCAGTTTGAATATGCAATGTCTTTGGGTAGAAGCTCAATGAGCTTAGTATTTAAAGAATTCCATAACAATGAATATACGAATGGAAAGTATCTCAATTGCACCTGTTTCTGTAACTTAACAATGTTTTTCCCATTTATAATTTTATTTAAAATAATTCTCGCAACAGCTCCGTGGTATAGATTTTCTTCCTGTACTGGCGATACCATTGTTGAAAGAGAGGCCAATCATCCTGTTCCAGAGTTTCATTGTGGAACTTATGCACCAATGTACATCAGAGGACTCGGCTCTCATCCGACAAATGGTTAGATACTATGTGAACAGAAGTGCGTATACACAGAAAGGCAGAGTAGTTGAGCCGAATTGTAGCATAACGTTTAGATTAAAAATCATCTGAATGTCAGGGCAAAATTTATAACCCTTTATTTTGGGATTGGCTAACATTGTACACTTCCTCGTAAAATGGTTACTCATAAACTTCCGATGAGCCGAGCCTTCTAAGATCATAGGGCCTACATGTAATAATTTTATAAATTATGTGGTAAGTTAATATAATATATAAAGTTTTTCAGTATCACAGCATAGGACTCTGTAAAACTACTAAGTAAATATATATTATTGAAAGATTAGAGAACGTCAATATAGTATTTAAAGGATTTCAGTATCATGTCATTGCTCTGTAACTTCTAAGCAACAAAGAGTTTCAGTATCATAGCATAGCTCTGTAACTAGTAAGTAACTTAAGGAATATTGAAAAGTAAGCGGCGCATCGCTTTTCAGCGCTCCCTCTTCGATCTACCGGTATATAGACCTAAGGTACAACGCAATGAACGTGTAATTCCTTTTCAGGCTTCACAACCGTCTGCGCAACGGTTTACTAGAATTCTAAACAAATCGTCATAATTTTAATATTGTTACAGACTATGCAACCACAACTGCAACAGTTTGCGCTAACTATTACGGTAACCCTTGTTACTGGAATTACACGATACAAATTCACCGATGTCCAGTTCAAGAAGATCCGAGCTACTACTTCTTGTACAAGTTAAAAGCTCATCAAGGATGCTACATATCGTACTGTGCCGGCTGGCTAGGATCTTGTGATAAGTGCGAATGCTGGGATGGAGTTTCATGTGTTCGTGAGTATATGCTAGTATTACTAGGTCTTTCTGTATCTATCAGTAGTGCTGGGCAACTCGACCATTAGCATAATGTACTTAACGCTTAAACTGAAGCCACCATCCTGTCTATGTTTGCTTTCACACGTTGTTTATGCTATAAAACTCTTCAACGGCGGTCATTTCAACAGAATGATTGATAGGTCGCGGGAGTTTTAGTGCTTTACAGTTATAATTTTGTTTTCTTACGAGCGTTGGTGAATATTAAATTTTCCAAAGTGCTTCGTTCAAACAGGTAAGTTATAAATTATATATATATATATATATATATATATATATATATTAAGGTGTTCAGAAAAAAATTATTTTTTAGGAATCACACGCATAGGGGCTTAAAATGTGACATTTATATATACAATAAACCTACAGACTTCCTACATCAATATCTCAATGGCAAGTGACCTCTCAAGAAGATGTAAATTCTTGAAATAGAGTGAACAATGGTGATATTCGTGACAAATGCAGTTATTTGTTTAAAAATAGTTATTTGGTATTTTTCAGTTTTTCCAATCCATTTTCCTGTTATTCCATAAATACTTATTTTACTTTCTTTTCTTATATTATTATATTTAGTGTTGTATGTTCAATAATTTGTATTTTTCTATGCTGAATTTCTGTCACCATTTTAATTTGTTCAGTGTTCAAGAAAGCTGTTCAATAAAGGTAGTAGGCATCAATGTTAATGATCTGACTCTGTACACAACTTCAGTGTATGAGACTCGTAAGAAGACCCCTTCCTCTATCGAACAAGGCACTAGAGATGAATTCTGCCCTAAGACACCCTTGTTGTTCAATGATCATTTCGATGGTAAGTTGCTTCCAGATGATGAGGTTGTTAATGCTGATCGCATGGCAATTGTTGTGTCTGGCATAGGAATTGAAAAGCTTCTAGCCATTCCAAAACTGCCTGGCTCGGGAACTGGTGTCCTGGTGGGGAATCAGGTTGTTGAAATCCTCAGAGAGTGGGAAGGGGTGTCAGAAGAGCTTGCTGGCTTGTGTTTTGACACAACCAGTGCTAACACAGGAGTCCACAGTGGTGCAATAACCGTTATTCAATAGGCCTTTGACAAACGCGTACTATGCTTGGCTTGTAAACACCATATAATGTTTGAAATAATTGCAACAGCAGTTTCTGATTTATTCTTTGTCTCCTCTGGGCCACAAATTGCAATTTTCGCCAAGTTAAAAGAACAGTGGCCTCTCATGGACAAAAGCAACTTTGTCCCTCTTAGTAAGGATACAAAAGGTTGTTCCTTGACTGACAGTGAGAAAATGTAGCTAGAGCAGAACCACCAAGTTGTAGTTCAGTTTCTGTGTGCACAGCTGAGTAGAGACAACCAGCCATGGCAAGACTACTTAGAGTTCATAAAGCTCAGTCTTGTTGCACTTGATGAAGCCAATCATATTGGTGATGGTGACAGTATCCACTTCAGTCCACCTGGTGCATATCATCGTGCTAGGTGGATGGCAAATGGCATTTATTGCTTGAGGATATTTCTTTTCAGAGAGCAGTTTAAGATGAATGCCAAAGAACTTCAGGCTCTGAGAAGGATCTGTCGGTTTACCATCACCCTGTATGCTAAGGCATGGTTCACTGCACCCGTCACCTGTGATGCTACTTAGAATGATCTGTGTATGCTACAGAGCATGGAAGCATATCACAGCATTGATAGCCAAGTTGCAGAAGTAGCCCTTCAAAAAATGAAAGGCCATCACTGGTATATCAGTATAGATTTGGGAGGGTTGTCACTTTTCTCTTACAAGGTCTTTGCCGACGAGAAGAAACGAATAGTTTCCGCATTACGCAAGCCACTGAACAAAATAGATTTAGGGAGACTTGAACCAAAAACCATCAAGACATTTCAGGAGAAAACTTTATCTGAGTTCGTGACACAGTGATCAATACTACCCTCAAATTCAGTCAAGATTTTCTCTCCTCTGATCCCGAAAGTGGAATAGCCACAGTTTCTGCACTTTCTGTTGTTAATGACTGCGACGAGCGTGCTTTAAAGTCGGCAACTGACTAACTTGGCACTCACATACGATGAGCAGCAGCGTCAGCTCATCTTCCAAGTAGTCGTAAACCACCGAAAGCAGATGCCTACTGCTCCACCCAAGCAGATCTTCACTCTTCAGTGACAGTTAGACATTATATTAATATCAGAAACACAAACACTACAGTTGTATTGTTGTACAGTCTTAACAGATTACTCAGTTAAGACTACTGCAAAATGTGTAGTGTGTTTACTTACTGTATTCTGTATTGTGTAACTGATAGACATTAATTCACAGATTTTTGTTAATTTTTAAGAAAAATCACACTTTTTGAATACTTTAATAGCTTTGAGCTGTCACTTAACATGATCCCATAGCCATAATATTTCTCTGAGTTGTTTATATATATATATATATATATATATATATATATATATATATATATATATATATATATATATATATATTAAGACATTGCTGTGACTTTTATCCTATGCTGGTTAAATGCATTTTAACAATATAAAATTTAAACGACTAAAGCACTAGTAGCATAGTTTCGTAGCTCTGCCCGACCTTATACTCAGATAATATCATCCTATTATAAAAAAAATCCAAAGGCCATGACGCATGCGAGACATGAGACGTCAAATGCACAGCATCCTCAACACTTTAACGACGAGCGTGCACTAAAATCTATGGGAAACTAAGTACTCTCATCGTTAAAAAGTTAAAATAAGATATGTATTGAATCTATAATGGAGATCATACGAGACTTGTAATAAATTGTTAATTACGTTCTTGGGCGTCCGCAGGAATTTTTATAGGGGGGCAAAAAATTTTAAGGGAGCAACATTTTTGTTGCTGGAGCAAAATGACGCTTTTGCATAGAATAGCTATGCTTTAACAGAGAACACATGACAACTTTTAGAATGAATATAGATCAAGGACTTACCTAAAAAATTCCTTTAAAATTGTGTGGAGACTATTGTAATGATCATAATAATCAAAAGATTTTATTTTTGTAAAGTATTTGCAAAATTCAGAAGCAAATGCTCTCTTGCCCCTCTGGACACCCATGACTACGTTATAGAATATAGAGCATATGTTTTGAATATAGATACGCATGACCAGTCGTGTATGCCTGACCATCTACGATGCACTGGCTGTTTTACTGTGCCATGAATTTGTGCAGTGATCGTCACTGTCAGAGAAAAAAATAAATAAATAAATAAATAAAGGTGTCAAAATATCACTATTAATGCTAGTAAAACCAGTTATATTTTCACCAGGTGGCATTTTGTTTAGAGACTGCGTTGTAGATGTTGTTAGCACTGGAACTTCGCTAACAACCAACATTCTGGACGACATAAAGAAGAAGATGATGACGAAGAAGCACAGAATTTTACTTATCAGGGACGTGCAGAAACAGATACTGCATTATATATTTTGTTGGACAGATTCAAACAAGAAGATATGTCAATTCAGTGGAAGACTGTTCCACAAGTTTGGTCCAATACAGAGGCAGGCACGTAAGCTCCATTTGCTTTGCGGAATAGCACCATCAGCATATTCGCAACGGTGGACGAGAGCAACCACGTGTGCCTGAATTCAGACGATAAATTTCCTGTATAGAATTATTCACATTTTCATTCATGGAAAGAATGTGAACTTCCTGTTTAAAAACTCTTCATCATCCGATTTTTATATGAAAGTAAAACGTGCTAAGATATTTGTATCCATGGGTGAAATGTATAAATGATACATAATAGTTGTTGATTTTTTTATTCAAATGTTTTAATTTTCCAATTAATTTTTATACTGAACGTGTAGTCTACATATAATGAATCTGTTGAGTGTCAAGTGTAGGTGATTGTTTTAAGTAATAAAGATTATCAACTTATTTATGTTCACTTTCTTTAATTCAATTGTATCGCTTTTGTTTGAATCTATTTCGTGGTGATCCAGTCATTACTTGCTATAGTCATGGAGCTAGCTCATGTTTCGTGTGCACTTCAATGTACCCTCAGTTTGACCTCACAGGGTTATTATAGGTCATGAAAGTGTGTCAAAAAAATTGGTCACATGATCCGCTTATTGATCGCTTAGCCGCCATATTGGATTCAAGATGGCGGGAAAAGGACTGTTTAAATCACTTGTATCACGGCCACTTCTTATCCGATTTCGACGTTTTCTTTGTTAAATTGTAGGTCTTGATAAGAGCTATCTTTTTGGTCTATATGTATTTTTTACTAATTGTAGCCGTTTTTGAGAAATTTAGCAAAAACAATTTTAAAAAAAATAAATTTTCTGTATTTTTTGCTTTTTGCCACTGAAGGAGTAGAAAATGGGAAAATATTACTCTGACAAAATATAATCAGCATTTAATAAACTTTCAAATGGTACTATTGAAAGTAATATTATGTTGTGCCATTTTCTTCTAGGATTCAAAATTGATATCCAGTGCAGTGCCATTCGAGTAACCAAGCGTACCTTTCATATGCCTGTTCCACAGCTGTTTTCCATTCGATTTTGACGTTTTTTTCTTTGAATTGTATGTCTTAATTAGAGCTATCTTTTTGGTCCGTGCATATATTTTGCTAATTATAGCCGTTTTTGAGAAATTAAACAAAAACAATATTTTTAAACAAATTTTCTGTAGTATCACACCAATTTTTCAATCTTTTTTGTTTTTACGTTAAGGTTCTTATCAGTATTCAGGGCCCTAGTGGTGAGGGTACATTTAAACAATGTTATGAAGAAGACACATGACACCTCATGTGTTATCTGCCAAAAGAGGGGGGCAACAAGCTTCCCGCTTACAGTGAGAATAATGGCAGGAAGAAAATTCAAGAAGCATCTGTTGTTCTCCGGGATGATATCTTGTCAGAAGTCCCAGAAGATGGTATGTATGGACTGTTAGTAAACGTCCAACCTGAAACGAGCTGATCTGAACCTCCCCCCCCCCCCAAAGCGTTGTAGCAGCAGACATTCTGAACAATCAAAAGATTCTTCATCTTGGTGCATGATTTGTATGAATCACGTGAGTTATGGACAAAATAAACAGTTTTGTATATGCGAAAACAAATACGCTCTAGATTTACTTCATACTATCAAGATGATGCTCGGAGAAAACTTCCACCCTTGAAGATGATAAGTCCGTTTTTGCTGGTGACATTATGTCTCACAAGAGGTGCATGAACAGGTATATACTGAACTTCAAAACAGATAATGAACCGAAGACACAGAGCCCTGATGACTGTATTAGAAATGGATTTAAAGATATAATCGTCATATTGCAACTTGAAACAACAGATTACAGTATAATCTTCCTCAAGAGAGAAGTTTAATAAAGTATCTTTCTGGAGATATATGTATGTTTCAAATCGCCCGATGAAGACAGTGTTGATTGAACAATTTGGTTCATCAATATGTTTCACTTACACAAGAAACAAGACACTTTTCTGGCAACTTCAAGCAATCTTGAAGAATTATGCTACCCAATCCTGAGAAATTAATCTTATCAAATCCAAGGAACATTGGTATTAATCTTACAACAGAACTGGCGTGAAGCTCCCAGTTTCCATCTCTAAGAGATCATGTGAGGTCTCGGAGTATTGGAATAAAGGCAATGATGAACTGATACCAAAACTTAAATAGAACACTTTTGTTAACACCTTCTGCAACAAGTTCAGCCATCTGACTCTGTAGAACGTGAAGATCTTCATTGACAGCGCTGGTGTAATGATGCGTTTTCTACGGATCCTTTGATGTAACAGCTTCCTGTAGAGAAACCAGAGTCAACTAATTCTTGCTCCAGTAGGATTTCATTACATTCCATGAATGCTATCCACAGTAGCCTTTCCATTGCCTCAGCTAACATAAACTGACTTCTAAAGGACCGTGCATAGCTTCCAGCAAGAGTGGTCTGAACTATTACAGGACCAGACACCAGGTTCTGTTATAATACTGTCAGCGACACTGTCTGATAGATATGCACCAATGCAGGCATATACTTCTTTAGCAGAATGGAAACCTTCGAGACAAACAAAAAGGTTGGTAAATTCTTGGAACAGAAGCAGTTACAGCTCTTTTGCCACATCTTCATCACACCAAATGGTTGTCTCACTTGCAATAAGCAATCCTGGAAGTTCTTCATACAAGTACCGTATATATTGTGTTATAAGCAGTTGCAGGGTGTGGTATTATAGGAGTGGACGCTGTGGTTTGTGAGTGGTAAACTTTGAGTTGAGGTTAGACTGCTGAATGCATTGCATGATGGGACGATTTGCTTGTCAGTCTCTTTCTTGGAAGGAAAGTTTTTGCTGTGAAAGAATCTAGCAAAAAACCATATTTTATCCATGATTTCTTTTGCCTCACTTGTTGTGTTAAGATCCTCTGTCCTCTCAGCTCGAACAAAGCCTATTGGAACTTTACCAAGCATGCAAAGTTTACGATGGTGGAGTAGTTCCTGGCAAGGCAATCGTCCCTGGAGAGACCCATTTTTGGAAGTCTGCCAAAGTGGTTAAATTGTGCTGATGACTTGGGTGACCAACACCATCAGTTTGTTCTGAAAAATTACAAGCACAGTATCATGACTGTTACCTGCTACCCTTTCCTGATAGAACATGCTCATTATGGTCGAAATAGTCCAATGCACCTGAAATATGCACGTTTCTCTGCATTTCAGGTGGAAGTGGTGTTCTTGAGTAGTTTGATTCCTGTACTGTTTGAGTCAGTAGAGTATCATTCTGTCGTTCCACCTCATGACAGCTAACACCAAGGTCAAGTTTCTTCATGTCTGTAATGTCTTTGATCGTGTCATTTTGTGTATACTTGGTGAAATCATGTTCAATAAGGATTCTTTCCTTTATCCATCACGTATTGGAATACTAAATCACATTTTCGTTTCACAGAATGTGATGCAGAATATGATGGTAAAAGTTTCCCATAACTGTGGTTTAGAGGCTCTAAACTCATCAAGTGATTTTCTTAAATCATAAGCATTGTCAACTGTTCCTTTTAATTGGAAATCGTACTCAAGACATTCTTGCTGTAACTGCTTTGCACATTCCTCAACAACCGGAGTATCTTTTAGCCTTTCCACCAGAGTAACTGCAGTGACCTTTGGGCTAGCACCATTTGGGATTCTGTCTTCTTGCTTGTGTGAGTGAAACATATTGATGAACAAAATTGAAGGGTGGAAGTTCTCTCAAAAACATCACCGTGATAGTATTGAAACTGTAGCATTTAACTGTAGCATTTAAAAAATCTAGAGCGCATTTTTTTCGCATACACAAAACTGTTTATTTTGTCCATAACTCACGTGATTCATACAAATCATGCACCAAGATGAAGAATCTTTTGATTGTTCAGAATGTCTGCTGCTACAACGCTTTGGGGGGGGGGTTCAGATCAGCTTGTTTCAGGTTGGACGTTTACTAACAGTCCATACATACCATCTTCTGGGACTTCTGACAAGATATCATCCCGGAGAACAACAGATGCTTTTTGAATTTTCTTCCTGCCATTATTCTCACTGTAAGCGGGAAGCTTGTTGCCCCCCTCTTTTGGCAGATAACACATGAGGTGTCATGTGTCTTCTTCATAACATTGTTTAAATGTACCCTCACCACTAGGGCCCTGAATACTGATAAGAACCTTAACGTAAAAACAAAAAAGATTGAAAAATTGGTGTGATACTACAGAAAATTTGTTTTAAAATATTGTTTTTGTTTAATTTCTCAAAAACGGCTATAATTAGCAAAATCTATGCACGGACCAAAAAGATAGCTCTAATTAAGACATACAATTCAAAGAAAAAAACGTCAAAATCGAATGGAAAACAGCTGTGGAACAGGCATATGAAAGGTACGCTTGGTTACTCGAATGGCACTGCACTGGATATCAATTTTGAATCCTAGAAGAAAATGGCACAACATAATATTACTTTCAATAGTACCATTTGAAAGCTTATTAAATGCTGATTATATTTTGTCAGAGTAATATTTTCCCATTTTCTACTCCTTCAGTGGCAAAAAGCAAAAAATACAGAAAATTTATTTTTTTTAAAATTGTTTTTGCTAAATTTCTCAAAAACGGCTACAATTAGTAAAAAATACATATAGACCAAAAAGATAGCTCTTATCAAGACCTACAATTTAACAAAGAAAACGTCGAAATCGGATAAGAAGTGGCCGTGATACAAGTGATTTAAACAGTCCTTTTCCCGCCATCTTGAATCCAATATGGCGGCTAAGCGATCAATAAGCGGATCATGTGACCAATTTTTTTGACACACTTTCATGACCTATAATAACCCTGTGAGGTCAAACTGAGGGTACATTGAAGTGCACACGAAACATGAGCTAGCTCCTAGACTACTATCAGAATTGCACTCAAACTGACTTATTGAGTGGTAGCCACCACATTTGAATGACATAATCTGTACAATATGTCAATACCTTCCTGGTATATCAATAACGCCAAGGTACCCTACCTTAAACCTTTAAATTAAAAAAAACCGAGGTAATTAATTTTAACGACGAGGAGGCTCTAATAGCTACTGGAAGAACAATGCAGCTCGGTAAAATGAAAACATTATCGAGAACCGTTTTAACTGTGGAAAGGATTGATTTAAAGGCAGCTAATCAAACGAAAATGGTCAAACTTCACTTTCTTTGGAACATTACATGAAAGGCTTCTGGAAAATTCTTCAACTGAACAAGGTTAGGCCTACATTAATTTTACGTTCTGAAAACATTTCAATTCAACTGAACAGGAATGAATGTTGGCATAGAAAAAACATTGTGCTGTTAATAAATAACGTTGCATCATGTTTTATGTTACAGGAAACTCAGCTATTCTAAATTTCTTGTAAAAAAATCGTTGACCGAAAACAGGTTTACTGTACAAATGCAATGCGTTTTGGACCGATCCACCGGTGATGCAGTAACGGGGAACACAAGTGAACACAGATTGCAACGACCGAAAGTTCTTTGGTAATCCAGATCGACGCTTCAAGTAAGATGGGTGACAAGGTCTTACAAAGGAAGTACAATATGAAAATAAAGCCATCTCAACGATTTGTTTTAATTTGAATGCAGGAGAGATGTACTGAATATGGAAAGGGTGTTCGGACAACATGCATCGATGGTGCTCTTTGCTTCATCCTGTTTGTCATAGACTTAGATTCTTACATATGTGCAGGGTTATAGACGAAATTGACTTGATTGCATTAGATCAGATAATATCCAATCATATGAAAGCAGATAAGATAAGATCAGACCAAATTAGATCAGATCATTAATCATTTTATCAAACACTTTCATTAATTGTTGTCTACGTATACTAGTTAAAGTAATAGCATGGAAAAGGAAATGTCCTACATCCAAAAGATTCTAGACGTATCTGCACAACCATTTTAAAAGATAAATCTCATCTGCGCTAACTTTTGGCAACTTTTTTTAAAACTCATCACTTTAAGTTACACACGTGATATAGCAGCGAGGTAACTGCTGGATCAACTGACCAGAGATATAGTAGTTTTCTTTGCTTTACTATATTCTTTGTCTACAGACCATTTTAGTCCATGGTCGACGTCATCGTCAAAGAACTCAAGGGCTCGTTGTACAGTGTTCACCTACGGACAACCACTGTAGCTAATTCAAGGGCTCGCATTCGTCAAATAATTCAAAGGCTCGTTGTTCAACTACGGACCACCACTGGAGCTACTCTCATGGCTCGCATTCGTCAAAGGATTCAAAGGCTGATTGCTAAACTACGGATAGCCACTGGAGCTGATCTTTGCGCTCGCATTCGTCAAAGAATTCAAAGGCTCGTTGTTCAACTATACTTACAACCGCTGGAACTAATCTAAGGGCTCGCATTCGAGGAATTCAGAGGCTCGCTGTTAAACTACGGACATCCACTGGAGTTAATCTATGAGCTCACATTCGTCCAACCGTCTCTTCAACATCATCCCAGACATCGTCCGAAGCTCGATGAGGATCGTCTGTGAAGCAAGAAAGCCTGTCCACTTTTTCTGTTTAGCATTGTTTAGCAATGCCTTACACTCTGGTTGCAATGTTATGTTCGATAGAAAATTTACACGGAAGAACGATTCGGTAGAATATTTTAGTGGGTCGATACCATTTCGAAAGCATATATATGTACATACGCAGTGACGTGACAGTTACACCAGTTATATATAAAATTCTGTATATTGGATTGGTAAATAGGAGTTCCATCAAGTAAAATAATACTTCGGAATTAAACTTGGTAACGCACATTTATGCACAGGACCGAACATAAGCAATCACTGCATATAGACCTACATCCATGTCTATATAAGAAGAGCCCAAGACTGTAGAACAATGTAGTGATGAAACTTGGCACTGGATCGGTATTAATGGCTGCTGTAAAACAGAGAATGTCTTTACATAAGCGCAACCATTAATAGCGCAACTGAAAATTGGACTTTTGACCTTGGCACTAATTTGACTTGGGTCATTATGCATTGCGCATATTTAGCCATATTTATACATGAAGAGGCTGATAATAAACACTTTCACCAGCTTCAGTTTCAATCTCTAGAAGAATGCTGTATATTTAACTGCTTGCTTTAGTTGTAAAACTGGCGCTTGAGAGGTTTATAGAGGCAGTCTCTTAAGGATATTAAGACATACATACACATACATATAAACGTACATGCATACATACATACATACAATGTATGCAACTCTCGACTCTGGTTTGTACGACGACTTTCTGGAAACAATTTCCTTCTTTATTAACTGGTGAAGGAATTTTAACGCGTGTCATCGATCCCACTGTTTGCTCCTCTGTGTGTGTCTCTCTCCCTTGCTCTGTCTGTTTCTCTGTGGTTCTGTCTCTGGTTCTCTTTTGTCGGTATATTTCTGTGTATTCTCTCGTGCTACACCCCGACCATTGCAGAGGAAGTAAGGACATACTTCCCCAAGCAATAGGAGAGGCAATACATATTTACCTAGTGGCCAATCTACCAAAATTCTCTCATATCTCAGCATATATGAGAGATACACTCCACTGGCTCCCTATCGAGAACAGAATCAAACTCAACGTCGTCCTCCTTGGCCGGGCTTCGTTGGTTGGGTCTGCACCATCATACATAGAAGAGATGTTCGTGCCGGTTTCAGCTCAGTCAGGTCGCCGGTTGCTTCGTTCTTCCACCCGTGTAGATCTTCTGCTTCCTCGCTGCCGCACGTTAACACGAGTGCACGTGCACCATGCACTCACATGCGTTGGTCCATCCCTTTGAAACAATCGTCCAGTTAACAAGCGATCTGTCCCTTTGAACCATGCTCAAGCTACTTTTTCTGTCTATGTTAAGACCCACCTGTTCAGATCCCTTACAGCCGTGTTCATTGCGCCTTCAAAGGGTTCCTAAATGCGCATTATAAAAGTTCAGATACCCACAAACATACAACCCTGCATGTATATGATATATTTATGTGCGTTTGTATCTGCATGCATGCATGTGTATGAATGTATTTATGACTTATATGTATGTATGTATGTATGTATATATGTATGTATGTATCTATGTATGCATGCATATAGGGATGCATGTATGCTTGTATGCATGTGCAATTGTGTATGCATTCATTAATGGCTTCGATGACGTCTTCTTCAGAACACCTAATGTATTAAATAAACGAATTTGATTGACTGATTGATTAGTTGACTACCTCCCAAAGTGCGTGTGTGCGTGTGTGCGTGAGTGCGTGTGTGCGTGTGTGCGTGTGTGCGTGCGTACGTGCGTGCGTGCGTGCGTGCGTGCGTGCGTGCGTGCGTGCGTGCGTGCGTGCGTGCGTGCGTGCGTGCGTGCGTGCGTGCGTGCGTGCGTGCGTGCGTGCGTGCGTGCGTGCGTGCGTGCGTGCGTGCGTGCGTGCGTGCGTGCGTGCGTGCGTGCGTGTGTGTGTGTGTGTGTGTGTGTGTGTGCTTATGTGCGTGCGTGTTACCAAGACGAATTTGAATGCAGGCATTTATATAGTCATAAATTTATAGGTCTAACTATTATATAAATGAGCGCAGGTCACCTCGATGTGTTTATAAGGCACTTAAAACTTATTCGCCTACGTATCTTGAAGGAAATGTTTGCCTTGTAGCAGAACCTTTCTATCCTTAACCAGCGCGTTATTTTATGAGCTACACGTATATCGGAGGTGTTTCAGTTTCAGAATCATCAATAATCATGACTATTATTTTTTAGTTCATTTATTTTTTAGATAGATCGCTTTAGAAAGGCCCAAAACTTGTGAAAACGAAACAAAGCTTTACTGCACGATATTCGTATGCATGTTTTCTTCTCTGATTAGTTGACTAACTGAATAATTGATTGACGAATGTGTATATGTATGCATGCATGCATGTGTACGTATGTATGTAAGTATGTATATATACATGTATGACATTGTATGTATATATTTGTGTATGTATGTATGTATGTATGTATGGTAGGATGGTGCTGGGCTAGATCGGTTGCAATACACGCGCACTCCGAATGTTATTGTAAAATTTAAAATCCGCAGACCGAATTCGTGAAATATGTCGATGTCAACAGTTGAATATTCAACTCAGCCATCAGGAATCTGAGGCTTTTTTCGCGAAAACAACGAACTTTTTCAGGATTATCAACTTTATGTTAAACTTAAATTCTTATGGAAAATAGGGATGGGCACTCGAGGCGCTACTGACAAAGTCACCTACTCGGTACTAGAGGACTGATATCGTCTGCAGGTATTGGAATTCAACTGTACAGTGATCTGCCTGTACGAAGTGACGTATCTCCATATCATTTATACTCGGTGAGACAAACGGTGTGTACGAAAGTAGTAACGACCTAGGCATCTTAATCATTAACAGCGATATTTGGTACTCGTTTTCGGTATTAAAGTCTCTGTTTAGTTTCTACCACTACAACTAACCTCTACGAATACATCATGGCAAAAAAGATCGCTAAAGTAGATGAGTTAGTTGAGCTACTCAAAGATGACAAGGTTACTATGTTCTTAGTTGAAAGACTGGAAACCACGCTGGCACCAGCCTTAGAGATCATGATCGAAAAGAGAATCGACATAATCATTGCTAGGATCTTGCTCAAGATCGATCCGATCATTGATGAAAAAATCAACAATCTAATGAAAGAAAAGCTAGAAGTCGTGCAATGTAAACAAACTTACCTTGAAGAGCAAAACAGCCAACTACGAGGCCGTTTGTCTCAGCTGGAGGTTGAAGCCAGATCGAACAACCTGCTGTTTCACGGCGTGGAGGAACTAGGTGTGTCAACCATGTCAAGACAAGAGGCGGAAAAGGAGGCGATCCACTCTACCCTCAGATTATGTACTGAAACTCTTGGGCTGAGCATGACTGAGAATGAGATCTCGACCGCCTACCGCCTTCCCAAAAAACCTAACGAAAAGCATCGACCAATAGTAGCCACGTTCACCTCACAGAAAATCCGGAACCTTGTTATCAAATCACGTACGCAACTGCGCAAAACGAGGATTTATATTAATGAGCATCTCACCCAAGCCAATGCCCTTCTCTTTGCCAAAACAAGAGCATTGGTCAAGGAAGGTAGAGCCTCTTCAACGTGGACGGCGGGTGGATGGGTCTTTCTCCAGACAACTACTGACCAGGGACATAAACCATCGAAGATAACCTCGCTACAGGATCTTATGAAACTCACTTCAACCTCATGCTTCATGGGTTCTGCCTCAGTCGCTGCCACCGCACCGCCCTAGATGTGGCTTTCGTCTCTACCCTGACTCCAGGGACCAGGACGCGAGCACGAAATCGCTATGGCTGACTACCCTCACGCACTTTGTTATGCCTTGCGGACGCTACCCTCACGCACCTTGTCGTGCCTTGCGGACGATCTCCGAATTGGAGGAATATTCTTGCCTTAAACTCGATGTCGTACTCTGGTGCAAAAACCTGTTGTGAGTTTCACTGTTTGTGATGCAATTTGTACCATTTATTTTCAATTTATTTTCAATGGATTTTTTGGGGTTATTGATCCAATAGCACATCTGTTTAATAACATTGTGAGTATAATCTCTGTTTCTGATCTCACAAAATGAATGGTATTAAACATTCTGTTAAAACTGCAAAATAGGACAATAGACCTACACTGAACTACTACATTATCAACTGTACTAGTTACCAATATTAAAGAATCATGATTGTTTGCTAACTGCAATTGTACGAAAGTGGACTCGAAGGAATGTATAATTCTATCTCCTGTTTCTTATAAGGTTGGCCATTGCTCTGCTCCCGTCTGACATACTGTATTAAGTTTACCAGAATATCGTACCTTACTTACTAACTAGCACCTTATGATCTGCCTCACATTAGAATAAGTGTTTGTCTATGTTTGCGTTTGTTGCCTGTAGCTAATTACATGGCTCTTTTTGTTCTTTGTGTTATTATAAGTTGCCTCGATTAGTTTTGTTTCATAGTACGTAAATAAAGTAACTGAGGATTGCTCATCCTATACATTATTCATTATGCGGTTATGCATGGATCTAGTTTTGTTTCGTTTAAGAGTGCTGTGTATATATACTAACCTGTCAGCGTCTAATTCTCCACGCGACTCCAGCCGAGACGGGTCCAATATAGGCCTATTGATAAGTGATCTTGCCTACTCAACGAGATCTGTCAATCTTAACAAGGATCTTAATGCAACTCGGGCTGACTCCGCTGGGGGTAATAAACTTATAGGATTCATTGATGATAATAATGATGTTGAATATTCCGAGTCTTCTGACTCAAGCGGAGACGAAGGCTTATGGTTAGCACAGGATTTAGAACTTGAAGTCTTCCCACCTTCAACAGAAGCTAATGATGCCGATGCTAATGATTATTTAGACCCGGACCAAACTTTTTATAGAAACATACCATGGACTAGTGACTACGTTGCTCTTGAGGTATTAGAAAATAAAGGATTGACTACTGAAAAGAAAAATGCCTCATTAACGACGCTGCACATAAACTGCAGGAGTGCTGCACACAAACTCAATCAGATTTGTGAATTAGTGACTAAAAAGAAAGCTGATTTAGTCGCAGTAACGGAGACCTGGTTAGACCAAAATCTATTAGACACTGTTCATATACCTGAATTTAACTTTATAGGTAGGGCTAGGAATAGAGGCAGGGGTGGGGGAGTTGGATTTTTTGTTAAAGATTCCCTGAATTATCATATACTGGAGCTGAGGGATAACAGAGGTCAGGAAGAGAACTTCGAAAGTCTGTTCATCAGACTTAACCTTAAGAATACGACTCCCGTAATAGGTGTCATTTACCGTCCACCTGGACTTGGCCTTGATGTATTCACTGCTGAATTTGACCAATTATTATCTACCCTGAAATCAAAATCTAAAGATATAATACTTCTTGGCGACTATAACATTGATCTGCTAAAAGTAAATGATCATAAAGAAACTAGTCTTTATTATAATACTTTAATTGCTCACCATTACCTCCCAGTCATCACCAAGCCTACAAGAATTACTCCAACTATTAAAACACTGATTGATAATATACTGACTACTGCCTGGTCTAAGCGTACTATGGCCTCTATTATTATTTCTGATATCTCAGATCACTTGCCCATCATTGCCGAATTTTCCTTTGAATCCAACCCTACTATTAAAACTACATGCAATGACCGTAGATCTATTACATCTAATGGGCTAAATAAATTTTCAGAGGCACTGAAAGAGGAAAGCTGGGATCTAGTAGCAGAACACTCCCTACAAGGTAGGACTAACGAAGCTTATGACTGCTTCTTCCAAAAATATAAACGGCTTTATGATAATGCTTTTCCACTTCAGGAAAATCGCACAAGCAAAAATAATAAGTTAAGGAATCCCTGGATGACTGTGGGTCTACTAAAATCTACAAGGAAAAAAAACCGACTATATATAAAATACCTTAAAAAACCCACTATAGACAATAAAAGCAAGTTCACTATCTATCGAAATAAATTCAAAGCTTTAAGAATAGCCGCTGAGCGAAATTATTATGCAGAAGAATTTTTAAAACACCATAATGATCTTAAATCTACTTGGAAATTAATTCGCTCTGCCCTTCAGCTGGATAATAAGCGCATGAGAATTGACTCTTTGGTAATTCACAACGTTACTGTCGATAACTCTGAGATAATAGCAAATTCATTTAATGAATACTTTATTAATATACCGAGAGATCTGGCTAGCAAATTACCTCCTGCATTGACCACGTTTGAGGATTACTTGCCTGCTTCCACCCAATCATCTATGGGACTTCTCCCTACCTCACAAGAGGAAATACTGAATATTGGACTTGGTATGAAAAAAACCCACTCAAAAGGATTGGATGACATTGACCCATATATAGCATTACCTAACCTGCACTTAATTGTATATCCACTAATGCTCTTCATCAACTCCTCTTTGCTAAATGGAATTGTACCGAATCAGTTAAAAGCGGCCAAGGTCATACCAGTATTTAAAAAAGGTGATAAGCAAAATTGTGAGAACTACCGACCAATATCCATATTACCTTTTTTTGCTAAATTTTTGGAAAAGGTAATGCACGATAGGCTTAGCTCCTTCATTAATAAAACTAAAACTCTCCATCCCTCTCAGCATGGGTTCCGGTCTGGACACTCTACCTTCATGGCGCTGATCGACATGGAGGATAAAATTTCTAAAGCCCTTGATAATAACGAATATGCAGTAGGGATATTTATCGATGTAGCTAAGGCATTCGATTCTGTAGACCATAACATACTAATTAAAAAAATGATTAATTTGGGAATTAGGGGGATTTTGATTAAATGGTTCAATAGCTACTTAGAATCACGAACCCAAATAGTAAGTTGCAATGGAGCTTACTCACAACCGGGAATAATTTCCTCGGGGGTGCCCCAGGGATCCAACCTGGGACCTCTTTTATTCTTATTATATATAAATGACCTCGCACAGATTTCCACTTCTCTCTATTTTGTTCTCTTTGCAGATGATACCAGCATTTTTCAATCTGGTACATCTTGGGCTACCCTTATTAATTCTGTCAATGCGGAGCTTAGCAAAGTTAATGATTGGTTTGTCGCTAACAAATTAACACTCAACATAAAAAAGACAAATTACATAGTTTTTAAATCTTACAGGAAAATTAAGCCCATAATTGGTGAACTATCCATTAATAATGAACCTATTACCAAAGTGGACTCTATAAAGTTTCTGGGTGTCTTCATTGACAATCATCTAAGTTGGAAGGATCATATTAACTATATATCCTTAAAAATCGCCAAAAATATAGGAATAATTTCTAGAGTTTCTAAAATGCTTCCTATAAATATCAGACTGTGCCTATATAACTCCCTAATCCTTCCTTATCTCTCATATTCCAACTTAATATGGGCCTCAAATTACGATTCTCCTCTACAACGACTGGTAATATTGCAGAAAAGAGCAGTTCGAATGATAGTGGGGGCGGGTCGATCAGTTCATTCTAAACCAATATTCAAAGACTTTAACCTTCTAAACCTCAATCAAATTAAGACACTACAAATTGCCCAGCTGCTATATGCCTACAATCAGAAACTGCTACCAGCCTCCTTTGATGGGTATTTCATCTTAAATTCAGAGATACACGATCACTATACTAGAGGTGCTGCACTCTATCGACCAACCAAAGCTCGAACTAATCTGAGAAAATTTAGCATCAAGTCAGCCGGTCCGCGAATTTGGAATTCTATACCACTGGAAATCAGAAATGCGAAAAACAAGTTCACCTTCAAAAAGAACCTAAGATTGTTTTTAATTAATGAATAATTATCCTGAGACTTCTGCATCCCTGTGCTAGTACATATCCTGTTTGTGGACAACGGCGGAGTCAAATGTAAGAGTTGTGTTCTTATTTTCTTTTGTTCCTTTAACTGCTGTTGCCAACAAATGAGTATGTATAGTCTTAGTCTGGACCCGTGGAAGCCAATTTTGTTGGGCTTCTTTTTGGGTTATATACTTGTTTTATATACTGTAAGCCTTATTAGTTAAGCGTTATTAGTTAGACTTAGTTAAGACCTAAAAAGTACCCATGCAGTTTACATATAACTGATGTTTACCAAATCATGTATCCGATATTGGATCTTTTCAGCTGCCATCATTTAATTTGCAATAGAAATAGCAGGGCTTCCCTGGATAGCGGGACTTCCATCCCTTTAGGGTTACCCTTTGCTATTCGCGACTAATAACCTGCTAAGTATACTGTATGTTAAATTTATATGGCAATACGTGATATGAAATTGTCTATTTTTACTAAAGGCTACTAAGTGCTTTCACTGTTAAATTGTTTCATACCAATGTGTAATTGTACTAGGCACTTCACGTCTATCGGATGCTCATAACATACTGTAATTGTCGTGAATATCAATAAAGATTGATTGAATTGAATTGAATTGAATGTATGCATGTATGCAATTTTATGCATGTATGTATATATACGCATGTAAGTATGTATTTATGTATGTATGTATGCATGTATGTATGTATATGTATTTATGTAAATATATGTATGCAAATAGGAGGACACTTAATATAGCACATTATAGGTATCTCACTAGAAGCTTCTACCTTTCTTTTGGATCTGATTTGACGATTGCAGGGTTGACGAACTGATTTATCGAGCGATTGCCTTTTTGGTTTTTTTGATCGACCTAATAATAATTGGTTGATTGATTGATTGATTAACTCAACAGTCTTTGATTAAACAATGAATTTAAAATATAACTTGACTGACCGATCGATCGATCGGAGACAAAATAATTGAATGACCGACTGCCCAAATCCGTCAGTCAGTTAGTCATTCATCCAGTCAGTCACTCAAACACTCAGTCACACAACCAATCATTATCATATTCGTTTTTATAATTGATCAGAAACTGGTTTATAGCACAACACAATCCGTCAGTCGCGAAGTCAATCACTCAATCACTCAGTGAGTCATCCAATGAGTCAGTGAGTCATCCAATGAGTCAGAGAGTCATCCAATGAGTCAGCCGGTGAGTCAATCACTCAATCAGTAATCCACTGAGTCAGTCAGTCACGCAGTGAGTCAGTCAACCAGTGTGTCAGTCACTTAAGCACAGTCATTCATGCATTGAGTCAGTCGGCCAGCCAGTGAGTCAGTCAGTCACCCAGTGAGCCAGTCACTCAGTCAGTCAGCCAGTAAGCCAATCAGTCAGTGAGTCAGTCACTCAGTTAGTCAGTCAGTCAGCCAGTCAGCCAGTGAGTCGGTTAGTCCGTGTCTCAATCACTCAGTCAGTCATCCATTGAGTCAGTAACTCAGTTAATCAGCAAGTGAGTCAGCCAGTTAGTCAGTCAGTCACTCAAACAGTCAGTCATACATTAAGTTAATCAGTCAGCTAGTGAGTCAGCCACTCAGACAGTCATTCAGCCAGTCAGTCAGTCAGGCAGCCAGTGAGTGAGGAATAGTAGTATTTATTGGGGATTGAATTCACCACGTTTTAATCCTTCAAAACACCTCAAACCGCCTTAAAAGTCCCGAATTTTTAAGGCCAATTCACCCGTTACAAGCCTTTAAAGTCCCGAATGTTTAAGGCCTCACAGAATCTGTAGTATAAAAATCACAACATATCTAGCCAGGGTCGTTTTATGCCATCGTTTTCGTTTTTTTATGTGTGCGTTTATGACCGAAAGAGCGCGCCATAGATCTTGCCGCATTGTATGGCCTATATCTGGCTCGTCGAGTTCCGGTTCAGAATCCAAGCATAAATAGGCCTACACGTAGCTTACTTCCCGCTCAGCAGAAAACCAGACAACTAAATATTCGTCTAAGCGAGCAACAATTTTTCTCAAAATTAGGTAAGGATGAGGTTTTCTCAGTTTGATGATGAATAA
Source organism: Allolobophora icterica (assembly GCA_963556255.1). NCBI lineage: Eukaryota > Metazoa > Annelida > Clitellata > Crassiclitellata > Lumbricidae > Allolobophora > Allolobophora icterica. Next base: position 25,679,280 of record OY744617.1, read on the forward strand.
CTAGGTGAGAAAGAGCCATTTTTATCTCTCAGTCTTATTGCCCTCTCTGTCTCTCAATCTCATCGCTCTATCTCTGTGTCTGTCGCCCTGTCTCTGTGTCTTTGTCTCTGTGTCTGTCACTGTCTCTGTCTGCGTGTCTCTGTCTGTCTGTCTATGTGTCTCTGTCTGTTTCTCTCTCTGTCTGCCTCTGTCTATGAGTCTTTCTGTCTGTCTCTCTGTTTTTGTGTCTGTGTCTGTCTCTGTGTCTCTGTCTATGTGTCGCTCTGCCTCTGGGTCTTTGTTTCCCTCTGTCTGTCTGTCTGGCCAGCCACAATACTTAAAATCAGTTCTTACTCCCCAGACTTATCATTATTCAACAAGGTCATCTGATTATCTTTGTCTGGTCATACCTAATTCCAGAACTGCTCTTGATGAACGAGCTTTATCGGTTCCTAGACCTAGTTTTTGGAACTCTCTCTGTGTCTGTGCGCTCTGCTCAGTCGCTTATGTCATTTCGTTCTCAAATTAAAACTTGCCTCTTTTAAATTGCTTATCCACCATAGCAGAGGCCTCCCCGTGTCTCCTTTTCGCTCACTGTCCAGTATCTGGGCGAGAAAACTGACCAAGAGCTTACTTTTTCTCAGCATGTTAACTTGGTCACCGGGAGTTGCTACTACCAGCTCCGGCAGTTGCGTGTTGTAATACGGTCCCTTTCTCAAGACGCGGCGGTGATCCTTGTTCACGCTTTTATCTCTATTGGAGTTGACTATTGCTGCGCTGTTCTCACTGGACATCCATTGGCTCTAATTGGGCGGCTTGACCGGGTCCCTTCGCTCTGCCTCTCGGCTCATTGCCCATATCCCAAAATATGCACCAGTTTCAGCTTATATGCGTGATGTCCTGCCTCGCAGGGCATCTCCTATAGGATTGCTTCTCTTGTTTGGCGGTCTCTCTCCGGTGACGCTCCGTCTTACCTATCTGATCACTGCTGTCCGCTCTCTGGCATAATGTCCCGTCGAGTTTTGCGTTCTGCAACTGGGGGTGGTCTCCCGGTCCCGCTCCTCAGTTAAACAGCGTTGTGCCTTCTCAGTGGCTGGCCCCTCAATGTGGAATGGGCTGCCACCTTCTTTGCGCTAATTTCCACGAGGCAGTTTACATACTTTCTACTGCCTCCTTAAGACTTCTCTTTTTAACCGTGGTTGGACTGGGAGCACCTCGGAGTAGGTTTCTGGAAGAGGCGTTATATAAATTATCAAAATAAATGAATGAATAGGCATCCTCTCTGTCTTGTCATGCGTAGTGGTTACGTGCTCCTCTGAATAAGCTGGTTCTCGCGACTTCTCTTTTTGGGCGCTGTAGAAATTTCGAGATTACGGTTACGATCATCGATTGGTTACTTAGCTTTAGGCCTTTCGAAATCAGCAATTGCAGTTCCTAAAAGGTGAGTGTACGGAGACTAGAAAAGACGCCATTCGATGTAATTCGTGTTTCTATAACTATGGCAGCAAGGCGCAAGTTTGAACCGTTTCTTATTCTAGCTCTAGTTTCAAGTCAGCGGTAAAATTCGAACAGCTGTGTTTAAGTTAATATACAGTTGACTGAAAATTTTAAAATATTCATTTTAACTGACCAAGACAATACATAGATAGCGATACCCGTCACAGATTAATGGTAGACAGTCTGCCTTCTTCCCTATCTGCCTGATCACTGGGAACTACTCTACCTCACTGTCCGAAAAACATATATGGTCAAGATAATTCTGCGGAATGTGGTTAATTCTTCACTGCATAGCACGCATAGGCTTGTGCACTGGTGCATGTGTAGACTAAACAATATGTTGCATAAGGCAAGCTACTATTGCAACCCCTTAAAAAATACACAACGAAGTGTGTACAGTTGATCTTATGGAAGTAATTATGACGGTAGTAATGACAAATGTGACGGCGCTGCTCCTGGTGCTGCTGCTGCTGCTGATGATGATGACGACGACGACGATGACGATGACGATGACGATGACGATGACGATGACGATGACGATGACGATGACGATGATGATGATGATGATGATGATGATGATGATGATGATGATGATGTAAAGAAGAGGATTAGAAGGAAGAGGAGGAGAAGTTTGGAATGAACGAAAATGGTGATGTCAACAGTGAAAATGGTGATCATGTCGGCAACCACATTAATAATAGCCTAACTCATATCAAGCCTACAATGCAACTTTGCAATTCCGCTATTTATAGAGCATGTCATAATTGTGATTACAACCTCAAGTGAATGGAAAATGGTCGTCGAGGCAGCGACTTTGATTCCAAAGACACAGCCACATTAATCTATGACTTAGTATTTCTGATTGACGGCGAGTTTGGCATCATCCGACTCTTCCAGATAATAACGCAACTGTTTTATTAATATGGCGTGCCATTACGTGGGATAGATGCTGATCTATTTCTTTCCTTTACCTGTTTTATTTAATTTATTTATTTTATGCTTTCCAGTATATAAAATTTTCAATTGTGTGTCTTTTTAATGCTACTGGATGGTTAGCTGGCATTTCTATAGACTTGATGTTCTCTTCTAGAAACATCCGCGTATTATTTTAACGAATCAGCAGAATAGGATATAAGTAAAATTTAGTTGAGAAAATGTACGCAATGTCTATATAAGCAGAAAAGTCTGACGCGAAGATGGAGAACCGGTGAAGCGTTTCTGCAAAGTACAGCAAGGATAAACCAAAATGGAAGCTGACAAATTTCTCCTAAAACGGACAGCGGTTCTACTGTTAGGTTTGATTTCTAATTTATTCAAACTCATAGCTTAATCTGCTGCAGTCTAGCGCAAAACGGTCCTTGAATTGTGAGAACTTCATCTCGTTTGGAATAAAATAAGAGCTAAGACAACCGGGATAGTTCAAGGTAATCGGGACAGTTCAAGATCACCGGGAGAGGTCAAGATAACCGGACCAGGATAACCGGGACAGGCTAAGATCATCGGGAGAGGTCTAGATTACCGGAGCAGGTCAAGATAACCGGAACAGGTCAAGATAACCGGGACAGGATAACCGGGCAGGTCAAGATCAACGGGAGAGGTCCAGAATACCGGAGCAGGTAAAGGAAACCCAGACACGTCAAGGTCACCGGCGGGAGAGGGCAGAATAACTGAAACAGGTCAAGATAACAGGGACAGGAAGAACTTATAACGACATTTATCCAGCGCATTTCATGTTTCTAAGGTGCTAGCTTACAAACGTAATCCAAGACTTGATTTCTTTTTCTCCTCAAATTCTGTAATCCTTGGTAGCTTTGTCTGATCGACTCTCGTAATAAATTAGCCCTGTTACTTTCAGTAGTAGAACTGTATTATGAAATAAACAGTGCTTTCAATAATCAGTCCCAAATTACCCTCAGATTAGAAACTATTCATCCAAGTCATAAAATCAGAGTAGAGGAAGTTCATCATTATTCTTCCGCCGCGGTTAACAAGGCTTTTCAGAGACCCACAAGAACAACATATGTTGGGCTTGACTTCTTATTATGTTTAGGTTTGACCAACTTCGCTCTCAGTCAAATCTGTGATGAAAGATACTATACGATACTCGACAATCCTAGAAGAAGTGTATGCAGCATTTACAAGAGTTCGATACTGTTGTGCGATTCCGGTTTAAACGAAAGTGAGTAAGTGTTTACATTATACTATAGTTCGTTCTTTTTGTAGTTCCTTACAGTTTGAGGCTTTCAAGGCTTTACCTTAAAATGGTGTTTCGAATCAATTACTCCGAGCAGGCAGTGGTGTCCACCAAGGGCGGGGTTGTGAGAGTCCCACGGTTGTCAGAAAAATAGGGGTTTACCATACACGATGGCCAGAAGTGGGGTTTACCATGCATGATGTTCATGTATGACATTGTATGTAATAAACTAATTTAAAATTCTGAGTGACTTCTTAGCCTCATACACATATATATATAAATCAGCCACTTTGGGTTGTAATCCCATTTGAGGTTGGCGTTATAGCTACTACTAGCAGACTACCTTAAATAGGCTACGTGACGGAAAAGAAGAGCAGTTTGAATATGCAATGTCTTTTGGGAATTCGTATTTAATTCCATAACAATGAATATATGAATGAAAAGTATCTCAACTGCACCTATTTCTGTAACTTCACAATATTTTTACCATCTACAATTATATTTTCAATAATTTTCGCTACAGCGCCGTGGTATAGGGTTTCTTCCTCTATTGGCGATGCGATTGTTGAAAGAGAGGCCAATTATCCTGTTCCAGAGTATCATTGTGGAACTGATGCACCAATATACATCAGAGGACTCGGGTCTCACCCAACAACAGGTTAGATAGGCCTACTATGAACAGAAGTGCGTATAACTCAGAATAGCAGAGCAGTTTAGCCGAATTCGAATAGATTAAAATCGTCTGAATATCAGGACACAATTTATAACCGTTATATTGCGATTGGCTAACATTGTACACTTCCTCGTGAAATGGTTAGCCTACTCATAAACTTACGATGAGCCGAGCCTTCTAAGATCATAAGTGTTACAATTTTATAATCTATGTGAAACGTCAGTATAATATATAAAGGATTTCAGTATCATAGCACAGAGCTCTGTAAAACTACTAAGTAAATATATATTATTGAAAGATTAGAGAACGTCAATATAGTATTTAAAGGATTTCAATATCATGTCATAGCTCTGTAACATCTAAGCAACAAAGAGTTTCAATATCATAGCATAGCTCTGTAACTAGTAAGTAACTTAAGGATCATTGAAAGGTTAGCGCGCATCGCTTCTCAGCGCTTCCTCCTCCACCTATAATAAGTCCTATATGGATAAGCTACAACACCATGAACGTGTCATTCCTTTCAGGCTTCACAACGTCAGCAAAACAGTATAGTAGAATTCTAAATAAATTGACATAATTTTAATACTGTTGCAGACTATGCAACCACAACTGCAACAGTTTGCGCTAACTGGAACGGTTACCCTTGTTACTGGACTTCTACGATACAAATTCACCGATGTCCAGTTCAAGGAGATCCGAGCTACTACTTCTTGTACAAGTTGCAAGCTGCGGGTTGGTGCAGCCTATCGTACTGTGTCGGGTGGCCAGGTTCTTGCGATCAGTGGAATGCAGTTTCATTCGTTCGTGAGTATATCCTGGTATTAGTAGACCTTTCTGTGAATATCTATCAGCAGTGCTAGAGGCAGCGCGTCGGATAACATAATGTAGGCCTACTTAGCGTTTAATACTGAACGCATTAGTTTATCACTTCTGTTTGTTTCACACCTTGTTTATGCTATGAAACTCTTCAATGACGGTCATTTCAACAAAATCGTTGATAGGTCACGGAAGTTATCGTGCGTAACAATTTTAACTTTGTTTTTTTATGAACGTTATTGAATATTGAGTTATCGGAGTGCTTTGTTGGAAAAGGTAAATAATATCTACATATATATATATAATCTTATATATATAATATATATATATATATATATAAATATATATATATCACAAACACAACAACTACGATTATGCCAAATACAAAAACTACTACTACTCGTATGCCTAATGCACACGACTATGCTCATGCAAAACAACAACGACTGCGCTCATACAAAATACGACATCAACACTGAAGCTAAATACAACAACTCCACTCACGTCAAACACAACAACGACGATTATGCCAAAATACCACAACTACTACTAATCTTATGCCTGATGCAACAACAACGCCTACGCTCATGCAAAATACGACATCAACACTCAAGCTAAATATAACAACTCTACTTATATCAAACACAACAACTACGATCATGCCAAATACAAGAGCTACTACTCTTATGCCTAATGCAACAATAACGACTACGCTCATGCAAAATACGACATCAACGCTGAAACTAAATACAACAAATGCACTAGTGTCAAACACAACAACTACTCTTATGCCTAATGCAACAACAACGACATTTAATTCATCTCTGACTTCGAGACCAAACGTTATCAGTTCAACTCCAGTACAACGTCGATCGTTGGCTTCTGTTATAGTTTTACTCGGCCTATACTTTGTACTCAGTACATTTTAATTTAGTAACGAGAAATTGGCTTTTATTAGTGATTATTGATTAGTCATTTATGACAATATTATGAATCAAAGTTTTATTGGCTGTAGTAACTGTACCAGTGGTCGGCTGTATGTTTGCCTGTGTCTCTCTATCTGCGTCTGTCTGCGTCTGTCTGTCTGTGCCTTTCTGTCTGTCTGTGTCTGACTGTGTCTCTCTGTCTGTGTCTGCCTGTGTCTTTCTGTCTGTGTCTGTCTGTGTCTGTATGTCTGTGTCTGTTTGTCTGTGTCTGTCGGTCTGTGTCTGTCTGTGTCTCTCTGTCTGTGTCTGTCTGTGTCTTTCTGTCTGTGAATGTCTGTACCTTTCTGTCTGTCTGTTTCTGACTGTGTCTCTCTGTCTGTGTCTCTCTATCTTTGTTTGTCTGTGTGTGTCTCTCTCTCTCTACCTTCCAGTCTGCCTGTGTCTGTATGTCTGTGTTTGAATATGTATCTCTGTCTGTGTCTGTCTCTGTCTGTTTCTGTCTGTGTTTGTCCGTCTGTCTATGTCTGTGTTTGTCTGTCTATGTGTAACTGTCTGTACCTTTCTGTCTGTCTGTGTCTGTGTGTCTGTGTTTAATTGTGTCTTTCTGACAGTGTCTGTCTTTGTCTGTGTCTGTCTGCGCCTTTCTATCTGTCTGTGTCTATCTGTGTATCTCTGTCTATGTATCTCTGTCTGTGTATCTCTGCCTGTGTCTGTCTGTCTGTGTCTGTCTGTGTCTGTCTCGGACGTGTCTGTCTGTCGTAAAATGTCGTAAAAATGACAATGGTTATTTTTGACGACTGAATTGTAACCACCGGTCAAATTGTTCAAATCGATGCGAGTTACATAAAAAGGAACAACTTTTATTAGTTTAAAGGAAGTCCCTAATCTCCTCTTACTTCTACAGTCGAATGTTAACATAGTATATTTGCTATGGAATTATAATTCGTACAGATTTCTCCTCTACGTGCGTCCATCCCTCTGTAGCAAACTCGGCTATAAAGAATATATAGACTGTGAGTGTCGTTAAGAAGACCAGGTGGATAGGGACAGAATTGACAATCTGCCTTTGTACGGCAAGGCTAAGAAACGGATTCTGCTCACACTTCATACCATTTCTTCCTCTTAAAGGAATTGCTCTTTCTTGTTCTTGTTCTTGTTGTTCTTGTTGTTCTTGTTGTTCTTGTTCTTGTTCTTCCTGTTCCCCTTGTTGTTCTTGTTGTTCTTGTTCTTGTTGTTCTTGTTCTTGTTGTTGTTGTTGTTGTTGTTGTTGTTGTTGTTGTTGTTGTTGTTGTTGTTGTTCTTGTGCTTGTTCTTCTTCTTGTTCTTCTTCGTGTTCTTCTTCTTGTTCTTTTTCTTCTTCTTCTTCTTCTTCTTCTTCTTCTTCTTCTTCTTGTTGTTCTTGTTGTTCTTGTTCTTGTTCTTCTTGTTCTTCTTCTTGTTCTTCGTGTTCTTGTTCTTCTCGTTCTTGTTAGTTCTTATTCTTGTTCTTCTTGTTTTTTTCTTGTTCTTCTTGTTCCTCTTGTTCTTGTTCTTCTTGTTCTTGTGCTTCTTGTTCTTGTTCTTGTTCTTGTTCTTCTTGTTCTTCTTGTTCTTCTTGTTCTTGTTCTTCTTGTTCTTGTTCTTGTTCTTGTTCTTCTTCTTCTTCTTCTTCTTCTACGTTAATAATTATCGCGATCACAAAGCCGCGATCGTCGAAATAGCGATCACAAAATAGCGACACACAAAATCGCGACTGCGGCAAAACAGCGAGCCTCAAAACAGCGATTAAGTTTGATATAATTATGACAGTAGAAATCAGAATAAGGGTCGTGATCTCTAATTTGAGTCTCCAAGTTTAACGTTACACCTGTGGGCAATCCTGCATTTTAGGTATTTTAATTAAGTTCACATATTGTGGATAGTCATCAGCAATTGTGATGATTGATGAAAATATAACTAAAACTAGAAGCTGGAAATAAATAGATGAAATCGCTGTTTTGGTTGTCGCTATTTTGTGCACTCGCTGTTTTGTGCGTCGCTATTTTGTGATCGCTATTTTGACGATCGCGGTTTTGTGATCACGGTTAAATCTATAGCAATAGTATGACTCTATGAAACGGAAATGGAAATGAACACACGGAGAAAGCCTGTTAACAGCGCCTGTATCAAATAAGTAAATGACAATGAGAAAGTTTCGTCTTATTTGACCCTGCCTTCAGAAAAGAGAAGCGTCCAGATGAATAAAAACTCGTCAGTTGCAATCAGGCCGATTTGAAATGCTAACTTGCTACAAAGGAATCATGCGCACAGATGATTATATTAAGCGCCCCTTTGAGGTTCTTAAAAGACGTTGCTTAAATATAGCCTGCGACATACATACATGCATTGATTCCTTTATCAAAATAAACAATTATAAAAGCGATTGTAGATCCACAAACGACAATTTTATACGAATTATACGACTGCTTTATGCTTACACAGAAAAGACGACCGTCCTTCCAGTGAATACCATGAAAAATTCCATAACAACAGACCACTCAGAAAAAAGTGAGTTAGTTTAATTTGTCGTTGTAGCTATATCTATGACTACTTTTATAGGCCGATACAACCTGTTTTACTATAGAAGTAATTGCAGTTGTAATTGTAATCATAATTAGGCAAATGAGAAGACAGATGAAAACTCGTCAGTTGCAATCAAATAGATTTAAACTTGCCACAAAGGAAAATTTATATAACACCGTTCAGAATCAGAACGAATCAGAAGCGCTCTCTTCACAAGCCTACGTGATGTAAAGTTTCATTAAGAACTAGACTATGACATCAGTTTTACCCAAGTAAACTGTAGATTTTTATTGCAGTCACATCAACTTGGTTACAGAGAGGAGAGCAGACACCTCAACAACTGAATCTGTAATTTTGCATGGTAATAATACTTGTATTTATGTAAACATGACTCGCACATTTAAAGGTTATGACTATATCTCTATTAATACAACTGGTCGTCTACTAGTTATCACCTCTATAATGCTTATGCTGTTTGAGGCTGTGTTCCAACTCACACAATGCCCTCTTCAACTTACACATTGCCAATGAATATCACTGTAATAGTCATTGTCATTTTCTTAAACAATATCAAACCTTATTATAACTCATACAAAATGCTGATTCGCAATTGTTTTATATAATTTGACTGATGTCTTTGCAGTAAGGTTGTTCTTCATTAAATGCTATGAATTCATATTTTCCGTTCAGATTTTCCCACGGGACTTCTGGTAGCATTCATCACAGGAGCAACTGTTGGCCTTGTCATCGGTGTCGCCTTGACCTTCTGCTTCAGAATGTTTTGCAGAAAGTAAAGCATGTCTCACTGATCTAGCAACTCGAATTTTGTTGTCGATTTTTATGTGATACTCTACAGTTATCGGCTCTTGAGATCAATATTCATTCTTGTATTCTGTTTTTTTTTAAAGTTTATTATGCGATAGACACTATTGCATATGACGAAATAATGCATACAGGTTGAACACACATTTCCCCTTTTAACTGTAGTCTTTCAGATATGCTTCTATGTCACATAAATTCTAAAAGTTCTCTGTTTATCGGAAGGGATTTGAATCATCAACACTCTTAAACTGTTTTTTCCCGGGCGAGGTTTTTGTATTAGCACCTCTCAATGGTTATCTTGAAAGGGCGTTATATAAATGCTCTTAATGAACGAACGAATAAAAAAATCAGATATTTATAACCAGAAATATTATTCTTCGTTTCAGAGGAGACAATCAACATACTGATGAAAGTCATCGACTGTCAGAAAAAAATCCAACTCAAAGGGACGAATGCATACTCACCAACGAGACGACTGAGATGTACCAAGAACTTAAAAGAACAGTGCACAACGGTAACCATGGAAACAACATGAACGAACCTCGAACGAGCAATTTGTACGCTGCGCTGGAATTTGCAAACAACGAAGCTACAACTTAGGATCTAATTATAAGCAGTCATCTTGAGCATGATGCAATAAGTGCATCAAAAAGGTTCGGTGCTTCGGCTAGCAAATGGTCAGACTGGGAACATTGGAATATCTCAGGATCATTTGCGAGATGAAAATATTTACTCCGAAATCGCGTGGAGACTTTAATACGAAGATCATTTATTGCTTCTACTACTCCAGTGTTTAGCTGAATACCCTGAATTTTAAACAAAACAACGACGAAACAGTTGAGGTTTATACACAGGACATTATTGATGTAGCACAGGTTTTGCATAATTAGTGTAATGAACTTGCTGTTGAAACTTAAAACACGAACTTAATGAAATACCCGAGAAATACCAGAGAATATGAATTGAGAATGTTGAAATCCAAGCGCAAGATTTGATTGCACGTATCTATTTTCAAGTAGGAAGTTGACCTTTAGAAAACGACAAATAACTTCCTAGTTACCGTATTCTGTGCCGATGTATATATTCAGAGCCTGTTTTAAATGATATATTGCTGTTTACCACGTGTCGTTCGTTTCCCTGAGCCATTGAACTACCATTACAATCATAATTTTGCATGTTTAAGCCTATCAGGTATTATTTAATATTCAGTTGACAGTTGTAAGATTTTAAGTCTCACAGCTTTTGATTCGAGGTTAGTCGTCTTCAAGTGCCCACACGTGTAGAACTTTTCCCTCTGAAAAATAAGCATTTAAGCAAGAAAGTAATTAAGCTTAATGTGCAATATGTTTGATCTATGTTTGAATCCCCTTATTTAACCAGTCTGTACAAGGATGCGGTGTGTCGGCCTTATTATGCAGTGTTTAATCTAGTTCCCCTCGTCTGGGAGGGGAAACCAGGTTTCTGGGGGGAGCAAACAATTGACACACGATTTTGTCTTCCATCTTTAAAAAGTTCCAGACTTTTCAAAATTTTTTAATTTTTCATCTTCGAAAAAAGTTGATGATCTTTTTTTAGTCCTTCACCCGATTTGTAACTTTTTCTACAATTGCTCTCTGAAAAAGGAATCCATCTCTCTGGGGGGAAACCATGTATCCACATCTATCCTGAGGGGATTTTTCCTCCCCAATGGTCTGTACATTGTAGTATTACTGGCCTCTGGGGGAAACATCAATCCTGGGGGGGAACTTTCCCCCCCCCCCAAAGACGTCTAGATTACTCACTGCTTATTATGTAATAAACGAATATAATAATAATAATACATAATAATAAATCGGTGGGTGTAAATGGGACAAAATGTTCCTGCACATAGTTGAGCTTCTGCATCGCTGTCTATAAATTTTCACGAAATTATTATAATAGACACCAGTAACTTTTATCAACAGTTACGACAAGCGATTCAATGGTAAAGACTAATCATCTGGAAGAGTATGTCTGAACCACAGACCTCTACCAAGCGTGTCATGTGGCATTCAGAGGTCTTTAGCTAATCAGCTTCCGCGTTCAATCCTTGAACCATGCACTATTACACGGGTATCTGAAATTTGCATTTGTACAGAAAATTTTCTACGAATTACAAATAAGTGTGTATGAAATTCGTCGGCTATATGTTTTTTTCTATATTGCATTATCGTCTGCCCATCATCGATGGTGGTTTACTAACACCTTCACGGAATTTCGTTGGTATGAATTTCATGACAGCAGCTGATATTCGTTTAGTTATCTCGTTGCTTAGCGTGAATGTAGAGCAGTGGTTTTCAACCGGGGTTCCGCGGACCCCAGGGGTTCCGCGGGCGTCGGCCAGGGGTTCCGCGACAGCAGTCTTAAATTTAAAAACCACCAACTGATTTCACAAAAGAATGATCAAATAACCGAATTCTTCACAGCTTTCCGGCGTTCATGCTAAACACAATTCTATGTTAACATAGTTAACATTATTACGGGAGTGCATCGTTGCATTTTATATTTGCATTGCATTTTTACGCGGGTAAACGGCGGGGTAGGCGAAACAGGCGCTCTGATATAGCCAACCCCCTTGGCGTGAAATTGGTTTAATTACCCCCGACCTGTTCCCGTTTGGGATATATAGAGGGAGGATGTGCCAACAATAGCCCTGAATTGCTGAGATTACCTTGGGTCGAGCCGAGTGCCAACCACTTGGTGCAGTTGTGATTGCACCGTGTTAACTGACCGTTGTGTAGAACCTCGTGCGTAGCCGGGGCGGAGGACTGGCACATACCATTACAGACGTTGGTAGGACCACGAGAGAGGACCAAGGGGAGAGAGGCAGGTACCTTAGAGTGGACCGGAAACTGCTATGCGGCCACCTGTAAGCGAATTATTGTTGGTCCGTTGTTGCCGTTCTGTTGCGTGCAGGACGAAATCTGGAATCCCCGACCCCCAGGGTAGAAGAAGTGGGCTCACTATTGCCTACTTGGAACTAGCGATGGAAGCTGTATCAAGGCACTCCGTGGACGAGTGTCCCACTACCCGTCAGTGCGGGAAGTAGGTCTGGAGAGGGTAGTGATCAGAGACACTTGTCCCCTACCACCACTCCCGTAACAGGGGTACCCGGAGTGGCCACCTACGTCGTGCCTTAAAAATGTCAAAGTGAAGAAGTTAAAAAAAACTCAAGGGTAAAAGCGGTAGTGACTAGTAGGCCTATTCTCTTAAGGATAATTCAAGTTAAGGAAATTTTGGAAGTTAATTACTTACAGCCCTGCAGCGTTTCTATAACTCTTCTATCCATCTGTCAGAATTAGTTGCCGGCACAATACAGTAAAATAGATGTTGTTTACCTACATTGTTTCTGTGCACTACTCTAGACTGCTAGACTAAAGTATGTAGGCCTATTTATAATAGCCTGCACCAGAGATGCAAAAAACTTATATTACAAGTTTAACATTCTAAAATTTAAGCATTATCCCAACAATACAAGTTACAATTACTTGAATTTCTTGGGAAAATGGACGGCTAAAACGCCCCGGGGTTCCGCGAGCAAATGAGTGCTTGTGTAGGGTTCCGTCACTACAAAAAGGTTGAAAACCACTGATGTAGAGTAACGCTCACAGGATATTGAAATCATACTTGTCTTAATCTTATTTGTGCCGTTTTTATTTAGACGTAAATGAGGTCTTCCTAAATGAGGTTTTCTGATTGACTTTCGTAATCTTAAATAATATTGCAACTGTAATTGTCCTTGTAATTGTCCTTGTAATTGTCCTTGTAATTGTCCTTGTAATTGTCCTTGTAATTGTCCTTGTAATTGCCCTTGTAATTGTCCTTGTAATTGTCCTTGTAATTGTCCTTGTAATGCGCTGTTTGTCACTATACTTAAAAATACGCTATATTAAGTATTCGGATAAGCTTACATACGCACACACTGTACAGTACATGTTGGTGTGCGTTGACTGCAACGTAATAAATTCTATCTGGGTCGACCCAATTTTGTTGCGTTGGATTCGATGAAAACTCTAATTCTTATCTTGATATAACGGCGTTGTTCAGCGACAAATATCAATCAGTGACTTTCAGTCGAACGTCAAGACTTATTCATTGTTCAGGGTAAACTTCACTTCAGGCCGTCCTAGTTAGAGTAAAAGCTGCGCTAGCCTTCATGTAGGCTAGAGCAGAGAGCGCACTACGTAGTTTGCTCATGAATTGGCGATAATGTAAACGCTGAATTACAAATACAGGAACAATCATAATAAACCATTACAAATCCTAGCCCAAGGCACCATCCAAAATTAAACATTTCTGACAAATATTCCATACTTTCCTGTTTGTAAAAGCCCCTGCGTTTCCCAGTCTAACATCCGGAAGTTGTGTACATGCATGACTAAGAGCTTAATCAGCCTCCTCGAAGATTGGACTGTGTGCATAAGTTATTTGGTTGATTAAACGAGACGGTTCATGTACGTATTTGGACATATATGTACGCATCTTCATAACCTTTTAAAGAGTGTGAAGGCTTCTCACACATGCTCAGATATTCGGTGTGTGGCGTTCGCCCGCCCGGACGTCTGCACTGCTGCGCGGGGGCGGGTTTTGTGACTCCAACTCACTTCCGACTGGAGCCACACGAGTCACTGCCTTGTCTATTTCCAACGTAAAGTGGCTGTTCTCTATCTCTGCCCACAGGGACCGTTCCTGTCAAAGGAAGTTCAGGATTAGACGCTTCCTTAAGAGAGGCAACACTAGTGTGGCATTGTCTTCTCGGCATAGCACCAGCTTACCTTCGGGAGCTCTTCACCCTGACCTCGGCCTGCTCTGGTCGCCGATCTCTGCGCTCGGCTTCCAGGGGCGACTTTGTGGTCCCCCGAGCACGCACTTCCACTAGACAGCATAGGGCTTTCTCGGTCGTAGGTCCCTCTCTGTGGAATGGCTTACCCTCTGACCTGCGTTCTCTCCCACGGGACATGTCTAGTACCTTTTATAAGAACCTCAAGACTTTCCTTTTTGACCGGGCTTGGGTCGGGAGCGCCTCTGGGTAGTCGCCTTGAAGGGGCGCTATATAAATTTCGTTGATTGATTGATTGATTGATACAGTTTGGTCTCTGGGTCTGACTCTGCCTCTTCCGCGGTCGCCGGGTGGGCAACGTCCTGAGGATGGCCGTCTCAGAACAGGGTTCGTTCTCTTACCAACAGGAGTCTTCCTCTTTTGTGCGCCTTCTTAGCTACGGGCTTCCTCTTACTCTCCACCTGATCTAAACCATGACGTACCATTCTACATCTCGTGACTCTTGAACTATCGCCATTTATAAGGGACACCAAACGTTTTCTAAGTTTAAGGAACAATGAATTCATGCGACAAGTCTCTTCGTCACATCGTCCTGGATACCGGTCTATTGGGCAACTGTCAATGGTAACTCTCAGGTGTCGTCTAGGCACCTGTCCATTGAATAACTCGTCCCCATCGTCACGTGTCTCTCGCTCCATTTTCGTGTATGGCATACCGGCCTCACACTAATATTGTCATGCGCCACATTTACGGAGTAAGTTTCCGTACCCGAGTCCTCTGTGTTGGCAATTGTCGACCAACACAGTGATAAATTCTGCTTCAAAAGATAACGGTACGGCACTCTGAAAGTGATAGTGAAGGTCTTCTTTCTATGACCTTCCTATCTACACACAGAACTTCGTTCCGACCTACGCACGAGGAGGCCCAACCCCGCACTTCAGTCAGTTCTCAGAGCTGTGTGTTACGACAAGCAAATATGGTTCTACCCGGGTATCCGATTACCCGAACTTCTCGTATCACTCTCTTGGTCTGATTTATTATTTTCCTTTGTACCTGGGACTCTCGTACACTTCACCATGGGACTCTGGCTAGCTGAACTTCGCTGGGAAAACGCGGACGTATCTCTTCCGGACCTGGGTACCCGACTACCCGACCGATCCCTTGGTCTGATTTATTCTACCTTTCACCTGGCACTCGCGTACTCTTCACATTGGGATTCTGACTAGCTTCAAATCGCTCGGAAAACGTGGATGTGTCTCTTTCGGACCTGCATGGGTACCCGACTACCCGACCAGAACTTTGATGTTAACCACTTGGTCTGATTTATTCTACATTTCACCTGGCACTCGCTTACTATTCACCTTGGAACTCTGACCCGCTGAACTTCAGCTTGAAAAATGCGGACATATCTCTTTCCGGTTTACACAACCTTTTATCTTCCCGCTATTCAGAATCAGTCTGTCTCGGGACCTGACCAGCAGAGTGGGCCCTTACTCCACAAGCAGTATCCCTTCAACTACGGATAACCACCGGAGATAATCTCTGGGCTCGCATTCGTCAAAGAATTCCAAGGCTCGTTGTTCAACTACGGACAACCACCGGAGATAATCTATGCGCCCGCAATCGTCAAAGAATTCGAAGGCTCGTTGTTCAACTACGGACAACCACCTGAGATAATCTATGCGCTCGCATTCGTCCAACGTCTCTTCAACGTCATCCTAGATATTGGCTGAAGCTCGATGAGGATCGTCTGAGAGGGATCGCTGTGAAACAAGAAAGCCTGTCCACTTTTTCTCTTCAGCGTTGTTTTGCAATAACTTACACTCGGGCTGCGATGTTATGTTCGATAGAAAATTTGCATGGAAGAAAGATTATGCCAGTCATTAATCCAGATTCAGTGCCCAGTTTCATTAATACATTGTTCCACAGTCTTGGGCTCTTCAGGACTGGCATAAGACGGAAAATGTCTCTACATAATATGAGCAAACATTAACAGCGCAACTGAGGCTTGGACTTTTGACATTAGCACTAGCTTGACTTGGGTCAATATGTACTGCACATATATAAACGATAACTTAAACATGGAAAGTTTGAAAATACACATTTACACAAGCTTCAGTTTCAATCGCTAGAGCTCAACTGTGTATTTAACTGCTTGTTCCAGTTAGCTGGCGCTTGAGAGATAAATAGAGGCACTATTTTAAGTATATTAAGACATACATACATACATACATACATACATACATACATACATACATACATACATACATACATACATACATACATACATACATACATACATACATACATACATACAAGTCTTAAATGCCTACATACACGTGCAGTGATACACGTATATATTATACACTGTGTCAGGAAGAAAGGACCCCTTCTGGTAGTATTAGCTAATTATGTCAGGATTTAAACGGTTTTTGAATTTTAAAAATTAATGAATATTTACTAATTATTTTCATATTACCGTAACGGGTCCCTTTTTCCCGGACACAGTGTTTATACAGGGTGGGCCCAAAAAAGTGACTTCCTAGAGGTTTTGCTAATATTTCGGCCAAAAGTAAGAATTTTTAAATCAAGTTTTACTGGTTTAAAAGTAATTCATATTTACATATTACTTCCAAATTTCACCAAAATATTTCAAACAGAACCAAAGTTATGTCACTTTTACTGAGTCCACCCACTGTTTTTTTATGGCATAAAAAAATGTCGCGCAACAAAAAAGAACAAAAAAACGATTTTATTAAGGCCGAAATATTAGCAAAAATCTGTAAGGGTTACTTTTTGAGCCCACCATGTATATATAGACCGTAGGATGTCGGTGAGAAGACCTGGTTGCAAGGGAGGAGACTGGCAATCTGACCTTGTGTAGCAAGGCTCAGAAAACTGATGCTGCTAACAATTCATACCATGGCTACTTGATCTTCTTCTTCGTCTTCTTCTTCGTCATCGTCACCTTCTTCTTCTTCTTCCACATTCTTCTACTGCTTCCACATTCTTCTACTTCCAGAGGCTGCGATCTTGTTTGACGGGTGGGCTGGGTATCCTTTTAGAACTGGATCAACATTTATTTTGTACCTCTATTTTCTATACGAAAAATGTGTTAGAAGAGCCAGGGACAGGCAACTTGTAACAGCGTGTACATATATTTTCACCAAATTCTATAATCACATGCAAACTACTTCAAATCTAAAGTTAACTGATGTTTATTAGTTAGTAACAGTAGTTCTATTGAAGAGGCGCCATATAAATTTATGAATCAATGAATGAATGCGAAACAATATAAACAGAATAATAATAAACAAAACTCATTAATTTTTGTTAATTGTTGGTGGCATCGTGTTGACGTGACAGCTGCCTGGTCTCAGTGGCCAAGTTTTCACTTGCCAATTTTTAAAGAAAAAAGCAGTCACAAAGTTTCTTTAAAAATCGGGGGACAACTGTATACATACCATGTCCCCCTCACTGTTAAAGGTGGAAGATATTTGTCCCACTCGTTCTCCCCCTGGATCGCCGACCCTATCTACCTATCTACTTCTTCCACATTCTTCAATTTCTTCCACATTCTTATACCTCCACATTCTTTTTTGCATTCCTTTTCGCATTCTTCTTGGCATTCTTCTAAGCATTCCTTGCATTCTTCATATCGAAATCACCCGTAGGAAGAGGCAGGCAATGCCACGGCGAATCCACCGAACGCGATGAAATTCAAACAGACACCTACCAGGCCCCTAATTAAGTCTAGATCGCTTCCAATAGCTCGCTAGTCACAGGGTTAGGTAGGGATATAAATAATATTGATGTAAGAAAAGAGATGTCATTTAAGTTGTATGTATATAAGTGTAGGCCTATGCAAGATTGGTATTTATCATTGTTAATATTAGTTGAGTTTTGTTTTATCATATTTGATTCGAAATCTTTGAAACGAGTTTAATATCGTCAACTGAAGTTTAGAATTTATTTAAGGTTTGTGTCTCGTCCTGCATTGGCTGCCTGTCCTGTAGCGCGCTTAAGCTTTATCTATTCGTGTTCAAGTCACTTGACGGAGCCGCGCTTGGTACTTGAGAGACTATTGCACCGAGACGCATTCATCGGCAGGAGAGCTACGACTGAGATCGTTAGAGAAAGGTGATTGATCTACGTGTACGACGGATGAGGACTCTTTTGGTGACCGTGCGTTTTCGGCTTATAATGGAACAGTCTCCCGTACGCGATTATCTGATAAATGTTTCTATCTGCCGACTCAGAAGAGTCCTTCAAATCCAAAACTTAAGATTTATCTGTTTTCGAAGGCGTATTCTGTTTGTTTGGTTGCGTGGCGCCCTTGTAACGGCAAGGCCATACAAATTGTTGTACTTATTATTATTGTGTGAACATTCTTTGTCCTCATGTTAGTAGCCAAATAGCGCCACGCATGTGCTAGGGTGGCTCACTTTAATATTGTGTAGCGGGTCTGTCTCGTCGCTGTTAAACGCAGTAAAAGGTTCGATAAGAGATTCATTTTTCCCATCAGCACAACCGAATCCCGAATTCAGAACTTAAGAATTCTTTGTTACAGAATGTATTGTTACAGGCTTACAGCTACTGAAAATATCTTCATTAACAATTTCAGACTTTATCTAATAAATTATTCTTTTTCCGCAGTTTATATACAATTGTACAAGTTTAAATAAAATTTAGACAAACCGATCAGTGTCCGTAGTAGCATAAGAAGACCGTCCTTTCAAAGTCACTATCGCAGCGAATTGGAGTCCAACATCCTTGCTTCTTAGTAAAGGAAGCATGTATGCAATGTGCAGTATATACAGATCTCTTGAGTTCATGCTACTTTTCAGAAAGTTGATTTTTTAACACAAAGTCTTAGCAATCATTTAGTGACTTGGAATTCCTCTTGTTACTTTTTGAAAAGTTATAGAAAACTGGTATTTACGCAATAGCACTGGACCCTAAGCACGGTTTCATACTGTGGAAGTGAACATAACTTCCTGATCCTTATCACTATTTTGTTGAAACACAAGCCATTAGGGTAACATCCTTGAGTAGTACTTAAGCGCATCATAAATTGGTTCTCAGCTAAATAAAGCACCGAGTCTCACTCATGTTCATGATCGCCTTTTCATACTACAGACAGGGCCGGATTAACCATGTATGCACAGTATGCTCAATATGCTTTAACATGGGCCCACCGATTAGAGGGGGCCCGACTGATGTCAGAATAAGGGACTGTCAGAATAAATTCTGTGTTTGTCCTACAGTAGCAGGACAAAGAATTTTTTACACAAATAATTATTTGTTCGCGAGAAAAGATATTAGTTTCAGTTTAAGCAAGAAAAGATGGACTAAGCAAATTGCAAATTTGAAATGTCAGCCGTGCAAGCAACTGCTGTGTACCGGGTACCTTCTTTTGGCTTAACTTCTTTCAGTCAATATAAAAATCTATGCAGACGTAACTTTTTGCTCTATTCCGTCGCGATTTGTTTCTGGCATAAACATAGCAGCGAGCACAACTTGCAGACTAAGGTAGAGACAAGGTAGAGACAAATTTCATGCTGAAAGTTATTGGTTATTGTAGACAAGTTGTTGACGTCGCTAAGGCAGAGAATTCACGCTTACAATGAACTTCGCTATGTATTCCAAGTTGTAACAGATTAGAGCCTGACAAAATTTGAGTTTTGCATCATGCTGACCACGATATACACAGACGATTTGCAGTTTGACATAATCCCTAACGAAATGGTTTAACTTGCTGATTTTGCCAAATCAAGATGTAATGCTACTGTACAGTATGCAACCACAACTGCAACAGTTTGCGCTAACAATGGCGGTGACCCTTGCAACTGGAATTACACGATACAAATTCACCGATGTCCATTTCAAGGAGATCCGAGCTACTACTTCTTGTACAAGTTGAAATCTCCGGAAACGTGCAGCCTATCGTACTGTATCTGGTGGTCAGAATATTGTGATCAGTGCGAATGCCCGAATGGAGTTTCATGCGTTCGTGAGTATATCCTGGTATTAGTATGCCTTTCTGTGAATAACTGTAGTGGGTAAACCGAAGAGAGAGACGCAAACATACAGACAGATAGACAGATGGACAAACAGAGACAGAAAACGTGAGAGAGATATGGGAAGGACAGGAGAGAAAGAGAGAGAGTTGTGGAGAGGAGAGAGAAGGGAAATGAGGGGAGCCTATGGCTTCAAAGCCGGAAAACGGCAGAGGATGACTCAGTGGGCAACTGAAATTACAATCTCCAAATACGGTTAGGAGATGGCCTTATATGTGAAGACGCCAAATGCCTATGCCAGGACAGCCCCTGGAACGACTGTATAAAAAGCGCCGCATTATGTTTAAATAGTTAGATATTGTTTCCTGTCTGTTGTGCGAACGTTGGTTGGAAGTAAAGAATTTCGTCAACATCGTGTTCTGGTCTGTCATCGGTTGACAACCCCTCCAGATTTAGGCAACCTATGACAGCCGTTACAACTTGATAGAGAACCGGAATTCCGACCTCTCGCGCGGTGATATCTACATACGGGTCGTGTCTCAATAACGTCTTTTCGGAACCGCGCACAAGACACAGCCGATGAGCCAACCAGACGAAAGCACGACTGGGCGCTACAACCATCGTCCCGGTAAGAAAACCTCTTCTGCTGTTACGCCTGCGCCCGTCAGTAACTCTCCGCCACCACTGCCGTCATCATCATCATCAGCGGCTACTACATCGTCGCCACCTACTCTTTTACCATCGACTTCTTCAGATGACACGTCTGAAACCGCATCCACTTCACCTGCCCCGTCACCAGTCAACACCCCTTCATTCGCCTTACCGTCATCATCGCCAGACGCCACCGCCGATTGTGACTCAGACACGGACATGGCTGGAAGCCTCGCAACGCTAGTTCCATCACCATTCACAGGGCGGCAGAACGAGGACGTGATCGTGTTTCTTAAAAACTTTGGGCTCAGGTGCACGTTTCACAAGTTTGACCCAGAAAGAAAGGTAGAGGCCTTGTCACTCCTGTTGAAGAACGGCACCGCAGCGTGGCACGACAGCTAACCACCTGACATTCGCCACAGCTTCGCCGATTTCAAGGATGCGTTGAAGCACCGATACGGTCCCACCGCGTCCGACGTCTGGAAGCGGGAGGCCGAACTGTGGCAGATGAAACAACTGCCACACCAGTCCGTCGACGATTTTCTCACGGCGACGCAGCATGCGAAACAGAAGCTAGACATGACCGCCGAACAAACCTTCATGGTTACTCTCAATGGTCTGCGGTCCAACATCCGGCAACATGTCATCCGGCATGACCCCAAAAACATCGACGATCTCCGAAAATGGGGTCGTCTGACTGAGGTGTCGCAGCAGGACGCCCAAGACGCTGAGCGCCATCTACTAGAAACGGTGCGAGAACTGGCAGCGGTCAAAGGAGAACTGAAGCAGCTGAGCATGGCTGCCATCAACGGCACCAGACGGCGCTCATGGTCGCCTACCACGTATCGCGTGTCCTTTTCAGACCTACCTGCTCAGCGTTCTTACAGCCCTGCAGTGCCATCCATCGGAAGTCACGAGTATCTGTCAGTAGTGCTAGAGGCAACACGTCCGATTACATAATGTACTTAACGCTTAATACTGAAGCCGCTTGCAGGCTATCACTTTTGTTTGCTTTCACGCGTTGCTTATGCTATGAAACTCTTCAATGACGGTCATTTCAATAGAATGATTAAACATTTTAAAGAACCGTTTTAACTGTCACAATATTGTACTTTAAAGGCAGCTAATTAAATGAAAGTGGTCAAACCTCGTCTTTCGTTTGATACATTGCATGAAAGGCTTTTGAAGATCATTCATTCAACTGAACAAGGTTAGGCCTGCATTTAGATTCCGAATACATTTCAATTCAATTGAACAGGTATGATTGTTCACATCGAAATAACATTGTGCTGTTAATATATGACATTGAATTTTGTTTTATGTTACAGTAAATTCTAAATTGTTGTCAATAAATTGTTGACCGAAAGCAGATTTTACTGTACAAACGCGATGCGCATTAGTCCGATCCACCGGTGATGCAGTAACGGGAAACACAAGTGGATACAGATTGCAACCGACAGAAAGACCTTTGGTAATCTAGTCCGACGCTTCAAGTAAGATGGGTGAACAAGGTCTTACAAAGGAGGTGCAATGTGATAAATAAAGTCATCTCAACGATTTACTTTGATTTTAATGCAGGAGAGATGATATACCAAATATGGAAATAAGGTTCAGAAGTCAGACAATATGCATCACTGCTCTTTTCTTTATCCTGCATTTCATAATCTCAGATTCTTACCAGTGTGCATGGTTATAGATGAAATTGAATTGCTTGCATTAGATCAAATCATATGAGAGCAGACCACATTAGATTAGATCAAACCGAATTAGAATAGATCATTAATCATTTTATCAAGCACTTCAATAATTGTTATCTAGCTAGGCCTTCTAGTTAAGGTAATAGCAGGAAAAAGGAAATGAACTATAATGAACACATCCTGGACATATCTGCGTGACCATTTTCAAAGACGAATCTCATGTATGCTAACTTTTGACAACGTTTTAAAAACTGAAAACTTAAAATTATACACGCAATGCAACAGCTACGTGACTGCTGGATCAAGTGACCAGAAGGTATACTAGTAGGTTTCTAGTAGGTTTCTACTGCATACTATGTTCTTTGTCTACAGACCATTTTAGTCCAGCGTCAATGTTTCGGATATTTTCAGGATGGAGTAGCGAACTGTAGCCTTCTACGGGCGCAGTTGTGAAGAAAAAGTTAAAGCATTCAAGCTACGGACAGCCACTGGAGCTAATCTATGAACTCGCATTCGTCAACCATCTCTTCGACCTCATCCCGATATTAGCCGGAGCTGAATGAAAATTGTCTCAGAGAGGATCGCTGTAAAGCAAGAAAGCCTTCCACTTTTCTGTTCAGCGTTGTTTAGCAATAGGGTATACGGTACCTTACACGTGTGCTGCAAGGTCATGTTCGATCGAAAATTTGCATGGAAGAACGCGATTCGGTAGAATATTTTAATGGGTCGATACCATTTCGAATTTGTATATATATATACATATATATATATATAATATTTATGAACGATAATTTAAGCACGACAAGGCTGAAAATTCACATTTATACAAGCTTCCGTTTCAGTCACTAGAACTCTACTGTATATTGAACTGCCTGTTATTTTTCTTTTAATTTATATTCAGTTTGAGTCTTTCTTTTGTGAAACTGTGCTGGCCCGACACTACTCGTAAACCCTCTTGTTAGTTGTGCAGGGCCAACAACCCTTCACATACATGTGTCCACATGTACAATTACTTAGTCGACAACGTAATATGAATGTTGTCATTGAATAGCTGGTTGCCGTAACCGTCCGTGATAGGTACTTAAACTCGATAGCTGCAAGCAGTGAGCGCGTTTAGCTGGTAAAATCAAATGTACACCAAAATTTAATGTCGACTACCACAGAGCGGTATAGAAATTGATAGCTAGATTACATCGTTAGGTAGGCTATATAAATGGCTGTTGGGTTAGCAAAAATGTTTACCACTGTCCAATAAATCCTACTATGGTACAATGAAGAAGAGAAGATGAGCAGTTCCTTAAGTTAGACTGAGAAACCGCCATGAGAATGAAGTATTAGCGACTTCATTTTCTTAACCTCGGCATATGAGAGCTGATGGCCAGTTCTCTCTTTCTATCTTTCTGTTTCTGTTTCTGTTTCTGTTTCTGTTTCTCTCTCTCTCTCTCTCTCTCTCTCTCTCTCTCTCTCTCTCTCTCTCTCTCTCTCTCTCTCTCTCTCTCTCTCTCTCTCTCTCTCTCTCTCTCTCTCTCTCTCTCTCTCTCTCTCTCTCTCTATATCTATCTATCTATCTATCTATCTATCTATCTATCTATCTATCTATCTATCTATCTATCTATCTATCTATCTATCTGTCTATCTATCTATCTATCTATCTCTATCTCTCTCTCTCTCTCTCTCTCTCTCTCTCTCTCTCTCTCTCTCTCTCTCTCTCCCTCTCCCACCGCCAGTGTACGCTCAGTGTAGCCTCCTCGTTATAGCCGAGTCGGCTATGGTACTGTGCGTGGGTGAAGCAAAAATCTCGAAACAGTGAAGCAGTTGCAAATCAACCTGTGTTTGCTTCAGGAGAGCGGCTGTCTGATTTCGAATGTCTGCTATGCCAGTGGAACGAGCAGCGACGACATAGCTTGTTTAAAATGTGTTCCCAGAGTAAATACTGTAGTAGTTGTTAGACAAACGTAACAGGCAAATTCGTCAAGTTCTGTCGCCGTGTTACGCTCGGATTGCACTGGGTGTTGCCGTGTAGTCTGGACATGTTCGTGCTCTCGAATCAAGAGTGACATGGCGGATCTGGCTCTCTTTAAAGCTTTATGTGTTTTATATAACGAGTTCCTACGTCAGGCTACCAGGCCGTAGTCAGGTCAACACCCAGAAGATCAATCTGTTAAGACATAGAGGCAGCTTATGGTGGATGAGAAATTTGAAAGGGATAGGTTTTAAGAACGAAATGACATAAGCAACTGCAAATTGCGACAGGGATTAAACAAAATGGAAGCTGACAGACTTCTGATACAACGGACGACGGTTCTACTGTTAGGTTTGATTTCTAATTTACTCACACTCATAGCCTAATCTGTTAAAAATTAAGTCCAAAAAGGTCCTTGATTGGTGAGGGCCTGATCTCATTAAGTATAAAAAGGAGGCGTTGCAAAGTTGTTCAAGATAACCGGGACAGGTTGAGATAATCGGGACAGTTCAAGATCACCGGGAGACGTCAAGATAACCGGGACAGGTAAAAATCACAGGGAGAGGTCAAGATAACCGGAGCAGGTCAAGATAACCGCGAGAGGTCAAGATAATGGTAACGAAACCGGGTCCGGTCGAGAACATCGGGAGAGGTCAGGATAATCGGAACAGGTGAGGATAACAGGGACAAGAAGAACTTGCATCAGAATTTATCGAGTGCATTTCATGTTTCCATGGTGCTAAACCTACTAACGCCATCCAGGACTGAATTTCTGCTTCTTCGAACTCCACAAATTCTGTAAACATGGGTAGCTCTGTCTCGTAATTAATTAGCCCTGTTACTGTCAGTAGTGGGCCTACACTATTGAATAAACTGTGCCTTGAGCGAACACCCTTCCTAAGTCCAAAGTTACACTCAGATTAAAGACTAATCACCCAAATCATAAAATCAGATTAAAGGAGGATCATCATTATTCCATCGCCGCGATTAACGAGGCTTTTCAGAGACCTACGAGGACAACATGTTGCGCTTGACTTCTTACTCTGTTTAGGTTTGACCAGCTTCGCTCTCTGTCAAATCTGTGATGAAGGAAACTATACGATACTCGACGATCCTAGAAGAAGTGCATGCAGCATGATCAACTATTCGGATCCGCTGTGCGATTCCGGTTTAAATGGAGGTAATAGTGTTTGCATTTACTACAGTTCGTTCTTTATGTAGTTACTTACATTTTGAACCTTTGAAGATTTTACCTTAAAATTGCGCTCTGAATCAATTACTCCTAGCAGGCTCTACAAGGGGGTGGGATTGTGAGAGTTCCACGGTTGCCGGTTTACCATGCACGATGGCCAGAAGAGGGCGTCTATCGTGCATGATGCTGATGTATATAATAAATTAATTTACAATTCTGACTTCTTAGCCATTAATATATACATATATATATATATATATCGACCAGTGTGGAGGTTGTTCTCCCATTACATGTGAGGGTTAGACGCCACCACTAGCAGGCTACCTTCAACAATATGTGACCGAATAGAAGAGCTGTTTGAAAAGGCAATCGGAAGAAGCTCAGTGAGATTCGTATTTAAGGAATTCCATAACAATGAATATACGAATGGAAAGTATCTGAACTGCACCTATTTCTGTAACTTCACAATGTTTTTGCCGTCTACAATTATATTTTAAATAATTTTCGCAACAGCTCAGTGGTATAGGTTTTCTTCCTCTGTTGGTGATACGATTGTTGAAAGAGAAGCCAATTGTCCTGTTCCAGTGTATCATTGCGGAACCAATGCACCAATATACATCAAAGGATTCGGTTCTCATCCGACAAATGGTAAGATACTATGAACGGAAGTGCGTATAACGCAGAAAAGCATAGTAGTTTATCCGAATTTTAGCATAACGTTTAGATTAAAAATCATCTGAATATCAGGACACAATTTATAAACCTTTCATTTGGGATTGGCTAACATTGTACAATGTACGCTTCCTCGTAAAACGGTTACTTATAAACCCTATGAGCCGAGCCTTCTAAGATCATATATGTTGTTAAAATTTTATTATTTAAGTGGAACGTCAATATAATATTTAAAGAATTTCAGTATCATAGCCTAGAGCTCTGTAAAACTACAAAGTAAAAATATATAGGCCTATTACTGAAAGATTAAAGAACGGCAATATAGTATTTAAAGGTTTTCAATATCATGTCATAGCTCTGTAACTTCTAAGCAACAAAGAATTCAATTTTATAGCATAGCTCTGTAACTAGTAAATAACACGAGGATTGTTGAAAGATTATAGCGGCGCATCGCTTCTCAACTCTTCCTCTTCGTCCTATAGGCCTAATTATATACCTAAGCTACAACTCCTTGAGCGTTCAATTCCTTTTCAGGCCTAACAACAGTCAACACAGCAGTCTACAAGCGTTCGAAATAAATCGTCATAATTTTAATGCTGTTACAGATTATTCAACAACAACTGCAACAGTTTGCGCTAACTGGGTACGTAACCCTTGCTACTTGGGTCACACGATTCAAATTCACCGATGCCCAGTTCAAGGAGATCCGAGCTACTACTTCTTGTACAAGTTGAAATCTACAGGGTGTAACCTATCGTACTGTGTCGGGTGGCTAGGGTCTTGTGATCAGTGCGCATACTGGAATGGAGTTTCGTGCTTTCGTGAGTATATATCCTGGTATGAGTAGGCCTTTCTGTGAATATCTATCAGTTGTGCTAGAGGCAGTACGTACGATAACATAATGTACTTGACGCTTAATACTGAAGCCACCAGCCTATCACTCTGTTTTACACGTTGTTTATGACATGAAGCTCTTCAATGGCGGTCATTTCAACAGAATGATTGATAGGTCGTGCGTAACTATTTTAATTTTGTTTTCTTACGAACGTTATTGAATGTTGAATTTTCCGGAGTGCTTTGTTCGAACAGGTAAATTATATATATATATATATATATATATATAATATTTATTTATATATATATACTAAGACAAAATACTAAAACATTATTATAATAAGACATTACTGTAACTTCTATCTTATGCTGTGCGCTGTAGTAATAAAATAAAAATTTAAACAACTGAAGTGCTAGTTGCATAGTTTGGCAGCTTTACTACGATACATCCTGTAATAAATTCATTTTACAGTGACGCATGCGAGACATGAGACTTCCAGTTCATATAGCAATCTTAGAACACGATATTATGCATTGAATCTATAATGGAGATAATACGATGGATGTATAGACTTGATAACTACGTTACAGGTCGCACGCGATGAATAGGCCTACGAGTATATGTAAGTATTATCAATCGTGGATGCTTGACTATATGAGGTGCACTGACTGTTTTAACTGTGCCTTGAATTTCTGCAGTGGTCGTCACTGTCAGAGAATTAAACAAATAAATGAATAAATAAAGGTTCTATAATATTACTGCATTTCAACAAGAATTATGCAGTCGCAAGCAAAGTCTCTGTAAATTTCAACAGAACTTTGTCATAAGTTTGTTCCTTTAACGGATGCTAGTTAAACCTATTATATTTTCACCATTTGACATTTGGTTTAGAGACTGTGTTGTAGATGTTACGAATATGTTGCAAGACGTCGTATTCTAAAGCACTGGAAGTTCGCTAACCACCGACATTCTGGACAACAGGAAGAAGAAGATGAAGACGAATAGACACAAAATTTTACTTATCGGTGGCGTGCAGAAATAGATACAACACCATATGCAGGAAATGTTTTGTTGAACAGATTCAAACAACACGATATATGTCAATTAAGTGAAAGTCTGTTCTACGGGTAGACCTATGGTCCAATAGGCCTACAGAGGAAGGCACAGGAGCTCCATTTACTTTGAGGATGCGCGGCACTTGCCAATTTGCGGTTGCGGACGAGCGCAACCGTGCGTGCCAGATTTTAAACGATAAATTTCCTGTATAATAGGCCTATTCTTAATATTCCATTTATGAAAAGGACGTGAATTTTCTGTTTAAGAACTCTTCATCATCCGTTTTTTACGTGAAAGCAAAAAGTGTTTAAAAAATATGTGTATCCATGGGTGATAAATAATGACTGTTGATTTTGTTGCGTTCTAATGTTTTATTTTTCAATGAATTTTGATACTGAACGTATACCGTAGTCTACAATATCATTTAAACAACTGGTAAATGATTCTGCTGATTGTCAAGTGTGAGTGATTGTCTTGGGCAATTAAGATTGTCAACTTATTTATGTTCACTTTCTTCAATTTAATTGTGTCCCTTTTGTTGGAGTCTATTTCTTGGTGATCCAGTCATTACCTGCTATCAGAAATGCACTGAAACTGATTTATTGAGCGGCAGCCACCATCTTTGAATTACATGATCTTTCTGAAACCAGTCAGGACTCTCCTGGTATATCAATAATACTAAGGTACAGTACCTTAAAACCTTAAAAATCTGAAACGATGTAATCAACTTTAACAACGACGAGCAGGCATTAAAAGCTACTGGGAGAACAATGCAGCTCGTTGCTACCATGCAACTATTTTAAAGAACCGTTTTAACTGTTGCAAGGTTGTAACTTTAAAGGCAGCTAATCAAATGAAAATGGTCAAACTTCGCCTTTCGTTGATACATTGCATAAACGGCTTCTGGAAAATTGTTCAACTGAACCAGGTTAGGCCTACATTTACATTCCAAATTCATATCAATTCAGTTTTAAAAGAATGCCTGTTAAAAACATCGATATAACATTGTGCCGTTGATAAATAACATTGGATTTTATTTTATGTAGCAGTAAACTCAGCTATGCTAAATTCTTGGCAGTAAATATTTTCCGAAAACAGGTTTACAGTACAAATGCAATGCGTTTTGGACCGATCCACCGGTGATGCAGGTACGGGAAACACAAATGAACACAGATTGCAAACGACCGAAAGTCCTTTGGTAATCCAGTCCGACGATTCAAGTAAGATGGGGACAAGGTCGTACAAAGGAAGTGCAATTATGATAAATAAAGTCATCTCAATGACTTATTTTGATTTGAATGGTGGACAGATGTACTGAATATTGAACGAAGGTTCAGGCATATATCAATATGCTCTTTTGTTTCATCCTGCTTTTCATAGTCTCAGATTTTTACACAATGTAATACATTTGTGCAAGGTTAGATCAGACCAAATTAGATTAAGTCAGTAATAATTTATCAGACTCTTCTATAATTGTTGTCTACGTACTAGTTAAAGTAGTAGCAGGGGAAAGGAAATGGCCTATATCGAACACATGCAGGACATATCTGCATAACCATATTAAAAGATACAATTTCATCTACGCTAACTTATGACAACTTTTACCAAAACTCAACACTTTAGATTACACACGTAAAATATCAGCCACGTAACTGCTGGTTCAACTAACCAGAGCTATAATAGTTTTCTACGATTTATAATATTCTTTGTCTACAGACCATTTTCGTCCAGGATCGATGTCATCATCAAAGAATTCAATGGTTCGTTGTTTAACTACGGACAACCACTGGAGCTAATCGCATTCGTCAAATAATTCAAAGGTCGTTGTTCAACTATGGAAAACCTCCGGAGCTAATCTATGGACTCACATTCATCCAACTGTCTCTTCAACGTCATCCTAGATATTGGCTGAAGCTCGTTGAGGATCGTCTGAGAGGGATCGCTGTGAAGCAAGAAAACCTGTCCACTCTTTCTGTTCAGGGTTGTTTAGCAATACATTACACTCGGGCTGCGATGTTATATTCGTTAGAAAATTTGCTTCGAACAACGATTCGATAGAATATTTTAATGGGTCGATACCATCTCGAAAGCATATATATATATATATATATATATATAATATAATTCTGTATATTGGATGGATAAAAAGAAGTTCTATCAAGTAAAGTAATACTTCGGAATTAAACTTGGTCAGGAACATATCTGCACATGACCTATCATGATTAATCACTGCATATAAACCTACCTCTGTGTGTAGGAAGAGCCCGCGACTGTGGAACAATGTAGTAGTAATGAAACTGGGCTCTAAATCGGAATTAATGACTGGCGTAAAACAGAAAATGTCTTTACATGATATGAGCAACCTTTACCAGCGCAACTGAAAGTTGGACTTCTAACCTTAGCACTAGCTTGACTGGGGTCATTATGCACTTCGCAAGTGCGCATATTTAACGATAATTTAAAAGTGAAGGCTGATAATAAAAACTTACACAAGAACTTTGCTGTATATTTAACTGTCCCATCTCTTAACTTTGGTTCCACGTGTGGGAATACATACTTCAGAAAGTTTCAAACCAGAAATTATCTTAAATAGGCTATTTGACGTTATTGACGTTAATCAGCAACAATTGGTGAACAAAGCAGAAAAATGGAAGTGTTGTGCTACTCAATCAGTGATAACATACCCGAACGAATTCATGCATATTCAATTTTCTATTCATAGTAAGAGCTTCAGTGTACTTCAACTGAGTATTCCTGTAGTTCTGGACATATTCAAGGATCCTGCATTAGTTTGGCGTGTTTTGGAACATCATCAGTTCAATTTAAGTATGGCTATTATGTTTGTGTCTAGTTCGACACGTTAACTCTATGGAACTGTTTTTATTACATTGAGGATATGCTTCACACGATATACTGTAGCTGCTTTCGCGTTTTTGAGTCATTTTCTGCTATTAGATTAATTAGACATTTGTGTTGTCACAACGATTTTTGAAATCAAACTCGCCATAATTTCTCTTCAAATCAATTATTTCTATGAATTTACTATTGAGGAGATTATTGTTTCCATGGTTATTTTGGAGATATGCTTTGCTGTTTATTTTATCTGTTGAATTTTAATTTGAAAATGTCCACTCCGTTACCGTCACTTTCACACATTGCCGCAATAATATTATAGAAATACGACTACAAATGATAGTTTTCCAAGGACTTAATGTGATTCGTAAATAGGATTGAAACGCCTTTCATTTAAGAAGTTTGTCATTAAACGAAACAGTACCTATTATGGCTAAATGCATTATTTTCAGCTGTCACACGAAATAATGTCCACTCCGTTACCGTACATAAATCCTTGCACTACTACCTACTTACGAACATATGGGCCTGCTGCAAATTAGTTGTACCATTTATGACGTATGTGCTTGTGTATACTTCCCTTTAAATGCTGACTTTTCGAAGTGATGCGGTAACAATTTCGTTTAAAAGATGTAATCTATGTATGATACGTTTAATAGGCGTCCACTCCGTTACTGAGAATTAACCTACATTGAAGATGCTCAGGTTTGCAACAATTATCAGGTTTCAACTCCTAAATGAACAAAATTGATAGGTAGGAAAATGTGGTCTGAAACGTTGGCGATAATAAATGTGTTTCATGTTATGTTGAAATTGTCCACTCCGTTACCTGTCCACTCCGTTACCTGTTACACAGCAACGGATTGGACAGAGTAGTAATGGAGTGGGCAATGTTAGGTAATTTACGACAAAATAGCATTTCATTAATGCTAGTTTGGGACCTGCATTGAGCATGGGTAAGAAGCTGGATGGTGTGGAGAAATTTGACTACGTCAATGGATAAAATGTGCTACCATATCCAGTTCATACAGGCATGACCCACTTGCAAAATGGGAACACCTTAAGCCAATACTTCTCGATATGCGCCAGAAAAATCCAGAAATAACAGACCTCCATTTGTTCTCCGATTGGTCTACCACCCAATATCGAAATAAACAGAATTTCTATTTGATATGTACGAGGATTTTTAGTCTTGGATTTGAAAGGGATAGCTGAGATTTTTTCATTGGCCATGGTAAAGGCACACCGGATGCAACTGGAGGGTCTTTGAAGAGGCGATCTGATTCCATGGTAAATATGGAATGTGATATTCCAAATGCAAAGGAACACTTTCAAGAAAGAAGAATCAGTGGTAAAACTGTATTTCATTGATGGTGCTCATATAGATGCTTTGGAGAAGACATGTTGCCCTATCAATGGAACAATGCAAATTCATCAGTTATATACAGATACAAACTTGTGTATATCCTACCTTAGTCTGAGTTGTTTCTGCATGAGACATCAGCAGATGCAAATTCGGATATAAATTCAGCGATCTATAGCACACTGTCAACCAAGTCATTTTATAAAAAAAACGTCGTTATCTCTGTCCAGATAATCGTGAAGAGACCGATAGTGGTAACGTTGACAAGTTTCGCCTAAAGCGTTCAAAACGCATTTCACCAAGATTCATGTGACAAAACTGCTAAATTGCTTTTTAAATCCGTAGTGTAGTTCTGTGCGTTTGTTTATGCATGCATGTTGCCATGCATCTTAGGTTCATTTGTCTTAAGAACGATGCATACTTTAGCGTTCGAAATTGGTAAAGGAGTAGACATGGAATGGTAACGGAGTGGACATTTCTTTTAGTGTAAGACAATGCTGTACTGCATGTTACCGAGTTGATAATTACGAGTTTACTAAAAAATATAGTTAAACACAGTGTAGTTAAGAGTAACATGTAATTATTTGATGTTGCTTTGGTTTTTCATTAAAATGTATGGAGAAGCAGGTTTGGTAACGGAGTGGACATTGCTAATTTGGGTGTTGTCAAAATACTTGTAAAAACTGATGAAACTACAATATTAGTGTGCAAACGCGCCCATATTTCTAAAGCACATACATTACTGGTCAACATAAGATGAATAAATTATTCATCTGAAAGAAAAAAATTTCTTGCATCTCCAAAAGTGAACTTAATCTAATACCAGAAAATGTCTCTTTTATCTCTTAATCCAACTTTTACACAGTCGTCTCTCCAGTCACAAAGTTAACACTGACTGAGACAATATTGTTTTGTCTAAGTTAAACTACAAACAAACGTTTTACTAACTGAGTTGTCTGCATTGTTTACACAATAACAGAAATTTATACTTTTAAAAGCTATAATGCATTGCAAAATTGTGACGTTGATGGTTTCAACCTTGAGGAAAAATTTCAAAGCAAGCCAATGTTGTGAGCTATAGGATCGGCGAAAGAGAAAGGGATATGCTAACTGCAATCAAAAAATTATTGCAACAATAATTTTACACATCTGTGTGGCCATAATACTAAGTCATTATACTAAGTTTATACACTAGCTGAGGCAAGTAATTGTTTTGGGTATAATTGCATTTTTCCCTTGTAGCGATATTCTAGTAAGAAGACAATACTAAACGTGTAAGGCTGACCTTATTGAGCGACACAATAGTAAGCTACATGGCATTTCAATGCAAGTCACAAGTTTCAGGAAGATGGGATTATTAAAAATAAACCGAGAACATAGAGGTTCTCGGTTTATTTATAATAATCCCATCTTCCTGGAACTTGTGACTTGCATTGAAATGCCATGTAGCTTACTATTGTGTCGCTCAATAAGGTCAGCCTTACACGTTTAGTTTTATTCGCTAACAGTAATCTCAATCTAGAATATTGCTACAAGGGAAAAATGCAATTATGCCCAAAACAATTAGACCCACAAACGTGTAACTATATTGGCACTTCTTTGTTCTTTGTGTTGAAATTGATGGCTTAACTTGATTTCATTTGATGACATTATTACAGTTTGCAGCTGCTAACAGTCGCAGATGCTTCTGAGCTGTTGAAAATGAAGAGAACAGATTCGAATTTTGATTACAATTTTACGCTGACTGTATGTTATGAGTTCGAAAATGCAAAGTGTTAAAGTTGTGCTGGAAGCATTGACTACTAATTCGAGCAACACGGCGCACAGCATTGACCCATGATTGTCATGTCTTTAGGGCGTCCAATCATTTCATGCTCTATGCGACAAGGGGCCCTCGTGTGTGATTAGCATGGCCGCCGCCCCCGAGTATATATAGACTGTAGACTTTTCGGTGAGAAAACCAGGTGGCAACGCTAGGAAAACCGATGCTGCTAAAACTTCACGACATGTCTTCTTCTTAGAGCTAGCTTAAGGAATTGCTCTTCCTCATCATCTTCTTCTTTGCATTCTTCTTGGCATCCTTCTTGGTATTCTTTTTCGCATTCATCATCATCAGCCAAAAATTTCTTGAGTGTAGCCAAAGCTACCCAACAACCGTATAGTCGCCTTTCAAATTAAACGTCGAACATATGTTTTTCTACCGTCCTACAATAATCACAGAAAAAATCTGCACTATAACGGAATTCCTATTTCAGGCAAACGAGAGCTCTTTAAGCGTTTTGATTTCCGATATAGGGCCAATTGAATAGAGGATCTGCCATGGTGCAATCAAAACATTTAGCACTAAAGGAACAAAAATATCGACGAGCTGTTATCGGATTTGCTTGCCTATTATTCGCTAAACAGTAATCTCATTTCTGATAGGCTGATGAAAGGACGTCATCTGGTGGAGTTTCCGCGCACAATAGCGTCATCTGTCGATCACTAGGCGCCTCTTTTCTGCGCACCGCAGGGTGGATGTCTTACGCTACGTCGATGTCCATCGAGGACGCTAATGCTTGAGCTGGTCTTTAATCACAGTCCGTCGATAATCTCAGAATCTATTCACACGCACGCATTGGACGAGAACCTACGCATGCGTTGACATCATTGACTCGGCCGTCGACGACGAGATGAATGCTTTCATTCGATCGGAGTTTATTCCGAACGGGAAATTGGGAAGAGGAGAACCAGGCAGGTCGAGCGGTACATGTTTTCGTCGCTCGCTCCTTGCCAGCCGTTGGTATGTATTTGTGTATGTATGTATGGCATATGTACATGCATACGTGCATACATACATGCACAAATACATGCATGCATACACAAATACATACACATATGCATACATATATAAAATATATATGCATGTCTGTATATATGCATGAATGTTTCTATGTATGTATAATTTATATCGATCGGAGTTTATCGACCCAGGTGACACTGCTTCCCTTTCTGTGTCATCCGTGTACCCAAGCTAAGCAAATTGTTTCGCCTGTTTTTTTTTGTTTGAATTGTTTCCATGTTCAATTTGGTTACCGAATAAAGATTGATTGATTGATTGATTGATTGATTGATTGATTGATTGATTGATTGATTGATTGATTGATTGATTGATTGATTGATTGATTGATTGATTGATTGATTGATTGATTGATTGATTGATTGATTGATTGATTGATTGATTGATTGATTGATTGATTGATTGATTGATTGATTGATTGATTGATTGATTGATTGATTGATTGATTGATTGATTGATTGATTGGTGTGTTGTGAATGTATTTATGCATGTATATGTATAAATGTGTGCATGTATGTGTATGTAGGCCTATGTGTGTATGTATTACCGTCAGGTTTCTGAATTACAGCAAATGTTGCTATCCAATTTTTAAACGATTCTATAAAATTATATATAATTACGTATGGTGTAGTATCCGGCCACTTGAGAATGTCATTTAAGTCTACTAAGTTGTGGCCAGACTCTAGATTCTAGAAGGTTGTCAAGTTTGACAAACTTTAGAAGGTGTGTTAGAACTTCGGCCATCTGGCGAGAAACGTACTTTGTATAAGCTTGGAACATTATAGTCTAAGTGAGCTTTGCAGTTAGGTTTGGTCTAGCGAAACTCAGAGGTGCGTTTACACGCAGGCGCACTATGTATAGGAGCGCGCCTAGGCCCCCCAAATCTCGGATAGCCCCAAACGAATTAAAATATTTTTTTAAATTATAAAATATAACATTAAACCAAATAACTTCACATTCCTTGAAATAGCTTCTGTAAGTAATCATGATTATAAGGTCAATGACACTCACAAAAACGGCTCCAAGTTCAACTTCGTGGGTTTTGCACACGATTGGCTAAACACCACCAGAGTTTTAGACTCAGTCTACACGTTCAAAAGGGCCCACAAAAATGTTTGCGCCTAGGGCCCCATTTTCTGTAAACGCGACTCTGGCGAAACTCTGCTGCTATGATAGCTAGCGAAGGCTCCGTTAGTAGATTATAATAATTGTACAGGATAACGGTGACCCTTATTAGATTTGGACGTCGTTGTTGTCTGTTTCGCGTGTGATACGACCGACAGTTGTTTTGTTTTATGAAGGCCGCTTCTGGTTTAAATGTTCTGCTTTTGGTGAAGCTGCTGCTGCTGAAGCCGTGCTGTTCTTTTCAAGTTTCGGCTCTGTTCATTTAGAGGTATAATTTGTCATGTATTATTTATTTACAAAAATATATTTTTTATCAAAAACCCTAGCGAAGTGTTTTCATTCCACAGTGGACCTCTAACAATGTATTATGATAGAATAACCTTTCCATAGATATGCGTGTTGTTTTAACTAGAGACTGCGCACACCTTTCACTGTTCTTTATTAGTTGGTTTTCTTAGTGTAGAATTGTTCAAATTGGGTGTACAAGCAAAAGAAAGACATATTTAGAATCAGGAAACAAAGCTGATGATAACCTGATATACTAACATCCTGAGAAATAGAAAAAAATAAATCGAAATTTTTCTGCTCAATGGATCATTCCGTAGGCCTATCAACTCAACCAATGATTCCGACTCGACAATTCAGAATTTCTTGATTTTTTCACCAAAAATTCCTGATCATATGGTATGAACAACTGGAAAATTTCACGCGTCTATAGCAAAAATTGACGGAGATATAGGCTGTTGAAGTTGCGGGGTAGGTCGAAAATTTTACGCGAATTTTTGTCATTTTCAGACTTCCATAACTTTTGATCTAGAGCAGCTACACACATTTGGTTTTCAGTTTTGAGTTCTAAGCACTGCATAGATTTACAAGGTGAAGCCAAATTTGTTGTCTTTGATCTGAGCAATTAACCAAAGTTGTTGCAAAGTGTCAAAAATTTCTTGCCGAACCAATTTTTGCCATGTTTGCTGAAACACTACACCTGAATTATATGTCACAAAGGAATAATTTTTGTGTGGTTTTATCCAGCTATTGGTGGAGTTGTAAATGTGTAATTTATTTGTGTCTTGGTCGACAGGAACTACTGTAGCACTTTGCCAAAACCTCTTCATCTCCACAATAGTGGTCACTTTTAACTGACCAAACGGTCGTGTATCACCTGATAAACAAGTAAAACATGCATCAATGGAAAGCTTGAAGAACAACCTTTTTAGTGATACCAAACTCTTGTTGGTATTCTTTAGATTAGGTTAGTAAAAAAGTTTTCAAAAGCCATGATATTTGCAGTTTGCGGTGGTACATTAACAATTGCACAACATACATAATTTGAAAGTAAATAGCATAGAAAGTTTCAATAATGCATTCTAAAGTTGTGAATCAAGCACACATTCAATATGTAAAATTGGAGAGCTTTTAAAAGTGTGTATCTGCAGTTTTTTTAAACAAATGTTTCATTTATAATTTTGTCATCCAATTGATAATGCCATCCTGTTATGGTTATGGATGGCACCCAATAATCATCTTTATTTCTGGGCCACTGGAATGAACCTATGATCCCTGTATCAATGGTGAATTCATATGTTTCTGGAACCTTCTTTGCATTTTTAAATAAGGTCTAGTATTCAGCTCTTAGCAACATCAGTTATGTATTAGGCACATAGAAGAGATTATGTTCAAGTCAGTCAGCTCAAAGAAACAGTTGCTGTTCACTGAAAATGTGGTTTGTTGTGACGGTTTGAAGAACAGTCGTTTAACTGTACCATTAATTCCATTACAAGGACAATAGCAGCATAAAGAAGCCATTCAACACTCGTCTTCATATCACCTAGATTGTTCATGAGAATGCTAAGATTTTTAAAGTTCTTGTGCTTGCTAGCAGTTTCATCACTGAAATGCTCGATAGTCTTGATGGTTGTATGGAGGCCAGGCACTTTGATCATGGCATGAAGTGTGATGGCATCATATGCAAATATCACTCACAACACAGGTGCTGAAACACTGTATTTTAAATCTTTCTGGTAGTAGATGGTAAATGGATAGAGATTAGCCTGTAAAGCGAGGAGTTCATATCCAGTGGCCATTGAAGCATTTCTGAACCAATCTGAAGTCACAGATGATATTGATGAAGCAACTATATCGGTTTATTCCAGTGGTGCCCATAAATTGCATCGAAATATGTGTGGTAAGGGTTTTCCCTGCATCATCTGCCTGCAGCATTTAAGA
Source organism: Allolobophora icterica (assembly GCA_963556255.1). Taxonomy (NCBI): domain Eukaryota; kingdom Metazoa; phylum Annelida; class Clitellata; order Crassiclitellata; family Lumbricidae; genus Allolobophora; species Allolobophora icterica. The sequence continues at coordinate 25,718,018 of OY744617.1, forward strand.
CCAATTGCTCTTAGGACAGACGTGTCTTTGGAAGCCCTATTAGCACAGAGTTACAGTAGTCAATGCGTGCATATTTACACCTCCTAGCAGGGTTGTACATTTTTAGGTTGTTTATTGAGGCAATTACCCCAACAGTGGACTCCTTGAAGAACGGTACTGTTGACATGTTGAATGATGCATCCGATGTAGGTTGTAATAATTCAAGTGTCTGATTTCTTGGTAAAGAGTTGTTTACATGCTGGGTTAAGGTCAGTGCAGTCACTAGTCCTGTCATACATGATTATGCCAAACCGTTCTAAAACTGCAATAGTTGCTTCATCAATGTCATCTGTGACTTCACATAGGTTCGGAGTGAAAGACTGGAAGTGCTTTACAATTATTGGGACCAAGGGAATTTTACAAATCATGAATTGCAATCAGGCCTGATTGCAGTCCCTGCCAAATGGATGCAAAATTCATAAATTTATAAATTCTGTAAATATGCAACTACCAAAACGACAACATCAGTATCAGATGTGCTTATGGCAATTTTTTGGAACCAGTTTGGGCAGCATGTTGACAGTGAAGGCATAGGTGAGTGTCGGCCTCTTCATGAGTGCTTGGATCAATGCTATTGATGTCAGTATGGTTGCACTGCAGCATCTTACATGATCATCACAAGTCACAAAAATCAACTCATCTGGAATGTTTACAGTGGTCATAACGTCCACAAGAAAATGAAGCCGTTCAGTTTTGTTGTCATCGACTTGCAAGAACTCTGTCCATTTCATTCCAAACCAATATTGCCGTATACATGAGATGGACTGCATCCGTATCAGAGTTCTGATTTATTTGTTCCAGCGCCATGCCTAAATTTTCACGAAAAGTTAAAAGAACATCTCGTACATGACTGCCAACAGTCAAGTCTGGAAAGTTTTCTAGTAAATGATCCTTATGTCGAGTAGCTTAATTTAGGTTTACTTGTCAAGAAAATACCATAATGCTATAGTTGTTCTGCATAAAGTTGGCCAAGTTCAGCTAGTTTGAATGCTGGAGGCAAAATGTCGCTGGCTCTGGCTTCTTCCAAATATGCAACAATTTCAGCTAATGCGACTGATTCCGCATCTAACCAGTAACCAGGTTATACACTTTACATTTTCAGTTTCACATGTGACATGCTGCTTTACGTAACAGATCTAGCAACCAAGCAGGGTGGTATTTGGCCTCGATTGCAATCATATCGCCACTTGACCAATGACCACTTTCCTAGCACCCTCTGGCAAAATATACACTTACTACGCTTGCCCACCCGTGACAATTCCATTGCCGAGTTCGTATACTGTACACTTCGATAGCCCTACAGTGTTATTATGCTGACGGAGGTAATCAGACGACAACAGCGCTAATTTAAGGATTTACTCCCGAAATTGTTATATCATTAACATAACTGTAATATAGGCCTAATTATATTATTTATATTATTATTAACGACAGCGTATAAGGGAATTAAAACCCAAGTTGATAACCCATATCAACGTAAAACACACGTAAAGATGTACCACAATCAGCCCAATTGTGCGCAACTAAGCCCAAGTAGACGGCGTTGTCATCTTTTACAAAAAGTGAATAAATTTCATTATTTACAATCAAATTCACAGGTGTTAGTATATCAGATTATTTTTTATATATTTTAAGGTATTAAATTAGAAAGTTTGGTGCTTGTACACATAACTTGAACGATTCAGTTGTTTGTTGTTTCTTATTGACCCCACTATATCGCTTGAGTTGGGCTGGGAGCGCCTCTGCTTATGTATCTTGGAAATCCGTGAATGAATGTTTAATCTGTATGATGCATTTTAAGTGTCATTTATGCGAGAGATCAGTTGTACAATAAAAGTGGTTAAAACCGAGTTATTGGCTCTAGAAATCTGAGTTCTCTGATTCTGGGTCCGTTAACCCCAAGGTCCTTTAGAGAGCAACAACATCGTTAATCATTGTACAACGTCGTGGCGTTAATACCACCGAGATCTCGGAGCTTGAGTAATCTTAATCGTAAACTTCAAATTTCTAAAGCACCAGTCTAAAGCTAAGCGCAGGGCACCAGTTTATTCACGAGTGCTGCGTCGTGTCAGAGGTGTCAACTGAAGATCTGAGTCCTGTTTCGTACAGCGCGGTTGCGTAAACAGGTCTATAATTAGCGCAGTTGCCACTCGATGACCTCTTAACTTTTATGTGTAGAACACACGCCACAACAGCAAAAGGAGAGAATTTTTGCGCCTCAGGGAAAAGACTTCGACGGTCGCCATCACGCGGGGTTATCGGCACTTTCGGCAGTCCTCTGCATCGTTGAACCTCGTCTAGACGATGCCTAGGGCGCACTTGTTTATCCCTCCGATCGGTCCGCACCAACGCAACGATTCGCTATGTGGCGCTTGTACAAGCCGACCGTAAATTGCGGTCTGGAATTTACGCAGCAGGCGACATAAAACGGTTTTCACGTGCGGTAATTATTCGTTGCGTGACGCTGAAACCGGTTTTAGGCGAAAGATTATTCTGTTCACAGCGCTTTTAGGAATCTGATTTTAGCGCAGCTTGTCCGAGTCCTCTATTATCGCCCATCGATCTTTCGCTTAATCCCAAACACAGCAGCTTATGTCTTTAACCACCGATCGAACTCACTGCCGTCGACTCGATATACTTGGATATGTATTCAGCTCGTCGGAATGAATCGGTGCTTTACTTTCTTTTGTCGTCGGCGTTTTATGGTTGGGGAGGATCAATGGAACTTTTATGGAATACTTCCCTAAAGAGCTTCCGGGAGAGGAGATGATCGGAGCTGTGCTAGTCCGGACACGTGTCGGTTGTTAGTTACACCTCAGGCGTTCGTGACAAGATGTCACGCACGGGATGGCAGAGCGGTGGTGAAACGGTTTTGAATCGATAATAAATGGGTCGTTTAGAATAATTAAACGTGGGATGTATCAGGTGCATAGAAGAGTCCAGTGAAACGTTGATCCATAGTTGCCTGCACTGTTTGAACTAAGAGGAAGACTAACTATAATGAGGAGGCGCCTATGCCTAAAGCTATACAATAAGTTTCAAGTGTTTTATTCTAGATTGAACGTATTTCTTGTGTTAATGTTTATTAGAAATTTTAGATTATATTTATACATAATGAATGTATTTAGCAATGGATATATGCAAGTGATGACTACAATGACACTGAGTCATTGAAGTCTGTGCGAATTTAAATTATACATGTGTTAAATGGAGGATCCTATTTATACATAATCGTCATACATGTACAATCATACATGGTGTAATATAATACACCTTTACCTGTAACTACTCATAAAATGCTAAAAAAGACTCCACCACTAGGGTGAGAAAAATATGAAATAATATCTTGTTGCTCCTTCTTCGAACACAGGCAGTCGAGAGTCTGCGGAAGTAATATGATTGATTCGTGGCCATTTCAAAAGCACCCTAAGATCAATAACACATTTAGGTTACGACTCTTCTGTTTGACACTAAAAACTGTCCAGACACGACGTCCTAGATCGATAGACAGACGCACAGGCATGTAGAAAGACAAACAGACAGCCATACAGAAAGATAGACGAACGGAGCTCCAAATCCGTTTAACTTCGCTTCCCAGCGTCGAATACCAGAAAACCATTTGCAAGGTTCTGCAAAAGGCGCTATAATAGATGTTCATATTCTTTTGGATGTCACGTTGCATGCAGAGGCTAGAATTGACGTCATGACTGCTCATTCAATATTTATACTCTATGGTCGACTACAGAAGCACCATTGCACCGTTTTTCACGTGACGCCAAAAAAGGCGCTATACAGACAACCATGCGTATTCTGTCAATATTTACATTCTTTGGTCTCCTACAATGTCGTCCAAAAACGACTCGGCGGTGCTGACTGGTGCTAAGACGGTGCACTTAGGCGGGCAGACGTTGCCTCAAAGGTTCTGGCTGTTAACTGCCGTGTTCACGAACGACGCCCGCTATTGTGTTGCAATCTCGCCCAGGAAGAGCTCTCTTAATTCATTTAGCGCATATTGACCACCAGCGTTTAAGGTAAAAGCGCTTTTATACATCGACTTTAGAGAAGCCAACTGCGGGGACTTGAGACCTTAACTCTACGCGAAAGTTTTTGTATGCCCGTTTGAACGCATGTATGTGTGAAGCTTTATTTATAATAAAGATACTATATACAAAAAACAATCATGCATACTTACAAACGTACTGATAGAGTATGCATTCGAAGTGTACAAGCATTGATTAGGGTTTCTTCTATTATAGACCACCTATAGATTTCTAATTGTAATTTATTTCAATTACATATTTACATACATACATACATACATACATACATACATGCATGCATACATACATGCATACATACATACATGCATACATACATACATACATACATACATACTGTTAGCTTGTTAGTCTAGAGGTGAAATGTGAGTTAGAATGATATGAGAAATGACAAGAAAAACGAAGACTTTCGCAATATTAATAAAACGTATATTTACACTATGTACATAATTGAAACGATACTCACACATACAAGACAAAGCAGACGACAAAAGACAGACTCTCCGAGAAGACGCCTGCACAAACTCCACAAAGGAAGATACAACTCGAGAACCGGCAATTAAACATGAGTAGCGACCACGTAGGGTACACTCTCGGAAAATGACCACAAAAGGGTACTTACAATGCGTGACACAACCAGTGCACGTCTTACGCCTTACTTAACTAAAACCGGTCTCCCTGTAGACACAAGAACACTGCTATATATAGTCAACGAGACCATCCTACATTTAGCTTCAAACGAGGTGCGTCTTAACTAAGGTTAGTAAGTGCACGTGAGGATGATAATGGCGGGATGGCTGAAGGCCAACTCCCAACAGACCCCCCGACAACGAAAAAGAGGAAACATTAAAAGTGTTTCCGACCATGCAGAAACCACAAGTGCCAACGAATTTAAACTATCTCCAAAGTTCATCAAAGCAACAGTCTAGTAGAAAAATCTACGAGTCCGTAGAGATATATGAAAAGTTCGTACATTTAAACTGAGGGGCGACTTAATATGTCTGGCAACACGCCGATGCTTAATGTTCAATGAGTACTGTTGGAGTTCAAGACTCCATCGCAAAAGTTTCTCATTCGAAGGAGCCATGCGATTTATGAACTGTAGTGCGCTATGGTCCGTATAGACAACCACTGGAGCCGAACCAAAGTACACGCTGAACGCGCGTACACCTACCACCAGCGCAAGTGCCTCCTTCTCAATGGTCGAATAGCGTACTTCAGCCAAACTCAACTTCCGACTCAGGTAGCAGACCGGGTGATCAATCTCGTCAGTTATCTGAAATAGACAACCTCCCAAACAAAAGTACGAAGCATCCACAGCTAAATAAAACGGTTTATCAAAATCTGGCGGTTTAAGTATGGGCCGCGAAGCCATCCTAGACTTCAAATCAATGAATGCATTCTCAGCCTCAGGAGACCAAGTAAACCTGTGACCTTTCTTAAGTAACAAAGTAAGAGGCAACGTTAACTGAGAGTAATGCGGCAGAAACTTGCGGTAATAACCAGCCAAACCCAGAAAAGATTGAACCTGCTTCTTATTTTCAGGACGCGGAAATCTTAGCAAAGACTCGACCTTCTGCATGCGTGGCTGAATAGAGTTCAAACCAATATGGTGACCCAGAAAATCTATCTCTGCATTAGCAAAGACACACTTCTTCAAATTCAAGTCTGTGCACAGCCGCAGAGACCCATCCGATTTAGGTACAAGTACAATAGGCGAAGCCCACGCACTTTCGGACTCCTCTACAATGCCTTCTTCAATTAGGCCTTTAATCTCTTTGTCTACCTGTGCCATACGCTCAGGATGCAACCGATAGGCTGTCTGCCGTACTGGTCGTGCACCAGGTATTAACTCAATACGGTGTGCAATAAGTGAAGTCTTGCCAGGTACATCGCTAAACACACCCTTAAACCTACTAAGCATGCCCAGCAATTCATCCCGTTGCACAAAATCCAAAGGACTATTTGCGACCACCTCTTCTAATTTAGGCGACTCAGACACATTCACACTTGCAGGCATATCATGAGCAACGTACAATAACTTAGCACGCGACTGCGTAGGAACAACAATTTGCGTATACCCTAAATCATTAGGCGTATCTAAATCCTTCCACTGCCTCACCAAAATTCCGTTAACAATCGAATACGATTGGCGTTCCATATATTGACCATCCCTTCGCTCAACCAGCTGATACAAGGGAAGCAAAGACGTATCGGCGTTCTGCATATCAATTAAAGTCTCGCGCGACACTACATTGGTTAAATCAGCATGCACTGCAGTAGACTCTTTGAATAAGGCACTCAAGTCTACGTCTAACTGCACATTTATATCAGCAGACTTATCTTCTACGGATTGAGTATGCGACACAGGTAATGAGCCAGAATCGGTCAATTTAACTTGAGCGCGCGTAGTCACTCCCACATTTATCTCATCTTGTGGACTATCCAAGTCGTTACCAATTAGAACGTGAATGCCAGGTGGCAAATGGTCTACCAACCCACATAAGATAGTGCCGTTAGCAAATTTAGACTCAACTCGAATTTCAACCAAAGGAACACGAAGCGTGACACCCGAGATACCTCTAATAAGGCGAACCTCACCGGTGTAACAGAACTCATTAGCATGCAATAATTCCTTGCTAGCCAAGCTTTGCAAAGAACCAGTATCTCTTAACACAACAATATTGCGAGAAAGTCCAGTGGGCGTATACACATAGCCAGACGAATGACAAGTAGCCAGCGTCGACCATTTTAGTCGGCCCATCCTTCACTTCTACAGACGTATCTACGCCCATAACTAATTCTACATTCTTAGGATCGGTGTTCTGCTGAGCAGCGAAATCCCGTTTTGACCTCAATTCTGGATGTAATTTGTAACATGAAGAAACCCCATGATTAGATTTACCGCAGTAAGTACAAACAATCAGGGACTCCCATGACTTGTGAAATTGGCCCTCTTTACGAAAATTTTTCGGCGACCAATGAGTTTTAGCTCCACGACCCGAATCACGACCAAATCCAAAATTTTCCCATTTTTCATCATTCGAATGCAAGACAGAAGCATGCACAGGGAAGGGCTTATATAGAATAGCAAATTCGTCTGCCAACTTCGCAGCGGCTGAAACTGTCGCGGGCTTTTTGTCAATTATCCATCTATGGATTTCAACAGGCAAACAAGTCACAAATTGCTCCAGTTTAAAGACTTCCAAGGCCTTAGTCAAGTCTTTATACGCATCTTCACCTTCCAGCCACCTTTGAAAAGGTAACGCCAAGCGGAAAGCGAAAGCAGAGTAAGTCTCCTGCGCACCCTTAACCAAAGTTCTAAAACTCTTCCTATAAAATTCCGGCACCCTAGCAAATGCAGTCAACAAAGCCTGTTTTAGGGTGTCATAATTCTTACAGTCCTCAAGAGATAACTCCGAAAAAACCTGTTGAGCTTTACCAGTTAATTGAGGGTGTAACAAAGCAGTCCATTTATCTCTTGGAAATTTATGAATGGTCATAGCCTTCTCAAAGGAAACAAAATAATGTTCTATATTCGTCTCGTCAAATTTAGGGACCAATTTGATGGCAGAAGCTATGCGAAACACATCTTTGTCCAGTTCGGGACCTGGGTTCAAAACCTTAGCCTCGATGCGCTTTAGCTCTAACTCATATTGTCTCTGCCTCTCTTTCTCCTGCAGTTCAGCCTGAATTTTCTCCATTTCCGCTTTCCTGACTCGTTCTCTTTCCTCCATCTTCAATTTTTCCTGCATTTCAGCTTTTCGTTCCTCACTCTCCGTCCTCTCGCTCTTGCCTTTTGTCTTCCATTCTCAACTTCTCCAATTGAAATTCTCTGTCACTATCTAACTTCGTCAATTCAGTCTTTTCTAATGCTTCCCGAGACCCAATCTCTAGCGGTCTAACTCCAAAATGGAACACTTCTTTTTCCTGCGTTCTCAATTTAGAAAGAATTTTCTGCATTTGAGTCTTACTCATGCCTCTAGTGTCCTGATCTAATTTCTCTAATTCCAGCCTTAATTCATCAGCCGACATATCGAAAATGTCGTACAAACTCAAAGGCTTAGTCACCGGAGAGTGAAGGACACTCCCAACCGGAGAAGCGGTTGCCGATGTATCAGACCCAAATGTAGCCATGATACAAAGTCGTATGCACAAAAACGTGTACAACTTCTAAAGAAACCGTCAAATACGCAAATACGCAGACCCAATTTTCGAAATTTCTGAAGTCAACGCTCAAAATTTCCAAGTAAACAAAACGAAAAACGATGAATTTTAAGGACGACCTCAAATGTTAGACCGTCAAATACGCAATTCCAATTTCCAATTTTACAAAACTGAAAACGGTAAATTCTTAAGGACGAGCCCCCATATGTTAGCTTGTTAGTCTAGAGGTGAAATTTGAGTTAGAATGATATGAGAAATGACAAGAAAAACGAAGACTTTCGCAATATTAATAAAACGTATATTTACACTATGTACATAATTGAAACGATACTCACACATACAAGACAAAGCAGACGACAAAAGACAGACTCTCCGAGAAGACGCCTGCACAAACTCCACAAAGGAAGATACAACTCGAGAACCGGCAATTAAACATGAGTAGCGACCACGTAGGGTACACTCTCTGAAAACGACCACAAAAGGGTACTTACAATGCGTGACACAACCAGTGCACGTCTTACGCCTTACTTAACTAAAACCGGTCTCCCTGTAGACACAAGAACACTGCTATATATAGTCAACGAGACCATCCTACATTTAGCTTCAAACGAGGTGCGTCTTAACTAAGGTTAGTAAGTGCACGTGAGGATGATAATGGCGGGATGGCTGAAGGCCAACTCCCAACAATACATACATACATACATACATACATACATACATACATACATACATACATACATACATACATACGTGGTTCCCTGCGCTCTTCTAAGCCCCGCAATCTGGAATGGGCTCCCTGTAGCGCTTCGCTTGGTCCCAAGCACCCATTTCGCCACATTTTATTCAAATCTCAAAACTGTACTCTTCAGCCTGGGTTGGGTCGGGAGTGCGTCTGAGTAGATAACCTTGAAGAGGCGCTATATAAATTATCCATATGAATGAATGAATGAATACATACAAACATACGTACGTACGTACATACATACAGTCATACATGCATACATACAAGCATGTATGCTCACATACACGCATACACACAGACATACACACATACACAAATACGCACATGCATAAATACGTATGGTCAAAATGTAGGCCTACCATAAATCCGCTGCCTCGAACAGTCATGACGTAAATAGGTAGAAAACTTATAGGCAGGTGCAGAGCAGGTGGATCCGGTCTTGGATTCTGAACGAGACGGGATCAGTGTGGCACCAAGAGCATCCGGATGATTGGAAGGCTTCGGAAAGACTCGGCAAATCTCGGCAGATCTCGACTGAGTACAATCCACAATAACCCAAAACCTATTATCTTCATTTTTATTTTTCTATTATCTATCTATTCTCATGTTCCTGGTTGCGTGTGCCAACCAGTTTTGCCTAATAAACGAATACACACACACACACACACACACACACACACACACACACACACACACACACACACACACACACACATACACACACACACACACACACACACTGCGCACATGAAAAAGCATTCGTCCAGCACCAAGGTTTGAAAATAATTTTTCCGACGGATGAAATGGAGGAGGAATCATTTTCCACGGTCATATCCAGTGCTTTTTTTCAGCCGGAACGGCACCTTTTTTCAGCTACTAAAAAATAATTTATTTATTTTAATAATAAAAACAATGATTTAGTTACCTTAATTTAATTTCAGAGTTGTGAACTGCTTTCAGTGTTTATTGAGACCCCTCCCAACCCCCAATCCCGTTTTCTCAGGATTTTAGTCCTTCCATAATTGTTCAGTTCCGGAACCTATTGTTCAGTTCCGGAACCTTTTTTCTAGAAAAAGCACTGGTCAAATCTAATAGAAAAGCTGCAGTGACTGCTTAAGAATCTGTCTATCTGTCCTACTGCCTGTCTGTCTGTCGTGCTGGTTGGCTGTCAATATAATTATAGGCATGTTTGCATACATGAATGTATGCATGTCCTTTTCTCCTCCTTCTTTTGTTTACCTGCGTTTGTTCTTCTTGTTTTTGTTCCTGTTATTGTTCTTGTTTATAGTTTATCTCTCTATACATGCATATACCATTCGGTGCAACTGCTTCCATATCTGGAGCTCCTTCTCCTCCACCTTCTCCTTCATATCCTCCTCCTCCTTCTCTTGTTCTTCTTGCTCGTGTTCTTCTGTTTCTTGTTCCTGTTCTTGTACTTGTTTTTCTTCTGTTAAGCACCGGCAAGAAAAGCTCAAGGAAAAAATTACACTGGCAATGAGCAAGTGCATGCGACGTTTCGAGCAGTTCTTCGTAGCACTAATCACTCGCTGATGGAGCTTTATAGGTGGCTCGGGACTACGAAGAGAGACTACGAAGAGAGACGACGCGACGTCGGTAAGTGGCGCACATCGTGTTGAACAGCACAGTGCTAATGGATTGCGGAGGACGTGAGAATGCATTTATAATAGATTTACTTGGCGCCCTGTGGTGCAAGGAACTCGCGAGACCTCTCCACGCTGGAAAAAAGTCGTTCTGGGCGATCGGTAGCCTTAGAAACGCGGTGGCCATGGAGATGCGCGAAGTGTCTATGGACACGCTGCAAAGGGATAACTACATATGGGGTAAAATAGAAGGATATAATTATATGACAAAGGATATTAATAGTCAATGGCATATGGAAGGACAGCATGTAGGCCTAATGTATCGCTATATTAATTATTCAGAAGCAGGTAAGTTAACTGGAATTTAGATTCTTAGACTTAGGTCACATGCTATAGTTGATTAGGCCCTAAGAGGGAGATAGAGTAATGGTAACACTCATGGCCATGACAGCATTAGATCGCGGTTCGATACCAGTAACCCCTCTGTAGGGCGGCGCCTTGTATGGCTGCCAAACCGTGTGTTTAATTAAGATCTTGATTGTACTGTCACGTTTCAGTGTAATCTTACTGCGTACTTGTCAGTTTGAATTAATAAAGAAGATTATTATTATTTTGCGCTTTTAAAAGTACCTGTACGTCACAACGTATTGCCCGTAAATCTATTTTGTTAACGAGCTCTAGTGAAAGCTATTCGATAGCGTCTGGGTGACTCGATCCTTCGACTTAAGTGCATACTTGACATGCACAATCCAAACTATTGTAACATGTCCGTGGCACAAGAGACTCTAGGTTGGAATTATCCGGCCTCGGATTCAACAGTTCAGCACCAGTCATCTGGAACATCCAACCTGCTGAGCTTACACACAACAAGATCTCGCTCTGCATATTCATCAACCGGTTTACACTTTAACGACGAGCGTGCTCTAAAATGCTTGGAAAACTAATCCCTCTCCTCGTTAAAGGGTTAAGAACTATTTGTACCGATTTGCTTTTTATGTGAGAGCTGGGATACATCCGCGCCTAAGATTCCTAGCTCAACTGATGGACATGTTGACGTTTAACAAACACATTACTCGCTTACTTATTTACTTACTTACCTACTTACCTACAAATAAAGAATATACTTACTTACAAATAAAGAATATACTTACTTACTTACTTAATTAATTACTTGCATACTTAATATTATTGCTTACACCCAAACACGTGTTTCAACACTCGCGTAAACAGCTTGTCACGATGTAGGCTTCAAAGATTTGAATCCCAGAATCAATAAAATAAAACTAAAACTATTTCAAACAAAACCGATTCATCTGGGGATCTTGCTTTGCAAGGCACGACCTAGTAGAATGCTTTATGTCAGTCATTTAGTGCAGAACTGCTTGTAGGAGACAGTTTGGTGCCACGGATACGACGCTGGAGATTACGGTGAAGCCAGTTGCATTACTGAGCACAGTTAACCTCTTAACATGGGTGATCGTCAATAGAATCACAGGTCATCTGGGTCAATTCAGACCACCATGTCGTCGTGATATAAAGTTAGAAGCTTATCAAGTTGTCGAATTGTCGACTTGCTCCCTTCGTGTATGTGTAACGTTGTTTCTTTAGACATAGAGTCAAGATACACATTATTTGAGAGATTAACATCTAGTAGAATTACACTGTATCCGGGAGAAAAAGGATCCATTATGGTAATATGAAAATAACTAGTAAATATTCATCAAGTTTTAAATTCCAAAGCCGTTTGAATCCTGACATAATAATTCAAGAAATATGCAATTTATAACGGCCCCGCAAAACATTACGTCATAATCAAGGATTCTTATAATGACGTCATTATATTACATATCTAAAAAACAAAGCTGTTAGAAAATGACGTTCAGCTAAGAAAACAAAAATTATTATAAAACTAGCTGTAAACCCGTGAAAAATCACGGTATATATAAATAAACAATTCTATTTGCAGTGATAACAATAACGTCATATTATAGGCCTATAGCCGTCGTCAAGACAACCGTCAAGACAACCGTCGCCAAGGCGGCAGTATAGTGACGTCACAATAGTGTTTGTTTACCAGACAGACAGACAGACAGACAGACAGACAGACGTACAACGGTTATTATGTAAGTTGATTTGTACGGAAAAACAACACTACGGCGCTAAAAGTTTATTAGAAAACTTCCGGACAAGGCTTGGACGTTAGCCTACGTGGTATACAGACGCTTTTAATTAAAATTTATTTAACCCGATCGTCTGCGCGTCGCGCGGGTAGCGGTAGACTGAAAACTGCACGGAATTTCGATGCAAATGGCGTCATTATGACGTCATTATTGGACGACAGGAACTTTTATGTTCTAACCAGTATTAGTTAATTATGTTACGATGTATATTTACTAGTTTTTTTTCATATTGCTATAAGGGATCATTTTTTCGGACGCAATGTAGGCCTATAGGCCTAATCATTTTCTCACATGGTCAATCAGAATAGTGTCCCGTTGTCCAGTCTATACATGGCAGCCTCTTTTCAGGGATCGATCATGAGCATATACTTTAATGTCCAGATAATGGATCCTTCCTTGGACCCGTTGCCCTCCCATATATTAAATTGTTCGGCATTATCTTTCACGTCCTTATGCCATAGTTTGTCATCCATGCTGCTTGAAACGATTTAATTAAGATTCCAATTATATATCACCACACGAGATTGAACCAATGATATCTAAAGCAAGCAATGTGATTAATTTTTTAAGTAGTATCGTGTGGCAAACACGATATGTACTTTGTGTGGCGACTAGTTAGATATAACGGAGGGGGGAATAAGTAGGGCCTACATTGTTGATTCATCTCTTCTCAACCTGATTTATTCGCGAATTTACGGATTAGCCACTTAATTTATTACCCAGCACGAAATATCAAGAAAACTACATCGTATAGAGTATACACACTCAGATGACGTAATATCATTCGTGGCGCCATAGATCTGTAAAATCTATCACCCAATAACTATCGTGGGCTCCTTAATAATCAATACAATTCAGATTTATTTCATGGATCAGAGTTCCATAATCACGTTTTTCTTACGAGGAGCTGCGAGGTTATGCATGGAAGCTCTTAACCAATTTTTTAGTGACGTGATATAAAGACAACCTTATCCAATCAATGAATACCATACATTTTTAAGTAGTCCAATACCCATTTGTAATAACACGATTGACTAAGCACTGGGGACTGTGCTGTCAGCGGGCATTATTCGTCCAAAGCCTGTTGGAGGCTATCCATAACTTTTTAGCAGAACAAAAAGGGCTGTATATGTTAAAAACCGCCATCGCAAGCAAATGTGCAACCTAAGAGTTCACATTTTACTGTACTAGCCTTCCTTATGGTGTGAGTGCTGACTTATAGTGAAAGGTAGTGACGTCATAATATATTACATTTAAAAAACAACAGCAACCACGAGACACATATAAAAGAAGACTGCGAAGAATTCAAAGAATTAGAAGAATGGGAAAAAGAATGTGAAGAAGAAAAATGTGAAGAAGAAGAAGAAGAAGAAGAAGAAGAAGAAGAAGAAGATGATGAAGAAGAGGGAGAGGAAGAGGGAGAGGGAGAGGGAGAGGGAGAGGGAGAGGGAGAGGGAGAGGGAGAGGGAGAGGGAGAGGGAGAGGAAGAAGAAGAAGAAGAAAAAGAGGAAGAGGAAGCAGAAGAAGACTATAATGTAAGAAAACAAAGAAGAACAATATAAGAAATGCAAATTAGAAGAATAAAAAGAAGAAACAGAAAAAGAAGAAAAAGAAGAGAGCTATTCCTTAAGCTGATCCTGATAGGCAGCCATGAGCATTTAAGTGTCAGGTGCTTCAACTTCTCAACCTCAACATATGAGGCCGGTGCCAGGTGATCAGTTATCTCTCTTGGCGTCTAATCTTCCCATTAATAGTGAACGGTGAATGTATTCCTCGAGGGAGAGCGCAGGTGTAAAAGGTCCTGCCAGTGGGGACTTTTCCTGTTATTTGGATGATCAGTAGCCAGCAGAAGAACATGTCGTACTCATCGATTCATGTAAACATACGTACCTACTTAGTTTACATACATACATACATACATACATACATACATACATACATACATACACACACATGCATAGCATTGCATACATGCTAGCATACATACATACATACATGCATACATAGATACATACATACATGCATACATATATAAATACATACATACGTACATGCATAGATACATATTTTCATACATACGTACACATGCACACATGCACACATGCACACATGCACACATGCATACATACATACATACATACATACATACATACATACATACATACATACATACATACATACATACATACATACATACATACATACATACATACATACATGCATGCATGCATACATACATACATACATACATACAGCAGCCACAAGACACATATAAAAGAAAACTGCGAAGAGTCCATAGAGTAGTGGTAACATGACGGGCGTGAAGAGCAAGAGGTCGCGGGATCGCTTCCCGCTACCATCCCCCAAATTTAGGTCCACTCAACCTTTCATTCGCGAGATGGCGCGTTGTTAAAAATGAGATGTAGGACGTGATGGGCGCCTTGCATGGCTGCCGTGTACAGTTAAATTCGACTCCTGTAATAACTTGTGATCATCCGTTCATACTGATTTGTAATCATACTGCGTTATTGTCAGTTTGAAAATATTAAACGAAGATTATTATTATTATTATTATTATTATTATTATTATTATTATTATTATTATTATTATTATTATTATTATTACATACATACACGCATGCATATATACATACATGCATACATGCATAGATATACATGTATACATGCATGCACGTATAATACATGCTCTGAATATAATGTTCTCAACTATGGATGGGAATTCGTTGATTTTGCTCCACGTGTGTGCGTGGGCCCACCGTTGACGACTCTTCTAGTATTCTGTTTAATTTACTCTGTTCTTAATAACACTTAACATCATTTATGCCAGCGCACAGAGGACCTATAATCATTGCCGTGGCGAAATATAAACTACTTTAAGAAATACATACTACAAAGGTTAATACATTTCACCAGCGATTGATTCTTGGTGCACGAGTTTTGCAATTCTCCTAAAATAGGAAACCATTTCAAAACCTACACAGGATTATTTAATTACAAACCAGTTAATCCCGCTGAGACAAAAACAAGAGATTTAATGAAGACGGGATTCGTTTAGTTTTAGTTTGGTGACTTAAACATAACGTGTCGTAAATAGGCTGTCTCGTCGCTTTCTGTTTGTCTGTCTCTGTCGGTCTCTCTGTCGGTCTCTCTATGTCTTTGTCTCTCTATGTCTCTCTCTGTGTCTCTACCTGTCTATCTGTCTATCTGTCTGACTGTCTGTCTCTGTGTCTCTGTCTGTCTGTTGTCTGTCTGTCTGTCTGTCTGTCTGTCTGTCTGTCTGTCTGTCTGTCTGTCTGTCTGTCTCTCTCTCTCTCTCTCTCTCTCTCTCTCTCTCTCTCCGTCCCGCTCTGTCTCTGTCTCCGTCTCTCTTGTGTCTCAACCGTGACTTGCAGATGTCGTAAACACTCCTCGGGCAGCGATTGTCTACAGTATCTGTCGGTCTCAGCTGTGACGCACTTCCTTTCGGACCGATGGATTTACACCCACGCATTAATTAAAACGGTTTCCATGTACAATCGGGCGCAGAGCTTGGGCCAGAATGTCAACACGATGTGTGTTAAACGTCAGTGTTTTGTCACCGCTTCTTAGTTTTATAGCTGGCTACCAGTACCGGATTTAGACTTGGTGAGGCCCTAACCTACACTAGGCTTGAAGGCCCCTTGTTAAAAAATTACACCAAAATGTCTAACATAACTTGAAAACATATATGCCTTTTAATTATTTAATAGCAAGGCATTTAAAGTAAAAAATTGCAATTATTTTCAAATGTATGCATTACTCAGGCGACATGGAATTTGCGATACAACCCGTTTAAAAAGGTTCTACATAATATATATATATATATAATATATATATATATATATATATATATATATATATATATATATATATATATATAGTACACATAGAGTTTTAAAAGCCCCCAAAATTCTGAATTTTTGTGAGACCCCTGCAGACTGTGAGACCCTAATCTGTAGCTTTTTAGCTCATGCCTAAATTCGGTACGATTACAGTTAATTATAGCTACAATTAAAAAACGTAAAATGTGCAGTCTTGTTGTCAAGACCTTAAACCTCAAGACCAAGACCAAGACCAAGACCTTGAACCTCAAGACCAAGACCAAGACCTTGAACCTCAAGACCAATACCAAGACTTTGAACCTCGAGACCAAGACCAAGACCAAGACCTTGAACCTCAAGACCAAGACCAAGACCAAGACCCAAAAATCGCAATCAGGTCAAGACTTCTAAAATTGTCAAGTCGGAATATTCGCTATTTTAATGAAAACATGAGTCGTTTATTTTATTCAAGCAAATTAACTTTAAATGCAAACTGCAGAGAAATCCGAATTTGTATTCAAAAGTCCTTCATGCAAACTATTATTCCAAATGCCTTTTGTATTTTATAAAAACCAATTCGCTCAGAATTTTCTGACCAAGACGTGCCTGCAGGTGGGCCTCATAAAAATTCCGCCATGTGAAAAAAATACGTTCTACAGGTGCTGAAGTCGCTGACACACGCACACACAGAAGCTTTTCAAGCACTGGATGTAAATGTAGGCCTACAGATAGTGAGTCCTTTTTAAATCTTCCCATGGTTTATCATACCGTCTGATACAGAATGACTGTTGCTGCTGCCAATGGGTTTTCCTGACCAACAAGGCTTGCATCCATCCATAGATGTTAATGTTGATATTGGTCGTATGATGCAAGCAGGTTTGATACAAAATTCTTGAGTTCTGTTAAATGATTGTTCATATTGACAGCCGGTCTTGGTCTTGGTCTTGCGAGACCAAGACCAAGACTTTGAACCTCAAGACCAAGACCAAGACCAAGACCTTGAACCTCAAGACCAAGACCTTGAACCTCAAGACCAAGACCAAGACCAAGACTTTTAAAAACGAACTCGAGTGCACTCGAGACCAAGACCTTGGTCTCGAGGACAACAAGACTGAAAATGTGTAAGAACTATCACCATTACTATCAAAATATGTAACTATTATCACTGTTATCTATATTAATAAAGCGAGAATTCTGTGTGTGTGTCTGTTTGACCGGGCTTAACTTCTACAATTTCTCACCTTTTCACTCGAAACCTTGACTGCTGTGTCGGTCTCGGCATCGGACACCCAGTGGAGGGGTTCGCGTCCCCCATTTTCACCGCTACCACGGTGAAAATCCGCCAAAACTACCCAAAACACCCTCCCTCACGCCTCAGCTCACCTATTCCACTGCGAATCGGTTCTATTTATGGCGCCGGTATTCCCCAACGTCATTAATAATGCGCATTACAACACCGCGGTTCTATTTATGGCGACGGTATTCCCCAACGTCATTAATAATGCGCATAAGTTGTTTACTTTCGCACAAAATTTAATAACGATCGATTCGAAGTATATTCATCGTTTTACAGCAAAATTTTAACACATGTATGTTCAAAGACAAAGATCTAAATTATTTACAGTATATGAAACAACCAGTCTGCTTTACTAAGGGCGAGGCCGACTCCGACTACAGACCGGCAGTGAGGGCTAGATTTCTGGCGTTTTCTTTAACACACCAACGCCCGGTTCACCCTCTTCGACTGCGAAGCAGTCAGTCCACGGGAGACTGCAGTCTCCCCCACAGGTCGCCAGCAGTCAGTCCACGGCAGAGGTCGCTAGACGCCAGAAGGCGTATACAAGACTGCGAAGCAGTCTCCGCTGTACGCCAGAAGGCGTCTACAAGACTGCGAAGCAGTCTCCTCCACAGGTGGCCAGACGCCACAAGGGCCTCCAAGACTGCGACGCAGTCGCCGCCAGAGGGCGACTGCGAAGCAGTCACTCCACGGCAGAGGTCGCTAGACGCCAGAAGGCGTCTACAAGACTGTGAAGCAGTCTCCGCCAGAGGTCGCCAGACGCCACAAGGGCCTCCAAGACTGCGAATCAGTCGCCGCCAGAGGGCGACTGCGAAGCAGTCAGTCCACGGCAGAGGTCGCTAGACGCCAGAAGGCGTCTACAAGACTGCGCAGCAGTCTCCGCCACAGGTCGCCAGACGCCACAAGGGCCTCCAAGACTGCGAAGCAGTCGCCGCCAGAGGACGACTGCCAAGATTGCCAAGCAGTCGTCGTCGTTGTTGTTGCTGTTGTTGCTGTTGTTGTTGTTGTTGTTGTTGTTGTTGTTGTTGTTGTTGTTGTTGTTGTTGTTGTTGGTGGTGGTGGTGGTGGTGGTGGTGGTGGTGGTGGTGGTGGTGGTGGTGGTGGTGGTTGTTGTTGTTGTTGTTGTTGTTGTTGTTGTTGTTGTTGTTGTTGTTGTTGTTGTTGTTGTTGTTGTTGTTGTTGTTGTTGTTGTTGTTGTTGTTGTTGTTGTTGTTGTTGTTGTTGTTGTTGTTGGTGGTGGTGGTGGTGGTGGTGGTGGTGGTGGTGGTGGTGGTGGTGGTGGTGGTGGTGGTGGTGGTGGTGGTGGTGGTGGTGGTGGTGGTGGTGGTGGTGGTGGTGGTGGTGGTGGTGGTGGTGGTGGTGGTGGTGGTGGTGGTGGTGGTGGTGGTGGTGGTGGTGGTGGTGGTGGTGGTGGTGTGAAACTTATAACCCCGGGCAACGCCGGGTAATCCAGCTAGTTATAAATATATGTAACTATTACCACTGTTATTATCGAAATATGTTACTATTATTACTGTAATTACCAAGATATGTAACAATTATCAATGTTGTTATCAAAATATGTAGGCCTAACTATTATCACTGTTATTATCAAAATATGTAACTAATTTGATATTATCCATGGTCTGCCCTTCCGCATGCCTGATGCATTGATTTCCATTAGAAACTAAATGTCTACGGTAGAGAAATGAGGACTGTTGAGGAGAAAGTCAAACTGCATGCAAAGGAATCATTGGCAGTCTTGTTGTCCTCGAGACCAAGCTCTTGGTCTCGAGTGCACTCGAGTTCGTTTTTAAAAGTCTTGGTCTTGGTCTTGGTCTTGAGGTTCAAGGTCTTGGTCTTGGTCTTGGTCTTGAGGTTCAAGGTCTTGGTCTTGGTCTTGGTCTTGAGGTTCAAAGTCTTGGTCTTGGTCTCGCAAGACCAAGACCAAGACCGGCTGTCAATATGAACAGTCATTTAACAGAACTCAAGAATTCTGTATCAAGCCTGCTTGCATCATACGACCAATATCTATGGATGGATACAAGTCATTTTGGTCAGGAAAACCCATTGGCAGCAGCAACAGTTATTCTGTATCAGACGGTATGATAAACCATGGGAAGATTTCAACAAGACTCTATCTGTACATTTACATCCAGTGCTTGAAAAGCTACTCTGTGTGTGTCAGCGACTTCAGCACCTGTAGAAAGTATTTTTCACATGGCGGAATTTTTATGAGGCCCACCAGGCACGTCTTGGTCAGAAAATTCTGAGCGAATTGGTTTTTATAAAATACAAAAGGCATTTGGTATAAGAGTTTACATGAAGGACTTTTGAATACAAATTCGGATTTCTCTGCAGTTTGCATTTAAAGTTAATTTGCTTGAATAAAATAAAAGACTCATGTTTTCATTAAAATAGCGAATATTCCGACTTTACAATTTTTAGAAGTCTTGACCTGATTTCGATTTTTTTGGGTCTTGGTCTTGGTCTTGAGGTTCAAGGTCTTGGTCTTGGTCTTGGTCTCGAGGTTCAAAGTCTTGGTCTTGGTCTTGGTCTCGAGGTTCAAGGTCTTGGTCTTGGTCTTGAGGTTCAAGGTCTTGGTCTTGGTCTTGGTCTTGGTCTTGAGGTTTAAGGTCTTGACAACAAGACTGATCATTGGAAGCAATAAATCGAACCCCCGCATACACACCTATAAGATTCATTGTCGGCCTATTTAGGCCACCACAGACGATCGAAGGCTGCGGTAAGCATGGATTTTCGATAGCCCTATGGAGAGGCCGAAGGAGAGGCCGAAGCAGAGGCCGAAGGAGAGGCCTATCTGGCGCTGGGTTGGTGCTGTCGGCCGAGTCCGATTCGCTTCGGACTATGCCGCGCAGGCACGCAAACGCGTGTCTCATATCTGCGGTCATCATTACTGGATGCATGGTGCAAGGTAGCGTGATCAGTTGCAACAGCAGCTGCCTAGTTGGTTGGCTTTAGCTGCAGAACCACAAGCACCAGCAGAAGCAGCGTTTCTTTTGGTATTTGTTATTGTCGTCTCCACACAGACGATAGCGAGACGCAGTGAGACATCGAGGCATAACTAGCGACACCTATAGATCTCGCTAGAGACAACGAGTAGCACGGAGAAAGGCGTATACAGAGAGGAGAGGGAGATATATCTACACAGGGGCACGCGCAGATGTAAACAGAGTCAGAGACGATATAGAAAGAGACTTATAAAGAGGAAGACAAACAAGGATACAACGGCTTGTCTATAGTAGATACACCAAGCTTCAAGCCCATACAGACGTTGAAGGATCATAGACAGCTTCAAACAACGAGCCACGGGGAGACAAAGGCACAGAAAATAGAACACGTAAAGGGACAAGGAGACGTAGTGGAGGTGGGATCTTTAACGTGGTATTACCGTTTGGTTTTGAGAGACGATATTGTTTCTAGTCGTATCCAACTGGATGCTCCATCCTCCATCCTTTCTTCCACTGTTCCGTCTGCTGCACGTGGGAGGTTCACTGGCGCCGTCACTTACCATCTTTTGAATTCACGTGAGTTTCATTGTCAACCTCATTTATGATTTACGTCTCCAGTCGACGAATTGTTCACCACAGGTCAACCGATACCTCGTTCGTCCGTTCTTCCTTTGTTTCTTCGTTCATTCATTTGTTTGTTCTTTCATTTCTTTGTTCATTCATTCGTTCCTCTGTTCGTTTTCTTCGTTCGTTCGTTCGTTCGTTCAATCAGGCATTCAGTCTGTCAGCCTTTATTGCTATTAAACAGACGATAGTGAGACACAGTGACAAATCGACTAACAGTTAGTCAGTCAGTCAGTCTGCCAAACAGTGAAGCAATCAGTCAGTCAGATATCAGTGGCCCTTTGAAGAGATTAGTGAAGCATTAGCCAATGCAAATGAAGAATTAGTATTGAAAAACGATCGATAATTATGCCTGTGCGATTTCAACTGTAGCCTATAATTCATTTAACTAACATAATAGGCTTTGTTTTTGTCACAGTGACATGTATCTTCAACTGTTTCCGCGCTTTTATAAACGGAATATTTACAATTCCATCGTTGCTGAGCCTCTAGTAGAAATACCAGTCAACCCGTCTGGTTCAAGAAACAGTCGAGGTCAGCTTTATGGTAGATCAGGAACTGTCGCGTTGAAATAACTCAAGCAGTTGGAGAGAGTCAAGTGTGTGTGAGAGAAGCCACCAATCTTCAGTGAAAGTGCCGAATTTACCTATAAGCTAAGAACACCTATAGCTTAGGGCCTCACAGTCCGCAGGGGCCTCAAAAAATTATAATTGGGGAGGGGCTTTTTAATAGTATGTGTACTGCATATCTATATATTATGCATAACCTTTTTAAATGGCTCGTGTACCAAATTCCGTCTCGCCTGAGTAAATGCATTGATTTGAAAATAATTTTAATTGTTCACTTTAAATGCCTTGCTATTAAATAATTAAAGGCATATATGTTTTCAAGTTTTGTGAGATCGTCTGGTGTACTTTTTTTAACAAGGGGCCTCCAACCTTTATGTAGCTTAGGGCCTCACCAAGTCTAAATCAGGCAATTAGTGAATGCGAATATAGACTTTTTCAATGTTGACTTTTCTGTAGCGACCACTATCATTTCCGTCGGCGCTTCTATCCAGCGTAGACTCTTTTAAGAACTGACTGTTACAGACATGCCACAGCGTAGCGAATAAGAACTTCCTCGTCACGAAGCCCATTCATTCATCCCCATCTGCCGCCCGTCACTTGTACTCTAACAGGCCCCCATAAATCGCATGCCAGCATCCTCATTGACGTTTGATATTGGCCCTTTAAGGGTCCTATTCGGGCCCCTTGTGTGCATACTGGCAAGGTATAATTAATTACTTAATTATCAATTTCTATAGCGTCGATGACTAAATGCACAAGACACAGGGACGGGATTTATGAATGGTAACAATCTTGCTCAAAGAACGTAAGATCTTGAAAGACGCGGTTCGATACCCGTAAGCTCCATTTAGGTCGACTCAGCCTTCCACTCCCTAGGGGACAGCTGTAAAATGAGCGGGCGCCTAACAGGCTGTCAAGACGTGTGTTGTATACGATCTTGATAATTGTACTGTCATATGTTTCAACGTAACTTACTGCGGTTTGTCAGTGAGCTTGTCAATAAACACGATATTATATATGTATATATATATATATTATATATATATATATATATCAAGCGATGTCGCACCAAAACCAAGCCGTAACTAGGTCAACATCCAGAAGAAAAGAGATATAGTCACGTGTATGTGTCTTATTATTTATATAGCGCTTTTCAGAATCCTCTCTTCCCGAGGATCACAGCGAGTGTGATTCACTGCCGGGCACTCGATGTCTGATAGCGTTCCGATTACGCTGGCGCATGATGTTTACAGACGTTACCTAAAAGAATGCTGCTGTTTGTCGTGGATGGATAGCGTGGTACCAGGATCTCTTCACCCGGGAATGAAACAAAACATATTGCAAGACGAAACCAGGATGCCTTAATCTAATCTAGTGTTTTTATAGCGCCTTTGCAGATGCTCACAGGCATTAGTCGATGCTCGCGTTAAGTAATATCGTAGTCAAGAGCCACGTGATTTGTTGCAACAGCCGATAACGGTGCCGCGTGCATTTACGATCGTGTACGAAACGTGTACGGTCTCATGATACTTGATAGGGCATTCTAAACACCTGTATAGGTCGTTGTGCGAAAGGCTCCATGTAAATGGAAAACACAAAATACATTGTAAACTACCGGGATTTCTCTCTTATTGACCTTGTGACGTGAACGGGCTTCCCATCTGGAGGTACGTCACCAACTTCGGGTCTTTCCCTCACCATTCTATTGGTTCTTGAAGACTACTCTTTTCCGCTTCACCTGAGTCGGGAGCGCCTATGAGTAGAGACCTTGAAGGGGCGCTAGATAAATCTCAGTTGATTGATTGGTTGATCATAATACAATATGGTACGGTACAGTACAAAACAATACAAAGCGATACAACACCACCCATCGTCATGACTATACCGCTTAGAATAGTCAGTGCTTCGTAACTGTAATAGTAATCTCAAAATTCATAAGGCTAGGTGCAGGGCACCAGCTTATTCACGAGCGCTGCATCATATCAGAGGGGTTGTCCAGAGATACCAAGTGGGGAACCAGGTCCAGTTACCAGAAGACCAGAGAGAGATAATGAGGCAGAGAAGCTTGCTAAAGCGTATGCTTTATGTGCTGGGATTGTAGGAAAGCAGCCGCTGCCTGGCTATCTTGTGCAACGCTGCAGTCTACCAGACGTTGTATACAGAGAAGTAAACACCACTTGGTTCCACTCGATTTTTGCAGGATTGAACCATCTGCTCGTCATGCTGGCGTCTAAGTGGGAAAGCTGCTGATGTGCGAACGAAACTCGGTCGCACTAACGGACTAGACAGCCTCCTGGCTAGTGCGGACCTGCATTTCGCAAATCACAGGGCGAAGCACAACATTGCTTGGTTAAACGGTTTTAATCCTGTCCGCCGCCATTTGGAAGATTAGGTTTAAGCTGCTAGCGATGTTGACGTATCTTTCCAACCTTAGATTCCTTTTAACCAAAGAGGCCATTTCGGTTCCATTAGGGATAGATCTGTGAAAGCGCTTCATGGTTGCGCGACAAAGCCGAGTGCGATGGAGTTCTTTAATTTGTCACGCCTTTGTTGGCAATCGTCATGCGAAAACCGAAATGGCTTATAGAGCTGGGGCTGAAATTCACAAATATGCTTGGCTTTTTTCAGAGAAAAGATGCAGAAAAATGGGCGGCGCAATTAGCCTCGTTTGGTACAGAAGTTGCTGGACTCGTCAGTAATAATTGTGAAATCTGAAATCTACTCTTTTAAGTTAATTTCTGCCTGTTCGCTGTACACTTAAATCCGCAGCTCTGTGTCCATTTCCACGTATGTTTTCGATCATTTTAAAAGCTACTTTTGTGCAAATCTAAGTGTTCACTCCATACTTATGTGTATTTTACACCCCGTATTCTCTACAAGAATGCCTACTGACGCTAATTAGCTGCTCGTGAGACCCTGTGGCTTGTTATAGTTGCGTTATGTCAGCTATGGTGTTCAATAAACGAGTATTCATTCACTAATTTTTTCAAATTCTGAGGAAATGTTCTTCGTAATTGCGCAGAATTTGCTATCGTTCATTTATGCATTTATCCCTTTGATTTTGATGTAATTGAAAACACCAAAACACTGAACCAATGCATCGTTTAAATAATAAACAGCGTAACCTATAAGCAAAATCATGAAAGTATCTGCAGAGAACAAAAGTAACCAGCCTATTCATTAACGCTGCGTCAAGTCAAAAGGGTTGTCCAGAGAGGGTCGAGGGAAATTCCGAGTCGGTTACCAGAGTGGCCAGGGAGAGAGGAAGAGAGAAACTGCTAAGGCAAGTTCCGTTGAGGACGAGAACTTTTTGGAAGGCGAAGGATTCTCTGGTTTAGTGTAACAATGTGAATAATTAGTAATTGTTCATCAAAATATCGCATCTACAGACGTCAGCAGCCACTCGGTTTCTTCCTTTAAGCATAAATACTCCATTGAAGTGACCGCATAATGGCCGCGACTCATTAAAAAAGTATTGACGTCATTCATCTTTTCGATTGTCGGTCTCGCTTCAAAGGAAGTCAAGCGTACGACGAACCTCCGGATGTTGCGCATTTCTGAATGAACAATAATTTGTCCAAAATTCGTTCCAAACCAACTCGACAGAACTTCCGTCGTCTTTCTCTATTCGCTTTCAACACTCGGCGCTAAATTGCATGCGCTAAATTGTCTCCCGGCGCTAGGTTCTATATTGACTTCTATTAGTCAAAATATGATTGTGTGGACGGGAAGAACAACCCGATATTAAAGTAACATGAGTGGTTCGCGTCAGGCAGCTCCTTTCGTCTTGAAGACAATTAAGATGCAAGCAGATTGTTTGATTGGATTGACCAAAAAGCAGGACGTTTCCTTTTGTCTTTCTGCCCAAGTTCTATACAGTACTGCCTTTTCCAATTTTTTAACTGTCGCGTGCCGACTCTAACCCGGTTTTGTGACTTTTGCACAAGTGCTATTAATACAGTAATGCCTGCTTCAATTTCTTTAATGGTCTCGTGCAAGCTAACCCGGTTTTGTGGCTTGCGCAAGTGCTATCTATACTGCAGTGATGCCTGCTTCCATTTCTCTAACAATCTCATGCAGACTCTAATCCGGTTCAGATTCACTTATTACGGCTCTGTGCAAAGAGCACGCGCATAGATAACGCATCCGGGTTTGTTCGAAGATGCGCGGCTGAGGATCAGTACTAGCACCCCTAACGAAGGCAGTAATTACCGCTGCAAGTCTGTTCGTGTCTCGCGAATGTAGACAGATGTTTCCAGAGCAATCTTGTCGCCGATATCCCTGACAGGGCATCGTCTTATGCCTGATAAGTTCCAGCAACAGCCTTTCGACTAGTGATGGATTAAAGGCAAACCTTATCAGCCATCGGTCATGCCATGTTTTTTGTGACTAATTCTCATCCTCCGGCTTACTCGGTCCTCATCAGTGGTAATAATGGCCAGCCTCTTCAGTTATATTATTTTAGTCTCGTTCGCAGACTAGTGGATATATTTACCATGGTCTCAGTTCGACCTGGTAAATATCCATTGCGCTTCTGTTTGGATAGCTTGAAGAGCATGAATGAATGAGTGAATGAATGAATGAGTGAATGAGTGAGTGAGTGAGTGAGTGAGTGAACGAACGAACGAACGAACGAACGAACGAATGAATCAATGTATATATTATGTATCTTATTTATGTATGTATGCATTTATGTATGTATGTATGTAGGTATGTATGTATGTATGTATGTATGTATGTATGTATGTATGTATGTATGTATGTATGTATGTATGTATGTATGTATGTATGTATGTATGTATGTATGTATGTATGTATGTATGTATGTATGTATGTATGTATGTATGTATGTATGTATGTATGTATGTATGTATGTATGTATGTATGTATGTATGTATGTATGTATGTATGTATGTATGTATGTATGTATGTATGTATGTATGTATGTATGTATGTATGTATGTATGTATGTATGTATGTATGTATGTAAGTGTGTGTGAATGTATGAACGAAAAGAAAGATCCGATTCTTTGAAATTTCCTTATGTGAAAATGAGCTGATCGGATATTATACCCAAACATGAATTAGTAAAAGACATGGTGGATTCAAACACCACGCCCAAACTGCGTGCGCAATCAGTGTGGTTAACAAGTAGGCCTAACTTAAGCCACATTACTGAACCAGCCTAACTTAAGCCACCTAACTGAACCGTCCTAACTTAAGCCACCTGACTGAACTGGCCTAAGCCAATTCAACTCGCAGTATTGTTAGCTTGTCATTACAAAGATAAATTCAGTCTTTGAAAGATTCAGAAGAAGCTCATTACTAGCCATCCAAGACCGCACATCACCAAACCAGAAGCTACTACTTGGAGAAAGAGAATATACGGGGAACTATCGAATGAAGGGAATAGCTGCATATCGTCAGCATACAAATTGTAGTCAAGAACGCTGTCGTTAAGCAGGAGCCAAGTAAGTGGAGTATAATGTAAACAACAGCCGGTCCAGAACAGAACCTTGTGGTACACCGCAATTCAAGAAATTGGACGCAGACATGTCTGTAGGTTAGCGTGTGCGTGTGTTTCCCTGTGATGAGCTTCAATCGTAAACATGAAAGTTAAGAACAGGACCTGATAATTACCACCAATAACAGTTGAACTTTATATAAGAACCGTATAATTACCAGCACAAAGAAAATTGAATCTGGTTGTGTTTGAGTAACCACTATCACTCTATACACAGCTCCCATGCAGAACCTCAACTTCGTGTGTACATAAAATTAACTGCTTGTGTGTGTGTGCGCGGGCGCGCGCGTGTGTGTGTGTGTGTTTGCATGGGTGTGTATGCGTGTGTTTGTATTTCTCACGGTGGTTTTATGACGACGTCACATATATTAACTACACACTGGCATAATATGGCTAACATGTTAACGTTAAGACCAAATGCTAACATGATAGAGTCAATTTGAACACAACGTGATTAGCACAAGACAGATATACGGTTAATATAAATCTTCTATAGGTATACTCGCAATTTCGTTTGTCTGTCTGTCCATCCGTCCGTGTGTCTGTCTGTCTGTCTGTCTGTCTGTCCATCCGTCCGTGTGTCTGTCTGTCTGTCTGTCTGTCTGTCTGTCTGTCTGCCTGTCCATCCGTCCGTGTGTCTGTCTGCCTGTCTGTCTGTCTGTCTGCCTGCCTGTCCGTCCGTCCGTCTGTCTGTCTGTCTGTCTGGTTTGAAGAAATGCACAGACTTACAATTATGCAGCAACAACGAACCGATTACCGGTGCATTCGTTGTTTTTCTTTTGAAGATGGATTCCGTTCTTCGATTTCTAAACAAAAGATAACGTTGAAGAAACAGCGAACTGAATAGTTAGACCTAAGTTACATCGACTGCAGTTACCCAATGCTTCTCAAATCACGGTTTATTACTGCGCAAGTACCTAGGTGTTTATATGTCCACTAGACATCCATCACGCTTTGGTATGACGTATATATTGCATAGCAATATACACTGTTCTTCACATTACATAAATATATACATACATATTTATTATATGCAAAACATATTTATGCAGGCATATGTATACACAGTGCTTTTTTCTTCTAGAAAAAAGGTTCTGGAACTGAACAATAGGTTCCCGAACTGAACAATTATGGAACAATAGGTTCCCGAACTGAACAATTATGGAAGGACTAAAATCCCGAGAAAAACGGGATTGGGGGTTTGGAGGGGTCTCAGTAAACACTGAAAACAGTTCACAACACTTAAATTAAATTAAAATAACTAAATTATTGTTTATATTATTAAAATAAATAAATAATTTTTTAGTACCGAAAAAAGGTGCCTGAACGCCGTTCCGGCGCGTTCCGGCTGAAAAAAGCACTGTGTATACATATATGTGTGTGTGCATGTGTGTGTGTCTGATGTGCGCCACAGGTGTGTGTGCGTGTGTGTGTGTGTGTGTGTGTGTGTGTGTGTGTGTGTGTGTGTGTGTGTGTGTGTGTGTGTGTGTGTGTGTGTGTGTGTGTGTGTGTGTGTGTGTGTGTGTGTGTGTGTGCGCGCACACAGGTGGGTGTATGTATGACTGTATGTGTGTTAAAGTTCTGGACATAATGCATAATGGGCACATCATATGGGAGCTCGCTTACACGAAGATGCGTTTTATTGAAAGCAACCTGCATTGTAATCAAATGCCTTTGGCTTTTCCGATATACGACGTTTTATGAACAATAATACAGACATGTAGCACCAATAACGCACGATGCGTCCCTAACATAGGGGTTTATGTATTCGGATGCATTCAGTATATATATATATATATATGTATATATATATGTATATATTGTCGCTATATATATTTATGGCTAGGCCTAAATAGTTATACGGGTGGAGATGACACGTTTACGTCTTCGGCATTATGTCTTTCTTATTGTTCATAACACGACGGAACGGTCAAACCCAAAGGCGTTTGATTGAAATGTATGTTGCTACCACCAGACAGACCATATATATATATATATTTGATGTATATAAGCTTAGAAAAGATGTGTCTTATATATACATTATATATATGTAATATTTTGTCTTATTGGCCCATATTAATGCATCACTGCCGCGGCGAAGAGCGGTCCACCGTCGCACGTTTATTGACTGAGGTCCCAGGACGAAGTGCGGCGATGAAAGACGATGATGAACAGAGGACAAAGACAGAGTCGCCGTCGGCAGTCTATGGATTTCAGTCGAGACAATGCAGATTGCATGCAGAGGAACTATTGTAGACGATGAATATGTAAATTTTCTATATTCAAGACGACGATTTAAGGAAGTCAGAGACTGTGTGGTTGCTCAGCGGGTATCGAAATATGGAAGAAAAGTATGATAAACGAGTGTTGGAAAAACTAAATGGAAAAACTGCGGTTGGTCATTTTAGGTTCGCTGTAGAAAAGTGGATGAATTTAACTCTGATTTTTATCTATAGTAAGACTGTTACCAACGGTTTTTATAGAAAAAAGTGTATGAATTGAAAAATTTCAAAAACATTAATTTTAAATCCTCTTAACTGTGACAATAGCCTATTATCACTGAATGTTTGAGAGAACAGTGCAGGAGGTTGACTTTGACAATAGAAAACTGGATGAATGTGATTTTATTGTAAAAATACCAAAACGTTTGATTCGCAATCTATGACTGATCACCGAACCCGCCATTAAAAGAGATACAGTAGAGCAGTGCTCGAAATGGACCGGAACGCACCGGAAGCCGTTCCGGTTCGTCAAATGCATCCGTATTATCGTTCCCTTTCGTCCAGATATACAATTGTGGAAAATACTATGAAATTAATGTGAATGCTCCCATATCTTTGGCTAGCGTTCCGTTTCGTAAAATTGTCCATTTCGAGCACTGCAGTAGAGAACATATCGGCGAATGATTTGACTGTAGGCCCTAGTGTAAACACCAAATGAGCAATCTCACAACCGGGCAAGCAGCCTCGTCATAGACATGACTGTATATTGAATGACGTAGAAACGAATCAACACGACACTGCGGAAGTCGAACCCTGCAGGCACAGCTGGGAAATACTTATAGGAATTGCCAACAAAACAAATTAAGTTCCTGACATGGCTGTAATTAACAAAAGATGCCTTGAGCGTTTTACAGACTGGTCGTTGGTCCTCTATTATTTATTTCCTCTAAAATGTCTCATGAGGTTCATGAATAGAATACATGTAGGGCCTAGAGCGAGCAATTCCAAACCAGTTGCAGACTCGAGGATTTTGTTCAGAAAGAACAAGAATTATAGTATTTAATAATCGGTCATGTTGTTTTTGTATGGAGACCCGGGGGCTTTAATTTCCCTCGTGTAACTTCCCTGCTACTTTTCCTACAGCTCCCAAAGACCAACGCAAAATTCCTGCAACAAACAGACCCCATGCACTCTGTGTCGAATGTTGATCAATTTCAGCGCTGTTGTTTCTTCCTCATCAGCTGTTTTGAGATCAAACAAATATGTTCACAGGTGGCCAGAAATAAACCTAACATTTGGGCACACTGTATATGCAGCAAATGTCAACGGCTGACATAATCCGATTCCGATGTGGATGTAAAGCAGGATTAAAAGGCAACTCTTTAAAGACAAACCGAGTTTCACCTTTTAGTCGGGTACCCCACACGCACGATAGTTTTCCACTGATTTAGCTAACTGGCGTCTATTACCGAAGTTGAAATCATTAAGTCTTATATGGCAGAGGTTGATACAGGAGAAACTTCTATCGGGATAGAGGGAGGAGAAAATTAGAAGCTCTGCAGTCTTATATGGCAGAGGTTGATACAGGAAAACTTCTATCGGGATAGAGGGAGGAGGAATTGGGAGCTTTACAGTCTTATATGGCAGAGGTTGATACAGGAAAACTTCTATCGGGATAGAGGGAGGAGGAATTGGGAGCTTTACAGTCTTATATGGCAGAGGTTGATACAGGAAAACTTCTATCGGGATAGAGGGAGGAGGAAATTGAAAGATTAGCACGGCAGTAATACAACTTGCGGCTGCCTTTGATGTCATCGCGTCTCGGCAGTTTCATGTTGGCGCCTGTGCCATCTGTAAATAAGGACGGCGATTATATCGGAAGCTGACAGGAGCAAGCAAGCGCAGTTGCTTCTGAATGAAGTTGATCACGTTATTAAGACATGTGCGTTGTTTTCGTGTGCCTTGACCGACTTTTCGGGTCTTGGATGAATGTGATGCAAAGAGAGCGGCAGGTGATTCCGTACGTTGCCAAGTATACATATAGGATGAGATGATCGTTTATGCTACTATATGCGGCGGCTCGTTTTTCTCATAATTCCACTTGGGCGGAAACCTTTGCTCAACGAATAATACAAAGATCGTCGTAAATGCCACATAGTTGTTGCTATATGGTTATTTATGTACGAACTATTCTGAATAATTCAGCTAAACGGCGTAAATATTTGTCTCCTGATATTAAGTCCGATGAATTATTGAGGCGCTTTCATTAAGCACGAAAAGTGGTGCAAGTGCGAAGCGTGCGGTCTCCAGCTTTGCACTTCTTTCCACCAAATACAAACCGAAATAGTTGTAGCCCTACATGAGGGCTTAACAATATATATATATATATATATATATATATATATAACTTATATAATTATAGCTTGCATATTAACAGTAGTTATATATAGTTATACACGTAGAAGCCCTATAGGGACACGTGCTGAATTTATGCTCAATAATAAGGGCATAGGAGAAAGACAAGGTTTATAATGAGGTTCTATAATTCAATTCAACTTAATTGATCCGAATTCAATACAAAAGTACAGTAGGCACCAATCGGAATGTAACACTTTTCGGATACAATAGGGAAAGCCCAAAAGGGACAGAGGTCCCGCTTAATTAGGGCTGCCTATTTGTTACATAGTAATAAGATGGCACCAAAAAAGAAAAGAAAATGAAAATGATGGGGACAAAACCAGGCCCCGAAAATAATGTCCTTGAGGTATAGTATGAATGAAAAGTAAAGGACAAGTTGAAAATACAAGAAAATGGAAACAAGCAAACAAAACAAAAACCGAACAGAAAATGCATCAGATGATCAGCATGGCTCAGCCGAGCACCCATTACTGTAAGCAGGATCACAGAAAAGAACTTGATAAAATAAACACACACAAAATAATAGCCTGAGAGTGTCGTCATATAAATGCTTAAATACATTCCTCTTCAGCTGATCTTAAGCTAAGGAAATCTTCAGAGAGGATTAGGTCAGATTGCGTCAGATTAGACTGTTATGGACAGAATAAAGATTAGACTGTTTTGCATTAGAACATGGATCAGGCTGTTAGACTGTTATGGATTGGACTAGACTGCGCAGTAGACTGTCATGAAGAGGATAATCATTTGACTGCTCTGTACAGAAGATGGGTCAGACTCTTACAGTTGGAATAGGGATTAGACAGTTATGGATTCAACTTTGAATTAGACTGTAATGGATAGAACATGGACTATGGACTATAGACTATCGATTAGAATATGATTGAGCCTTTGAGTGTTATAAATATACACTCTGGCATTC